>VWPU01009377.1:0-206967 GCA_013398955.1 Callaeas wilsoni
TTTGGACAGGTAGAATCAAACAATTACAAAAGTCTTAAGTGTTATTAGTTCTGTGGGTGTTTTTTTTACCAGTTCCATATTGTTGGGGTTTTCTTTTTTTCCTTTTTTTTAGAATTCTGAGGGTTACTTGTCAACATGGAGTTAAGAGCTACAAAATCAAATTGGAAAATTTCATCAACTGCACTTGTATAACACAAATTAGGTTTCTCCACGATATCAAGCAAGCTTTTTTACACAAAAGAAATTTCAGAATGCTTTGAAGACCAGACTTTTCAAATTAAGTGGGTTTTTTTCTTACTATTAAATAGTTAACACCTGATGCAAAAGTAATTTTTAAATTCTTTTGATCCCAGTCAATGAATTACAGCAGATTATTAACTTTTCAATTTACACTAAGTGCATTTACATTTAAATTAACCTTCTTTAAATGTGACTTTGATTATTTTTAATGCTAATATAGCAATTCTTAAATTCCTAATGATTTTTTTCTGACCAAATACATTTAAAAAGCCAGCCTTGAAGTAGTGCTCAAAATAATGGATACAACAAATCTGAATAAATTTTGCAAAAGTACTGATCAAATATAATGATTAATTAAGACCAGTTTCAAATGATTGAAAGTATAAACTCTGACACTTTCCTAGATGTTTTTAGTAAATAACAGTATCTTTGCTATAAATTTCTTTTAGAAGTAACTTTAATGAGTCCCCTTTTTTTTTCTCTCTCTTCTTAAGAGTCCTTTTGTGCTGCTCCTAAGAGTCAACAAAATATGTGAATATTTAAGGCTCATACTAGTCTATCAGGCTCCTGAAACAGTTTCAATGAATACAGAGTATTTTTTCCATAACACTGAAAATACAAGAATTTTATCTATCTAATTCTGCATACAACTACCTGCATATGCCAGCCTGTATCCCTTTTGTTAATGTTCAGTGATTGTACAGCCAATCAGCCAGGACCAAAACAGATACATTATTAAAATAAATTTGCAAGTGATTGCATACTTGAAAAGGTCACTGCACAGACTAAAGAGCACTACAAGAATCACACACTCTAAAAGAAAAAAAAGGATTAAAAGTTAAGCAAGATCATCTTGTAGTTTTCAATATAGTAACTTGTTCTTGAATTATGATTGCCTGCCACACTGCTAAACCTGCTATAGTAAGAGAAATATTTTCAAAAACATTTAAGAAATTTAGAGACCTATATCACAGTCTTAAATTTTTTCTCAGTACTAAACTGGGTAATTACTGATTTGTTTCCTACATTTCCTCACTTGGCTTCAACAAGTTTTCTGAAATTTAGGATATTCATTACTTGTTCCTTCACAACCTGCAAGATTTGAGCCAAGAATGAAGGTTTTTGGAAGTTAACTGCTGACAGCATGTGGTTGAAAAAAAGGAAAGTGTGCAAAAGACTTAAATATAACTTGCATTTACATAGTATCTTCAGAAAAAAAGGGTACATAGTAATTTAATATACCTTAAATAAAGCACTGTAGGTTGGGGCAAGGAAGGGTGAAATCAATCCCCACTTATTAACAACAGAGAAAAAATAATGCTAAATAAATTAGAAAAAATAATAATGACAATAAGTGGCCTAAAGATAAACTCAGTAAAATAAATGGGATATGTAAAATGGCAGAGCAATGATGTCTTTTTGAAGATATTTTTTCAATATCAATCTCACAAAAGTTTGTTTTTCTTTTCTGGGCTCAACTGTGGCCAGTTGGACAAAACTAGAGAATCAAAGTTGTAAGGAGAAAAATCTGAATTAAAATCACACAGCTGTCATCCTGTCAGCAACTACAGGAATGTAACCATTGGAACAAGATGTCCAGAGAGGCTGTGTAGTCTCAGTCCTTAGAGATTTCCAAGACCAGGTTGGACAAAGTCCACAACAACTGCCCATGAAATCAAAATTGACTCATCTTTGAGCAGGAGTGTAGACTGGAGTCCTTCTGAGGAGGGTTCTAAAATCTAAATGACTGCATATCTATGCTAGGAAGATTAAATACCAATATATGAGCTTGAAACCCTTATACATTCATGTCTACATTTCTATAGCTTGCTGCTTTTTGGTTTGGGGTTTTTTTTTCTTCCTCCAATATTTGTACTCACAAAGGTATTTGTCCTTTTGCTTTCTCTCCAGTTTCTGAGGGCTGATCTGGACTACAAACTCCTGAGCTGCATCTCAAATACTTTCCAATTCTTCATCAATTAATTTCATACAATATTTTACATTTTGGACTTTGGAGCTTTTTGCAAAAGCAAGTTTGCCTTTCCGTTGCCCAGTACTTGTGTGACTCCCTTTTAAAATTTCAAAGCTGAAATAATGGCCACTGGAACAGAACATTTTTCCAAATATTAAGTATCACACTGAAGCATGTGTTGCAATCTCTTTGTTTCAATTCAATGCAGAGTTTAAAGAGAAATTGCATTTGCTCATAGAGGCCAAATCATGCTGCTGTTTTTTCAAGATGAATACATAAAGGACTGAAACCTTCTTGTTTAGCAATAATGAAATGATACCTGATTCAAAGCTCATGCAAAAGAAATTTAGCTGAAGAAGTCACACAAAGGTGTTAAATCATCAGATGGAGTCAAGGAACTTCAGTGCAAAATTCTGGCTGAAACCAAGATAGATTCAACTATGTTCTGACTTGGCCAGTGCTCACACAATAGTTTGAATGACTGGAAACATGCTTTTTCTTTACATAGGAGACAGAGTTCTGAGTTCTGAAAAGTATTTGCGTAGATAGAGAGAAAACATTTCTTTATCCTCCTGTTTTACTCTTCTGATCCAACATAACAGAATCATTGTCAGAAGCATGAATATATAGAGATCTTCAGTTCTCATTCAACATTTTGTGTGTGTGTGTGTGTGTGTATATATGTTTCCATTATATTTGTATGATTCTATGATTTCAAGCAGTAAGACTATAAACTTGCTGCATGGAGTCTTGGAAGTATGAAGCCTCTGTAACCTGCCCCAGTTCCATCATAAATCTGCCAGGCAAATGCTTGCACATGCCTTGCTTCCTTCCATTCATCTACCATCCTGTTTTGCTTTTTAAACTGTTACTTCGGTCTTTGCTCTCTGCGGTACTCCTACTGCAGATGGTGTCACAGCAAAGGGAGCCCTCTCCTCTCCCCCCTTCTCCTGGAAACAGCAGGTCCTCTGCAGAAAGTGGTCTGGTGTGTTCTTTAACACATGAATTGATCTGTCAGTTAACCCTTGCTCACACAAATGTGCCATTACTTTCCATATTTGCTGCTGCTGGGGCTCCACTGCTCCAGAGACTGGCTATAATTCCATGTTTCTGTTGAAAAACATTTTAATTCCCCGTGAAAAATTCAAAGCTTTGCATAGGTAAACTGCTAATATATGCCACAAAATTAATCACAAGGAGGACAAAAATATTCTTAAAAATATGACCTAGGGCTGCAAAATAATAATTTGTTGGTTCATTTGTGTTGTGGGGTTTTTTGTTGGTTTTTTTTCTGCTTTTTTTGGGGGGGGGGTGTTACTATGTTGCCTTTCTTCATAATCCAGGTAAAACCTGATTGTTGTTACATTGTTTGAATAAAAAAATAAATATTTGATTGTCTATATTGAAACTAGTCAAGTAAAAAAATGGGCCCAGTTAAGTTGTGACCTTCTGTTTATACACTGCTAAAAGCTTCTATCTAAAAGACACAGTAGCCAGTGTTAATTGTTTTAATTACAAAATGCAAGTAGGATACAAAAGCAGGACCTGACTTCACCATTGCAAAGAGCTTTACATTTAGATGAGTGATGAGCAATTATAGTAAATTGCTTCAAGGATGACATCATCTGGTGGAAAAATGGGGCGAAGAGAGAAAAAAAATCCCCCAATTTCTGTGCTTCACCTCAGTACATTTTCAGTGGCCTACAACGTTATTTCTCTGTAAAAAGAGTCCCATTTCCCACTTCATCTCTCAACTAGGGCTTGATGCAAGTCATCAGTTGAAAAGAAAGGGCATGAAAAATATTTCAGCCAACACTTGTCCTGTCAAACCAAGTGCAGTGACTACAGAAGCCACGAGATGGCACATGGTTTGTGCCTTGATTCTCACAGTATCAACAAAAGCTTGTGTTAGGAATCAGAAGGATGTTACAACAGCTTTATTAGTTTCATTGTCTTTTTAACAACAAATATTTTCTGCTTCATGAGTGCAAAATCTAAGACTTAACTGTTGCAACTACTGACGTTTCAGGAAGAAAAAAAAAATAACTCAAGGGCATTAATCCCACCTCCAGAAAGTATACACATACCATGGCAGTGAAATGTAGTACTTTTACCTAAAAACCCACTGCAGTGTGCTCACAAACCTATTTTGGTTAACATAATCTGACTACAGCAAACAAAACAGATTTGTAAAACTATCTCAATGAGAAAACACTAACACAACATGCAATTTCCAGTGAATATAGCCTACCACTTGCTCCCAATCCCTGAAATTCTTATAAAATGCATTCACGACCAAGGCAATCTTTAGGAATCCTACACATCTGCATCATTCCTACAGCACTATTTATGTCCACCAAAATTAATGTTTTGTGAACCCATTTCCTTCTCCATGGAAACTACCTGAAATACGGCAAGTGATATGAACAACTCCATGGAAGCTCTATAGGAGCAAAGGCAGTCATGTTCATTCCCATAAGCTCATCCCCAAATCCTGCTCATATTTACTGAATAATTGTATTCCATGAAAGTTTTCAGGGTTTGCTCTAGAGTTTTGTTCTGTATTGGAAGGGAAGGGGCATCTCTTATCCAGCAGGGGTGGGGTAGTGGGAAGCAGGGCAGTGACTGCTTTCTACTTTAGTACATCTCTCTGATCGTTTTTGCTCTCCTTAGTAGGAACTCCTCCTTCAGCTTTTCTAAACACACTTTCTAGCATCATACAGCAGTTTGGTATCACATTTGTTCCTGTTTCAGACACTGAAAACTGTGTCCTGAAGAAGACAGATATGAGAAACTTTAAAGCAAATACCAGCTTTGCTTCTGCCATAGTTCACACAAGACCAGCATGCCCAGCAAGACATTCTTTTGGATTAATAGACATTGACTATTACGTTCCAAATGTCCCTTCTGAGTATTTTACAGGCTAATTTTACTTTTAATGTGAACAGTATAATTATGAAAAGTATCTATAAACTCCTTTCAAGTGAGCTAGAAAAGCAATACTCCAGCTTCCTTAATAAAACCTCTTTGAGCTGCAGTGTTTCTAGGTTTCAAATATTAAAGCTACATTTTATGTGGTGCTTATCTACCAAGTGACAGGATTCTAAAAGATGGTTTCCAATTCAATTCACAGTAGTCCCATCTACTGGTTATTGATATTCCTAAGCTTGTGTAAAATTATATCATGTTTTCTTTACAGTCTGGGAATATTTCTCTGTTTTGGATTTTATTAAACCTAATAATCTTATAAGCTGAATTTGTCTTATACAAGTCAGGCTGCAGTCATATACTGGAGAAGAGATTCGTGAGATGAAATGCTGTTCTCCAGCTCTATCCCTTTTGATCTCTTCAGTGGAACTCTTGCACCCTAAAAGGACAAGGTTTCCAGGAATCAATTCTTAAAGTCCACCAGCAACTTGTATGTGATCAAATCGTATGGGAACATACGTATTTAGAAAATCACTCAATGCACACTTTTCACAATTATGCAATGTCTCACTTCATTCTTAATGGTGTTAACATAAGTCCATTGTAACACTGACTTATGTTCATTTAGTATAAAAGTAGTCCAGAAATATCTGTATGACTAACCATCTCAATATAGTAGATTAAGACCAGTTATTAAGAGAATTGCAGACTGCAGAAGACAACTGATTATATGTGTGAAACAAAAAAAACATTCTTTTGTTGTCTCTTGTTCTCTGCCTTTGAAACTCGCTACTTTGGCACTTCAAAAAACAACACCAGAAGGCAAGATAAAGACAATGACAGCAGGGGAAGACACAGGAAGAAGGGGAAGGAAGACCATATTTCTTTGCTCAAGGGTTTGTTTTGGCCATGAAAGATTTATGCAGTATAGCAATTATATAGTTGTTTTCCTTCCCTATCTAATTAGAGTAAAATTGCATTAAGAAATTGAATACATTTTTTATTCTATTCAATTCTATTACAGGGGACACTAGTGTTCAATCAACTGCAATAGCTAGAAGAAAATACCTACTACATTTGGTTGCATTCAAGCATAACTCCCATGGAGCAGCATCAAAACAGCAAAAACTTTTGTACACAACTGGTGGCACAGCAAGCTGCCTGCAACCTACATGCAAAGGAAAATAATTAATTCCCCCTCCCTCTTAAAATTACACCCTGCAAAATATTTATGGCAGACAGTTAAGTTGACACAAAATATGTGACACTCTACATGGGGAATAGTGACCCCTGAGGCGAGCTAAAGAATGGAAAGGTGAACACAAAATATGACATGTACACAGCACGTGTGAACTTTACCTCCAAATTGCTACTATCATGATAGCATCTGTGAAGGAAGAAACTGGTTCATCAGTAAAAGGCTTCAGCAGAGACCTAATTTAGTCAATGAAGGACTTGCAAGGTTCTCAGACTTCAAAGAGCTTCACATGAGAGATTGAAAATGCGCAGCAATAATGGCTTGGAGAGAAAGGTGATAAGGGCTTCAAACCCATTTTGAAGCACAATAAATATCAGTCTCATTTGACTGTCAATATGATAGCAATTTATCTTGCTCAGAGGCCCCAAAAAAAAAAAAAAAAAAAGAGGACACATAAAAGGCCTCAAGGCCATGTTGGACAGGGCTTTGAGCAATCTGGTCTAGAGGAAGATGTTCCTGCCCATGGCAGGGAGGTTGGCACTAGATGATCTTTAAGGTCCCTTCCAACCCAACCCATTCTATGATTCTATGATACTAAGGCTGTTTACAGGCTGAACTGGGGTTAGTGAGATATTATAGAAACAAACCACTTGTGCTGTTTCATAAATCCCAGGTGCTAATCCAAAGCCACAAGGCATGACAAGCAGCAGAAAGTGGCCCTTCTGATGACAGTAAAGCAGACTGAACTTCATTGTGAGTTTACCATCTGATTCATTGCTCTTTAACCAAGGTTCCTAAAGCAGTAAATCAAATCACCTACCACAGTATAGTCTTCTCCAAGCAAGTCTGAAGTAGAAATCCTTAAAAAAGACTGGTGTAGACTGTATGCTTTCCTTCTCTAAGGCACGATGAGCCTGTTTGTCTCCCTCTTTCTTTTTTCACCTGACATTTTCTCCGTTTTTCCTCCTTATGTTTTGCTTCTCTCAGGCTCTTCAAAACCTACTGCAAACTGAATATTGTAAGTTTTAATAAAAACTTACTTAAACTGGAATAAACTTAATTTTCCATTCTCAGGTATTATAACTCATTATATAATCCATAGTTTGCTAAAAAATCTCTTGTGATTTAACCCCAGTAGGCAGCTAAGCACCACACAGCTGCTCATTCCCTCCCAGTGGGATGAAGGAGAGAATGGGATGAGCAGAAATGACAAAATTCCTGGGTTGAGATAAAGACAGTTAAATATGTAAATATGTAAAGCAAAAGTCTCACACAGGCAAAGCAAAACAAGGAATTGATTCCCCACTTCCTACAAATGACAAATGCCATAACTCCGAATGTCCCCCCTTCCTTCTTTTTCCCCCAAATTTTATTGCTAAGCACAACTGCATATGGGATGGAATGGATTAGTGGAGGTCAGCTGTCCTGGCTCTGTCCCCTCAAAACTTCTTGTGCATCTACAGCCTATTCTATGGCAGGGCACTTTGAGGAGCAGGAAAACCTCGATTTTGTGTGAGCACTGCCCAGTAACAACAAAAAAATTTCCAATGTTTACGGGATATTTTTGAATGAACTCTTCCTTACAAGTCCAGAACACAGCACCAGCTACTATGAAGAAAATTAAACTGCCCCGGCCAAAACCAATAGGAAACCCAAAAACAATCTGTCAGAGATATTACCTCCTAACCAAATGTAAGACCAGCAACGGTGACTGGACCAAGTGGCCATCTACACAGTATCCCATGTCCCAAAGTAGCCAGAAGAGGACAAAGGAAAATTCCCACCCAGTTTCAATTGCTGGGTGTGCTGACCCCTACTCTAGGAGCTTATCACCTACTCTCCTGTATAAGCAGAAAGGAGAGTAGAGGAAGGTCACTACGGCAATTCCTTAATCTGCACTACCACAGATTTTGGGAATGGAGCCTTCCTCAAGCCTGAGCAGTATGGGAATGCCCAGAACAGAACAGAACAGAATAATGTTCATCTGTAAGGGACCTACAGGGATCTAGTCCATCTGCCTGACCACTTCAGGGCTGACCAAAAGTTAAAGTAAATGATACTGGATTGTTACTGGATACCAGAGTGAAGAGATCAGCACCTCCCTCTTCACTCTGGTGTGGTGCAGCCTCCCAGTGCCACCGCCTGGCCCCTTAAGCTTTATCCACACGACATCGCTGCTCTGTCTAAATGTGCGCCTCTGTCACCGTCCCTCACCAGCAGAGACACCTGGATCGAGTGTCTGAATAGTTCTAGCCTGGGCAGGACTCTGCTCTGTTGCATCTGAGGATGTTCTTGACTGATGTACCAAGGTCAGAGACATTTTGGATTATGCTGAAGATGTGGCCCCCATGATGTGCACGCTGCTCTCAAGATACCCCCTCTACTGCATCTCCCCAGCATTTGTTTCAAGGGGGTAAAATCTGCCACACTCCTATTTCCTCTAAAGGTTGTCCCATTGAAAGGGTAACTCCTGCCTGACATTCCGTATCTGTTCTCTTTCTGGTCGTGTCAGTCTTTTTCTGTGCTCTGTGCTTTTCCAAATAATTTCTAGGATAGAAGAAAGGGTTTGAGGTTTTAATTTTTGTTGGGTTTTTTGGTAGTTTGTTTGTTTGGGCTGCCTTTTTTTTTTTTTTTTTTGNGGTTATCATATTTGGGAATGACCATAACTAAGATTTCTGTTCTGGGTATCCAGAGCCCATGATATTAAAAGTGTTCATCCAGTTTTCACCATCACACACACAGATCTACAATCATTAATTTTAAATTTCATCGGCCATTTTATCCCACAGTCTTTTAAGATCCTTTTGCAATTAATCAACCAGTTTCTTTGCTAGATAAATCTGCACTTTATGATCACCTAATAAATATAATTCTTGACTATCTGCCCCAAAACCAAATGAGGCAATATACGAACCAAATGTATTTTGCTCTTCCCCCTCCACAAGAATCAGACACCTACACTCAAAGTCAGTACCCAGCTGCTACACAGATTTTGCAACTCACTTCATACATACCATAACATGAAAATAAATCATAAAAATCACCTTGTTTATATTGTAATGGCAAATCTATTTGTATTCAAATATCTCTAGACTTTTCTGTGTTAAGTAGGATAATATATTAAATCTCTCTACTTTAGATTTACAAAAAGTTGCTTCCTTTAGAAATTTTTCCTCCCATTATCACATACTAATGTTGGAAAGATTACAAATTTACATATTTGTTTAATCAAAGTCATGTGTGCTACGAAACATTTAAAATGAATTATGTTTCAATTCTTGAAAACATGAAAGTACATAGAGTACATTTTAAAATATAGCCTTTTTTTTTAACTTTAGGATTTTATTTTCATAGAGAGGTGCAAGAAATTGAGTACAAAGCAGTTCATTCTGTAAATGATTATTATGAAAATGAACAGTACAAGAATTCTTTAAAATAATCCTCTCTTACAGTCTTCAGTGCATTTAAGAAGAAACTTCTGAAAATAATGGAATTGTGAATGATTATTATGACCCATTTCCTATTATCACTCAAGCACTGCTACCAGAACCATAATATAATCTAGTCCTCATTAAAAAATGCTTTATGCTCTTTTATACAGTCAAGTTTTGTCTTCTGAAGTTTAAAAGGATTTCTGCTTGAAGGTTAACTTAGAAAAAGATGTCTTTATATGCATTAATTATAAATGTCCAGCCATGAGTAACAGCATTGATGAGAATAAATTTGTTACATCAGAGTAGTAACATAATAGCAGAAACTAAGTTTGCTATACAAATACCCTGAAAACAGAAATAAATAGCATTGTATACAATATATTATATTGATCTCTAACACTGCTAGTCAGATGTATTCCAGTACTATTGCAATTCTGCTTGCACTGAAGTCAGCAGAAGAGTTTGACCTTAACCAAGTTCTTACCAAGCCATACTGAGATATCCTTTTCATTGTATTTTACCATTTCCAAGCCCGTGTTTATTATTAACAGAGTTTAATTTGGGATTTCAAGCCGTGAAGTTGAAGCGTGGTGAAAACTTGCACAATCTTGCAGACATTACAGTGACTGTCAACATTCTTCTTTAACAATTGCTGTGTTTATTGCAAACAATTTCTTTTCAATTTGCTTTTAATCAAATACAGAAAAGAAAATATATAATGCAGATGAAATAAGTCTTCATTTGTAATCTTTGATGTATAATACTATATAAAAGTCATTATATGGACTACAGAATTCATACAGCCATAGTGATAGCCAAAATGAATTATCCCTTATTTCAGAACTCTCATCTGAGATGTTGTAAAGACTCCCTGATTTTCAGCAAAACCTACTAAATTATACATTCTGACACTTCGGAAAGCATCAGTGAGAACAGACTTCGCCTTTTAAAGCATCGTATTCTTGGGTGAGCATTAACAAAAATTCTGAGAAGATATTCATAACAAGTTTCAAAAAAATTATTGCAAATTAGGAACGATATATGACAGGCATATCTAATGTTAGACATTAGACACAACCATATGCAACTGGCAATCATGTTTAATCATATTACTTACAGCAGCCAAGGTATTCTGCAACTGACACGTTACCTGAAAACAATTCAATCTAGTTTTGTGCTTCTTCAGCAGACGCTCTTCCAAAGTTTGTCTCCATTTAAAAATAGTAAGAAGAGATGGCCACTTCAGCTGGCTTGACTGTTGGGTTTTCCCTTTATGCCCATCCAAGGAACACCTTTTTTGGTAATGTGGGCACAAAACCTCGTGAGACGCTGCTTTTACACTAGGTACACTTCCTCTGTGATTCATCAAGGCTGAGTTATTTACCACCAGATAGTTCATTTTTAACCCCAGTCTTCTGACCACTGTTTTCTCAATTTAAAATAAAAACCAACTATAGTATATTTAATAAGTTTCCCTTATACATCTGTTTTCAAAGCCTCAGGAAAGCATTTTTGTTTTCTGCTTACAGTAGTATTCTGTACCATAAATTATATTTTTTTCTGTATTTTATGGTACTTAATGCTATTAATTGTGCAACCTCGAACTGAGTTTACATCATGCATATGACACAAAACTGGTTATCATTTTTATCTGCCCTATCTCAGAGCCTCAGAGAAGATTCTAATGCATTATTAACAACTATTATATGAGGCTATGTGGTAGCTGCGCTCTCTCACTTCTCTGTCCTGAACTGTTCGTCTTCTATTGCACTGATGCTACTGCTTTCTATTTTAGAGTTGCCAAAAGCATATTCACAGCATCAGTGCACTCATGCAGCATGAAAAACAACTCCATTGACACATATTCAATGTAGCCAATAAAGATGTAGTAGCCTTATGAAAAGCGTGTGAAAAAAAAAAAGCTTCCTTAATACAGTTAGCAGAGCTACATAATTAAATGCCAGAGGGCGGTGAGTGCTGCTGGATGAACTGAACTGGTTCTTTTTTTTTTTTTTTTTAATCAATCATGCAAGCTTGATCCCATGCAAGGACACACATATCTCTCCACACCAAAACAATAATATGAAAATAATGCCTAAAGCAGAAGCTATAGCTACCGAAGTTGCAATTGCAAAAAACCTGTCTGACCCTTCCCTCTCCTTCTGCAGTCCCAAAAACACTGGGAATAGAAATTGCAGCCTCTGTCTTAATATTCTAGAAGCCAAGCTGAGATAGTTGTCATCAATCTGGAGATGTTCTTCATAGAATGATTTGGAATGGAACAAACCTCAAAGATCTCCAAGACCACCAAAAAAGCTGGAAATGAACTTTTTATAGGGGTGTGTACTGATAGGACAAGAGGTAATGGTTCTACACTAACAGAGGGCAGGTTTAGTTTAGATATAAGGAGGAAATTCTTTACTGTGAGTGCAGTGAGGCACTGGCACAGGTTGCCCAGAGAAGCTGTGGGTGCCTCATCCCTGGAAGTGTTCAAGGCTAGGTTAGAAGGGGCTTTGACCAACTTGATCTGGTGGAAGGTATCCCTGCCCATGACCAGGGGCTTGGAACAAGATGATCCTTAAGGTCCCTTCCAACCCAAACCATTCTGTGATTCTATGATTCCATGAAGTCTATCAGAAATTAAACTCTACCCTTTGTTTTACTTATTTTCTACTATTAGAAGTAAAGGACCACAAAGGAAACAAATTCAGCAGTACCACTAGGAAATATTTAATGTATATGACTGAAGCACCACAAAGGAATTTTTTCTGGATTTTATAATGCAAGGTAGGTTTGGGTTTTGGTTTGGTGTTTCAGGAGAGGCATGGGGTGGAGGGGTAAGGAGGATATACGCTTTATGTGGGACTGTCAAGTCTGAGTGTTACTTGCTATAGAGCAGCACCAGTAACAGTCTCCCATCAAATTATTAGAAATGAAACTGCAAGCAAGGTAGAAAGATTCTACTTATCACCTAAAGCAAAGCATCATTTTCAGCTGGGAGCCCTCTCTTGCATCTAGACATAAAAAGAAATAATGACTGTCAAGTAGCACAAACTGACTTTGTCATTATTATCTGAAGGGAAGTAAAACAGTCCAAAGGAAAACTAATTTTGTTTCTCAGCTAATTTTTGTCATGATTTGCACAGCACTAGGCTTGATTAAAGTGTTTTATTGCCTTCATTATTTTAAACACTTGTATAACTGATTTTTAAAAAACTCTCTAAAATAATTTTCTGCTGATTTTCAGCACTACCACTACTACATTCACATGCTAGTTATTCAATACTGTATCATTGAGAAAATTCTATGATTTCTCCAGCTTTAGCATAAGAAATTATATTTTCACTGTAAAGCACCAAAAAAGGTCGTGGATGACATCATCAGAGGATTATTTCAGTCAGAATCAGAATGAGACTTTGAAGGTGTTGACCCCTATCTTTTTTCCTTTCCCAATAATATCCCCAAGTGCAATGAAAACAAGTCTTCTCATGAACTTTCTGTAGGCATTTACACAACACCCAGTGAGATACTTTTGGAAGGCTGGTGGTTAGGGACAATATAAGGAAAAAAAGGAAAAGAAAAGGAAGGGAAGGTACTTGCCAGTAGGAAATTACAGCTTGAAATACTTCAGCTGCAAAGTGAATTTTCAGTTGAAAACTGCAAGAAAACTGTGAAGTGACTAAGAGTCAAATAGAGAGACAAGAGAAAGATGAAGTCTTGAAAATGTAATTTATGGGGGGAAAATGGATTTATTTAGTCTAATGAGGGAAAGAGTCATAAAGAGGCCTACTGGTCTTTAAAGAAAAGGATGTCTGCAATAAGAAGGAACTGAAAATTTATTAATAGAGGTAAAGTGCTTAATATCAATAAACATTTGGAAAGGAAACTTTCATAAATACAAGGTGTGCTGGAATAGATTGCCTAGATGACCACAGAAAAATGTTTAATTTCTAAAGTGTATTAGAAAGACATCTATCACCTAATTGCTATCTAATTGCTGATCTTGTGTTGAATCAGGGGGAAGGTTAAAGAGACCCTTTTTTGTTATTCCTATTGTATTTCCTTTAGTTTCTACTTACTAGTCACTTAATTTCTTCTATAAAAAACCAAAGTAATTCAAGCATGCACTTTTAAAAAAAGAACAACTAAAGGAAGGCTTTTCTCCTCACGCCTCCAATGAGACATTTAGGAACACAGACTTAAGACAGTTTATAAAAGCAAAGAAGATACTAAAGTCTTACTCATTTTCCAAAATAGGAGTCACTATTTAATTTCTTACTTAACTGGAAAGCCATAAAGATACTGAAGTTCAACCTGCCTAACTGAATAGACAATAGGAATTTGAAAAAAAATCATTCTTAAGGGTTGGGGTTTTTTTTTAGAAAGCTTGCAGTATTCTGTCTCTCTCCTGGCAATGGCTGAGGTAATGTACATATATACACCACAGAGACCACTAAAAAAAAAAATCACACTTAAAGCAAACAGGACCTTTTCAGATAACCCCAAGTCTTAGGTAAAGCACAAGAGTATCTCCCAAAATCTAAGCTTTCGTGCATGACACTGCGAACACTGCGCATCAAAGAGTTACAGCATGTTAAGAAGATGAAACAAAAGATCTGGGGTGGAATTCAGCTGGTTCTGTATGTGAGACTGGTAACATTTTAGATGCCCCAGGGTACCCTGCCAAGCTTAGAGCTGCCACTCTGGAAAAGGTCAGATTTCTAAAGGTCCTGTGTCATATCCGTCACTTCGTGCAGATGTCTTAGTATCTCAGAGGTACCTGAAGTGCATGAGAGCCTGAAGCCTAGACACCCAAATTGTGCCAGTTATGTTCTGAGAGCCCTTAAGCAGTTTATATCTGCTTTACAGCTGCATAATTCTGTTAAACTTGTTAATTTGCCCAGAAGCTTTTGCAATGAGGAAAAAAACCTTGACATATTCCTTGGTGAGCTTCTGAGTCCCTTTTAAATCAGAATACACTAAAATATTAGTAACAGAAATAACATTTATGAAGGTTAATGTCACCAGAAATTTCAAATGCCTAGTGAAATTAAAATACGGAAGGAAAAGAAAGGAAAAAAAAAAAGAGGGGGGGAAGGGATAGATAAAAGAAACTCCTCTTGAGTATAATGAGCAAAGTAATAACATCACCTTTCAACAGTAACTGGGAACCAGTTTCTACCAGTTTTTCAAGAAAGCCTGAGGATCAAAGAAATGCAAATAAAATCCAGCTAGGGTAAGTATGGTAATGTCTGCCTAATTTAGAAGAAAAGTAATCAATAAAAAGGATGAAGGAATAGGAGAAACAGAGAGAGGCACAAAATGAAAAATGCCATTGGAGAGCTGAATAAAAAGAGATAATCTCTGCATCATTCTAGGAAGTATTAATAGATGGTAGTATGTAAATCTATAACAAAAAAAGAGGCAAGTGTGAAATAAAATTAAATAAACAATTAATAAAATAATTGCTTTCAAACAAAGGAATTCTCGTAGCTGAAAAGCTGGAGGCTGGGCCAATACTATCACTTAAGTGTTCTCAGTTCTGGTATAATTCCCACCTGCTTCGTGGGACACTAAACAAGTTGGACCCCATGGGCAGACACAGCATAGCTATTCTTTCAACTAATTCAAATATGAATAAAAATTCTGGGAGTAACCAACTTTAGTTTTCCCTACTTTGCCAAGAAAGAATGGACACAAAAAAATAAGGTAGAAGAGCCTCATGTAACTAGTTGGACATGACTATACTTTGAATTTGTCCATCTCTTCCCTGTCTTTAGAGCACAGACAAAAATCTCTATCTTGTTAGACGCTTTCCACCCAGAGGATTAAAGACAAAATTTTTCAAAGTTTCAGAGCTTCTGCATATTCCACACATAGACTTTCATCACAATGTTACCCACCATTTCATCTTGTCAGTGATCACAGCTGTGAGGAAAACTGAATTTTTTCCCTTCCTTCCCCACACTTTGAAACCTGTCTTTATTTAATTCTGTTACAATTTAAGTGTGATTTTTGCCTCCTGACCCTACCAGCATGAACGTTCTTCTTACAGACTCTATACCTTTAAGAGAAGATATGATAATAACTTAATTATTCCTAAAATATATTCATATCTTCCGACTACTCTTCCCTTAACACATAAATTTTTTATAAACTCTAGGCAAGATTATTACCTGAATATGTGAGCAGTTATTTGGTTTAATTCATAATTATAGAGTCTCCATTATTCTCTGTCAGAGATTTTTTTGGTAATGGAAGGGGGAAAAAAAGGCACCAACAGAACAATTAACGTGCTGATTAAATGACTTTTTAATTTTGGGCCACCTTGCATATTAGCAGATTGCTCCAACATTTAAAATGTACAGGATGAATAAGACTTTAGTCTGATAACAATGTAACTCGAGAATTGTATCTACTAAGTTACAAATTGTGCCATGGATGCTATGTTTTATAGAGTTTATCCTATAGATGCTTTTTATAAAACCCAATATTAAGTATTCAAAGAGTATAAAGAACTACATAAAATGAGTGGTCTTTCTCAACTGTTAAAGAACACGATATGAACAGCCTAAAATTAAGACTGTGCTTTTTATGATAGCTATATTTTTCATACTTCAGGGAGAGAAAATAGTTCTGCTTTTTTTTTTTCCCTCCTTCCCAAATGTATATGCTCTGTAAACTGCCTCCTGGCTGACATACTTACTAATTTTTATTTCACATCGGAATTTATTTATTGCCATGGTAATGAAATGAAAATTCTTGGTAGATATGGCACTGTGAAGGCTACTCAAGCCTTGAGTCATCCTTATAATTCTCTAGAAAGCAAATGGAAATTATTCTTGTATTGTCAGTAACCAAATGGCGGGTGCATCACACCCTGAATACATCACAAAAATCTACATTAATACTTCAGTAGAGAACGTAGGGTTTCAAATGTACAAATTTTATCTCTATAACATGATTAATGGCCTCATCCCCACAAGATTTTAATTACATTATTATTTCAAGCGCATTATATTAGTTTCTAGAAATTTTTATAGTGTTCATGAATGTCAAAATTCAGCATAATCTATATTACAATTTAACTTAAATCATCAGTTTGCTAATTATACACAATCCAAGGACTTTTTTTTTTTAATTTACTTTTGACAATCTTTTTGTTTGTAGTGGTTTAAAATGTCTAAAAAGGTACTAAAGAGGCCAGATTTACTTTCCCCCAACTCTCTTCTTTGTAATCTGGATAAGCAGCTGTGAAACATAATCAACACCATTCTGATAACTGACATTTTTGTGCTTTGTGAAATCAAAATATGAACACATTGCTCTTCGTGTCAAATTACTCTTCAAAAGTTCCTTTGATTTACTAAGTACAGCAGTCTCCTAAGAAAGCAATCTTACACAGAAATTCTAATTTGAACCGAAATGTCATCTCTAACTATTCGCATCCCATGTCTTCTGCCTTACTTGCTTCATCTTTTACGAGTGATTGTGCTTAAAATGGCTACATTATTAAAATTGGAAGCTTTTTGCCTATTTTCTGTATTGAGCTGCCTATGTGCCGATAGTCATATACAAATGTTTCCAGTTCTTCACAAGAATCACAGGATATCCTGCTTTGGAAGGGACCCAAAAAGATCATCGAGTCCAACAATTATAAATCCAGGTCAGAAAAGTAAGAATTGAAGAGGAATCCTCTCTTTCCCTCGGCTGTAAGAGTAAAATGGAAAATGCTGGAGGTCTGCAGTCAATGCAGTTGCTTTACACAATGGCAGACGATGCTAATTATCACAATGATATCTTCAAACCAAGGTGTTTCAGGAGAAACTACAAATAATAATGAGAAACCAAGTTCTGATTTCAAGTTATCCTTAGGCATGCAAAATGTATAGAAGAAAAAAACATCTGTAATCAAGCATACTTGCTCTAAAATGCCTATAATCCTGTGATAGATTATGTAATCATATTTAATTTTAAAAAGTTTATTTAAGTTTGAAACAGTCTTTCCAAAAAAAGAATAATGGAAAAGTTTAAGGAAACAAGAATGTCTTTAAAATTATTTACTTCTATTTCCATTATAGAATATATACATTCTATTGTAGTATGCTCTCTGCAGCCTCAAGACTTTGAGATACAGAAATATTTGAAAACTATTTTCTACTTCCATAAAAATAGCCTGTAATTTACAGCACAGTTTTTTTTGTTTTTCAGTAGCACCTCGCTTCTGTAAAGCTGCCTGGACAAATTTAGCTGCAGTTACAACACTGGAACATTTTGGGAGACATCTCTCCTCTAGGATAAACATCTAAAATGCCAGTGTGAGGCAGGTACCAGAAGCTGTTACCCTACTGCCAAAGGGAAAAACAGTCATGATAGTTCCCCGGTAAATAAAAAAGCAGAATGCCTGAGAGAGGTTGTGAATTACTGAACGAGGTCCATGCAGCCATCTGACATGGAATGAGCCTCAGTAAATGATTTGTCCTTCACCTTTTTATGAGCATGGCAGATTGAATCTTATTAGCATGATAGTCAGAGCTGTAGAGACTCATACAATGGAACAGCTGCATTTCTGTTCAGCACTTCATTTACATCTTTCTGGATAAAGGGTAGCTTCTACTTTTATTTTCTTAGGCTGAAAAATATGGGCCTATGTTTTTGTTTTCTGTTAGCTTTTGCCCCAAAAGCTCTATTCTTTTTCTGCTTGACTGTACAAAAATTTCAAAGAATTTCTTCAAACTTCCAATTTTTACATCTCTCTTTTATTGTGAATTGTTTAACCATGCCAGAAGGAAAAGGGCTTGATTTAGAATTTGTTCTGGTAAGCTCCCCAGATCTGAAGAGACACTTTCAGCCTTGCACAAAAGGCATCAGTTAAGCAATTTACACCAGTGTCAGTAAGTGTGACACACCTACAGCTCTCCGCATCAACTTCATTTTATTACATCAATAAAGCTAAATCATCACTCTAGATGGAGCCATGAAATAGATAGAAAGTTCACTAGAAGTGCAATGAAGCCTCTAATAACAAGATGTATAATGTTAAAAAAGTGCTATTTAAGCTTAAAAAATAATAAAATCAGATTGCCAGTGTCAGCTATTACAAAATGTTAAAGCTGAAACAGAAGAGTTACTTTACAGCATTTATGTGAGGAGAATTTATCTTTCAAAGATAGCTGAGATTTTTACCCAAATTGACAGATTTTATGCCTTTTGCTGCTTCACAGAAGTTTTTCTATTAACCATTAAGATAAAATGCAAACAGCTCTACACACATCTGAATCTTCTCCTAAGTCCAAACCAAGCCTAGAGACAGTGCACTAGAACAAAAAGGATCCTGCCTTTGAGGAAGCGTACAGTAAAAATTTCCACATATATATGAAAAAGTGAAGTAAGAGATGTGAGATAATCTGCAAAAGCAGGTCAGTGGTAGAATCTGGGAATAGTGTTTCAGTCTCTTGGCCTTCATGCAATTCTCTGTTAGGGACCAAGGTGACCTTGCAAAGACAGAATTAAGACTTTCAATTATAACAATCTTGCATGAACTGATGAATATGCTCAATTATACTGCTAGAAATACTTTTTGTCTACCAAGAGGCAAAAGTGAGGGGTTTTTCCCTCATCTGGGAAACATTAACTTTCAGAACTGCATGATTTCTTGTCTTCTCAGGTTTTATTTGGGGTGGTCTAAAGGTAAAATTTGGCTTCCTCTGCCATGTATTCCAGTGGATTAGCCAGCCTAATGCACCTGTCCTTGTCCTTCAGGTGCTCAGAAAACGACGTAGAAGAGGAAAAATGTCTCAGTATACCGAGGGATGTTTTCTGCATTTTCATTTTTGAAAGATGGAAAATGTTCATTGTCCTTTACCTTAAGGTCCATAAGCATATGAGCACATCTTCCTTCCTTGACAAATCAAGAAAATACATTTACTTCCCCTGTGATGAGATCAGCAACAATCAAGGCAACAAATTCTTTCAAAAGTAATTCTGCATTCTCTGATGCTTAGTATTAATGTGAGGCCACATTGCTGTTCACCTTGGCGGGGTTGGTACTGACAGACCATAATAGAAAATAACAACATTTTCACTGTGATCTCTGATCTAAACACTACACAGCTATTTAAAGTTAAAAAGAGAATTTATTAGCCTGTGAGATGGGGAAATCAAAGCTGAAAGACTAATAAAGACCTAACTAGATCATATTCACAGAAATGACAGACTTTTTCATGACATTTATATAATGAAATGCTCTCATGCCAGAATGGGTTGTTCTTACAGTTTATCCTACAGACAGCACATCTGGGCTGGGGCCACTGGTGCTGCTCCTTGTAGACAGTTTAAGGATTAAATAACTAATACAAAATATTTTTCCTTCCTTCTATCTTTTTTTTTTCCCTCCTAATAGTAATTTAAGATTAACCAAACTAAGAAAAACCTAGTAACTCCAGAAAAAGAATTGAAAATAAAAACTCCACATTTCTATATATGTTCATTTTGCTCTTATGGAAGGTTGTCTTTATGGATGTGTGTTGAAGTGTGCAATGTAAAGGAGAGGATTTTTAGAAATATGTGTACCTATATGTAGAGGTCATTTAAAATAAAACAGAATGAGAATGCTTATCCTGTTAAGCATTCTGTGTGATCTCAGCACTAAATTACCCTAAGGACTGCAAGCATCAGCTGTATTGCAGTGTTGTGCAAGTTTTTTTCCATCAGTGTAGGAAGTTTAACAAACATTCATTTTCTAAAGTTTTCCAAACATTTCATATCCTAAAAGGTGGATAAAGAGAAAATGTCAACAACTAAATGTTACCTCTTACACATGACAAAAATTAAAAAGGAAGATGTTTTTCACAAATCCAGGCTCTATGCACACAGTAAAAAACATCTCACCTTAACAAATGACATCAACTACAGAGAGAAACCAAGGAGAAACATAACTAACAAGGAACACTGAATAATTCAAGACATCTTTCATACACCACCGCAAGGTTCGCAAAACAGCAAAGGGAATGCCTCAATTACTGACATGCTTTCCCCTTCAGAGAGCAGTGAAAGTTAACTTTCACCATTAGTGCAGTAGAATGTCCCTTTAATAAATTTATTTTAGTAGCACTTAATACAAGTCCTTAGATACAAACAAGAATAGAGTAAAAAGGCAAGGTGGGGAAATAGGCTTGTAGCTCAAAAAGACAACTGGAGCAAGGCAGCCCTCAGCCACAGAGGAGCTTTGTTCACAAGGTTATTAGGAAATTTCATCTCTTCCCAGTGATCTAGGGATGGTAAGTACTGTTAAAACTATGATGCAAATCTCAAGTGATGATATTTCTCCCTTTGGATGCAGGTCACTTAATGCAAGGGGAGCTATGGAAGCCATTATACATTTCTAAGCATAAAGTATTTAGGGTGGTTCAATAGAGTAGAAGGGAAAAAACCAAATTTTCTGCTCACCCATCTTCCCCACCTTTCAGGTCTACCACAAACAAGCAACAAACCATAACTAAGTCTTCCCTACTCCAAGAAACAAGAGATAAGCATGGTCAGGAAGGAAAACTTCAGCACCACAGAAATGTTCTGTTGTACCAACTCAAGGATCACTCTGCCTGGTTCTGCAACATGGGCTGGACACCACGGTAAATATTTCCAATCCCAACTGATGTCTTAGGATTTTAGCTTTTATATTTTCATATATTTGTAACCCTGCAATTCTTTAGTGTATAACTCTGAGCTCCATGTAGAGTGTTAGCTACTGCTTTTCCCATTTTGGTCAGACACAACAATTCCTCTCTACGCCTGAGAATCAAGGACACCTCACTGTCTCAGGCCCCGAGAAATGTAAACAAAAGTGAGTTGGGGGGAGCAAACTGGGAGAATGGGCCTCCACTACCTGAAGTTGTAATTGGACAATGAACCTCTGACATGCAAATGGACAAAACTTATATCTGTCCCAAAAACGTGTGCCTGTGTCCATCCTGGGTGTAGTCTCTGCGAGACTCCTGCACTGCCCAAGGTATACCCTGTGAAGGCCTTTCAGTAAATACCTACCCTTTATCCTTTCACTCTGTCCAGCCTCTGCTCCAGGGCAGCCTCTACAAGGCATCACAGCAGATGTAGCTATGCTCAGAGAATACTGCAATGATCTGAGGAGTTCTTATGAGACCTGGCACCAAGAAGAATCAAGGAAAATATCCTTAGCAGACACAGAAATTGTACTCATTCAGGTGGTGCACCATCAGAAAGTCATGTTCCCTCAATAATGGTAGTAAACTGTCACACTTTTTTTTTTTCTTCCTTAAGTTCTGTTCCACTAGCAAAAACAAAATAAACAAACCACTCACCAACTATTTCCAGTTTGTGTTGCCTAGTTGTAGGACATCGATTCCATCATTAAATTCTCTGGCCACCAATTTACCATCTGTAAGCGGAGTCGCACTTAAAAGATGAGTTAGAAACCAAGGGCTGCAATGACAAATTTCGAACCACAACCTCTCTTCTGGATGACATTCGGACAGGAAAGTGAAAATAAGGAAAGGCTAAAATGCAGCCATATTACAATGAAACTTCTCGAGTGATATGAAACTGCAGTGCTCCAAACTCATTTCACAAGGCAGTAGTTTGCAAATGTGGCAGTGATTTTCCTCTGTGCCAGCTCAGGAGGGAGGCATACAGTCCTGCATTATGTCATTAGGACACGAAATTTCCAGTAATAGCCAAAGTCTCGCTTCATGCTCCCTGGTTGGAAGAAAAAAGTGTGGCAGCAGGCCAGTAGAGGCTACAGAATATCGCAGTCAACAGTGAAATTTCATTACCTGGACAGTTTACTGCATGTTCATTACCCTGCATATAAGAATAGTCTGGAAAGTACAGGTTGTCGTGAGTGACTCTACTGTGAACCACGCAAAATTAAGCTGTTTGTCTGGAGGCCATAAAGCAAGTACTTCATAAAAATGTCCTCAGTGCTTTTTTTTTCCCTTTTCCCTCTAGCTGTGGGAAGAAAAAGAACCAGAAAGTGTAAACTAAAAGAATCCATAGAGTAACAAATATTCCAGAGTGTTCAGTATGCTGGGATTTTAAATGGGATTTTTCTTTCAGCTTTTATATCTTCCACATAACTATAGTATGGATGGATTTAGAGATATAATTCCATATGCTAAATCCCCTTATTAATAGTCTGAATAATTTAGTATGTTTATACTTTAGGGAAAAGAAATTGTAAAAATTATATTTCTGTTTATTCAGCATTCACTCTTCCTTTTCAATTTCCATATTTACTCCATTACCATGCATAAAAAGTTTGTTTTAACTATTAACAATCCCAGCCTTATGTTCAAAGTCTAATCTCCATTCTCTATGCTCACATAATTCTCAGGAAAGCCTTTGTGATCTTAAAGTCTACAGTGTGTACTCTGAGCTCTCTTGTCAGCTATTACCACTACAGAGATCTTGAAAAATGAACCTGGTTTGCAGTGGGACTAATTCACAACTGAAACAGAATTAAGGATTTTGCTTTACAATAGTACAGCTCTCTGTACAACTGAGCACTTAAGAATTCAGGATCCAATATTGACTTAAACTCTGTAGGCATTAAAGCATTACTTTCAATTAATGAGCACATGATATTAAAATTTATACATGCTTTAAAATAATTAATTCAAATTTCCATTTGAAGTGCTCTGCATCAGATACCTTATGGAAGCCATCTATATGAAAAGTACTCCGTGATCACGGAGCACATACTACTTGACCTTTTTTAACAAAGATTAATGAGAAAAGCAGTATCTACAGATATATCAGGCAAGTCAGTAATTGCTACAATAGCACCTAAAAAGGAGCAGGTTTCATTCAGCTCACCAAGGAACTATTGGTAGAATGGTCTGTACTGAGGACAAAATTTATCAACTCAAAAGTCAGAAGTGAATTTACTCACATGAGATAAATTCAATTCCTTACACGCTTAATTTTTTTCATTCAAATTAATTGCTAAAAGAAACAGTAGTGCATCTGGAAAATTCCATTAGTGAAAATCTCCTGGAAAATCACATTTAAATACAGAATCATAGAATGGGTTTGTGTTTAAAGGGACTTTAAAAGATCATCTAATTCCAGGTGCCCTGCCATAGGCAAGGATAACTTCCATAGGCAAGGATAACTTCCATTAGATCAGGCTGCTCAAAGCCCTTTCCAACCTGACCTTGAACACTTCCAGGGATGGGGCATCCACAACTTCAAGAACTAGGAAAAGTCCAAATGGTAAAACACTGTTTCCAGACATGCTAGCATAAGTTAACACAATAAATGGATATAAAACCGGATTAGTAGATATGTTACGATTTTATAAAAAGAAAAGGGAATTCCAAACCATTAAATTTACAATGAAAAAAACCACTACTTGGTAACAGTCATAAATATTTAGCAAAAAACAGATCTGTGCTGGATAAATATCTAGCAGTTCCACTATTACTTATTCTGACCCTTATACTGAGCTGACAAGATAAGCCATTGACAAGCTGAAAACTATAACACCAAGTGTTATGTATTAGCCTTGTTGAGATTGGAGACCATAACTTTTCTTTCTTTCTTTTTAAAATCATAATGGAAATAAATCCTTATTTTGATACCACAGTTGTACTGCTCAGGAAGTCTTCCTGATGGTCATTAAGTAAGTATAACCTAACTTTTCACTGGAATATTTAAAGGTGTTATTTTTAGTAAAGGTCAGCTGCTTTGTTCTAATTAGCTCTTGCAATGCTTCTACAGAACTAAAACCCCTTGACTGTCAAGTACCAAGTGTACACCATCCTTTTTCATCTTAGTCACACGCTGATGACATTTCCAGATAAGGAAAAACGAAACACAACACACTAAAGGAGATGGTGAATGAGAGGGTCTTGGGACATGATTAGTTTTATATAAAAACAAGGTTAAGAACATACTTTTGTTGACTACCCGTATTATATATTGTTTAAAACTACTATAATAGCTATTACAACTTATCTGTGGTGACTATGTAATGCCTTTTATTTTTCCTTAAAGAAAAACTCTTGAGTAAAACAAGAGGGAGAGAAACCCTGTCAATACACACCATTTTTATTATGCAAGTTAAAAACTAGCAACCTCTTACATAGGCAGAATTTGTAGTCCTATTTTATCTTCTCCTAGGACAAAAAAAAATTCCAAAAGCTTTGACAAAAGTGGAATATAGGAATTAATATTAATCACTTGTTTTGTTATTAGCAAGCTTGCTGTTGGTGCTGGCTTTTGTGATATGCATATAAGGTCTCCAGGGAACTGCAGTATACTATCTACACAGGAAATGAGTCTTAGACAGGCATGTGCCTGCCTACAAATGATGAAAGTATATCACACTTGTGAATGAGGAGCCAAATTCTGACTGATACAATTAAAATCAATAGTTTAGTCATATAAACCCATCTAAGATGGGGAATAAATTCTGTGTTAAACCTAGATGTCTGGCTCACTACTTATTATTATTCCTATTTCTGAACTGCTGAAGAAGCACTGACTGTCATGGCTGAGGTTTATGACCTTATTCAATCTGAAATACATTATTCTCTGAATTCATCTACTGTGGGTACCAGAAGAAATGCAGCATCAAATTCAGGTTGCCTATATACCCTTAAGTGTTAACGCATTTTCCAGAGGCATTTTAACTTTCTGCTAACCAGTTTCTAGGTTTTCCTTCTTCATTTTAGGAAACGATAGTGAGACAACTATGGACATAGGTTTGTCCCCCAGGAAATCCAGTTTGCAAGATTATTCCCATTATTCACCACAAAGATCTGCTACCACATGCATGCTAGGACTAGGCATAAGAGTGCTTAGAAGTACCATGTGCTTTTATAGAAGGCTTCAGGAAGGAAACCTTCATGAAAGGTGGAAGTTTGCTCAGCAAGGACCATGCCAAATTCTGCAGAGGAGCACAGTATTCCACACAGCAGTCTCATCTTGGTGAGGGAGGAAGAGAAAAGAGGTGAAAGAGGAGTAGATGCGTACAGGAGTAGAACTTGGACATATTTCAGCTTGTTTAATTGCCTGTGTTAGGAGCCCTGTCAACTTTGCCTCCTCATATGGCAAATAAAGCATTTCCAGGGAGCAATTCCACATATGTGAATGTGAATCACACCTGAGTGTAACCTTCTTCACTGACTGGGGCAGTGTGACTGAGCTCCTGCCTTAGGCTGCTGTCCATGGCTAAAAATGAAACTATGCAGATCTTACCAAAGCAGCGTTCAGGCAGGCAACAGATATTTCCTGTGACCAAATAATTAAATCTAACCAGTTAAATAAAACGTGTCTATTTATGACATGAAGGTGTTTTTATGCTAATACACATTCCATCTGTAATCTCTCAGAGCTGCAGGTGCAGAGTCATCCACCAGATCATGAGGACACGCAGTACAAAAGGTGCACACAAAAAGACAGTTTCTAGCTGTGGAGAGCTGGCAGCCTAGATGGCATCTCAGGAGGGGAAGAAGAAATGGAAGCGGAGAGCCTGGAGAAAAAATTGGAAAAATCCAAGGACGTCCTCTATCACCAGTTGCCTCCCCGGTGCATGTCAAGATTACAAATACAAATTTCGAGCTTTTTGTATTCTGTGCCAAAATCACATACAGGCAGAAATGGGTATACTGCAAGTTTTTTATTATACATATGATATAGGGATGCCTATATATACAGTAATTTAGTACAACTAATATTGCCAAATATCCTTAGTGTCTTTCTCTCACTCACTGCAAACAACAGGTTAAGTCTTTTAGCACCTGTATGGATTGGACATTTCATATCTATCAGTACATATGCATTGAGGTCTGTTTGCTAAACTCAGTAAGTATGGTAAGGCTCATACTAAGTGTTTCAGGGGGTTGTTTTGGTTTTTTATGAGAACTCCAGAAGGATATTGAAGTTTTCATAAACTTGAATGAAAAAAAGAACCTGAATGAGACCTTAATTTTTATATATATATATATTCTTTATAAGTGTGAGTTTTCTTGTTAGCAATCTGCATTACAATGTTTATCTATTAAAAAGTAGTACCCTACCAAACAACTTTAGATTTGTATTTTTAATTAAAATGTACGCTGAGTCCCATTTATTTCAGTTCTTATTATAAAGGAGATGGGAAAATTCATATTAAAAAAAGTCTTAAACCTTTATGTAAAATTTTGATTGTTCAGGACAGAAGCCATCCCAAATTAATAATTGCCTATTATCTGCTCTGCAGAGAGAAATTTTAAATGGTGAAAATGCAAATAAAATTATGAGTGATGAATGATTCCTGTCATAGATTTATTTTTATCTCTGCACAGTAATAGATGAAAAATATACCTGCACACTAATGTTACCTCCAAGGGTAACTATCTTTAACATATTTTAAGTATTATACTATCAATTAAATAAACTCAGGATTTGCTCACAATTCAACTGTATAAGACCATTAATTTATATACTTATTATTTAGTGGTCGTCTTATTAGCAATTATGGAAAACAGTTTCATGCCAAGTCTTCCTTACTGCATCTTGATTAATCACAATAAGACAGCAGTATTCATCTTACCCTATTTGAGTGTGTTTCAAGACTACGTAAAGATCCTTCCATTATCTGCAAACCCCAAACCTCTACTGTTTCTAATATGAATGGTGGTTTTAGGAACAACAAACAAACAAACAAAACCAAAAAATGCAGAAATAATCTAGGCACGCTGGCAAGAGAAAAAGGAAGCTTGGGACAGCTCAGTAAATCTCTAGTTCAGTGAAAACTTAGTTTGCATCATGATGGAAGACACATGACAAGTATAGGAAAGTAAGATGCATAAAGGTTCTTACTTTCCCAAAGAACTACTAGAATAAGATTTTCTGGTGATTGTCATCATACAAGAACTCAAAGGAAAAAAAAAAAAAAGTTCTAACCCCTCATTCAGTTTTCGTTTCTCATCAGAGTACAGCTACTAAGTCTGACTTAACCTGATGTGCTCCAACAGGCATTAAATTGTTTGGCTTTTTTGTAATTCAAAGTACCTTAGACATCAAAGGATCTTTCTTTCTGAAGAGTCAATACTTCAGCATTTCAGAATAACACCCTAAAAAGCAAACCCTCAATATACTCAGTTTTGAAAATAACAACTAAGGTTATTAAAATAATTTTACAATGTTATTATTGTTCCAGTCCCACAAGAGTGGAATTGGATGACTGAGTGGGATGATCAAGTTATTATTGCAAATCTCTTCTCCCCGGTATCCAGCGACAACATGTGCGGGAATGGTACAAAGCTGCACCACAAAGGGTTCAGACTGGACATAAGGAAGCATGTTTTTACGAAATGGGTGTTTAAACACTGGAACAGGCTTCCTAGAGAGGTGGTCAATGCCCCAAACCTGTCAGTGTTTAAGGGGCAACACCCTTTAACAAAGTTTTAATTTTTGGTCCGCCCTGAGTTTGTCAGGCAGTTGGACTTGATGATCTATGCAGGTCCCTTCCTACTGAATTAGTCTATTATTTTCTTAAATTGTGCTAAATCATTCTGTAAGAAAATATCAATAGGCAGCCAACATCCTATATTTTCTGGACTACAACTCAGAAATGGTTTATCAGTGCTGGAACACAACTAAAAAACTCTGCAGACTTTTCTTTTTAGGATACGAACTATATGCTAATGTTACCTAGCTGTCGAAAGTTTTGCTTTAGAAACACCTTCTTACTTTTTATGCTGTGCACAGAAGAGGAAGTCTTGTCAGCAGGCAGGTACTGCAGGGGCCTGGGAGGCTCAAGTTAGCAGCACACCAGACTGGGTCCCACTCATTTGTCCTCCTCAACTGACTCCTCAACTGACTCCACGTGCAGACCTTGTAAGTGTGCACTGCTCCCCTACTCACTTGCATGGCATCCTGCTACCCCATACAGCTGGCTCCAGAGTAATCCCATCTGTCAAAAAACTTTTTTTTTTTTTTTTTTCAAAAAAAAATGGTTTTGTTTCCACCCAAAATGAAACACGAGTTTTGTGAATCACAAAAACTCTCACAGTAGCTACAGTATGCTACCCTTGATGATGCTTCCAGCAACAGAGCAATAGCCTGAACAAATTACTTGTGAAATATTAGAGAAAAATCAATAAAACATAATCAAAACAATTACCAGGATATATTTTAATGGAAACATGGTTTGTTGAAGATACTTGCAGATCAGAATATGGAATTAGTTGAAACACATGGCAATTTACAATTACTGCAACTTTGCTCACCAAGCACTTTACTAATCTGTTAAATGGTCAAGTCCAAAGCAGAGCTGCTTTTTAAAAATCATAATCTCTAGTGACAAATTGGCTGTAAAATAACTGACCAACAAAGATCCTTCCCCAAGCTAGAAACTTCTGGTGCACAAGGAAGGCCAGAATCTATTGCCAGAAGTAGACATGAAAATATATTAGCAATGGTCTTTTTTGTCCTTTAATAGCCCAGCCTAGGTGAAGAGTGACCCACCAGCATTTCAGCAAACTGTGTGCATCTTTTGGCATAGGCTCAGCTCAAGGCTTTTATTCTGGATTCATAACAAGATCATTGAGCCTCTCTAATATATTTGTTCCATTAAATGATAAGAAAAGTATTCCAAAGCACTTAAATCTACTCAGAAAATCAATGGGAAAGGGGGGAAAAAAAAAAAAAATCACAAGGTTATGTAACTATTGAAAATTCTATTTCACTCACTGGGGTGTCTGTTTCTGGCATATATGATGAAGTACTATTTAATCATGCAATTTTGTTATCCATAAATCATGGAAATTACTTATTATTCCTTATAATTTTACTGAAGTGCATTTTTTTTTCCTTGGGATTACAAGATTTTCTTGTAATGTTTTTCTTGTCAGATTTTAAACATCTGGGAGAAAAAATATGAATGACTAATTAAAAAGGCATAGCTGATGTCAAAATCCAAAAAAATAAAATTAAGAAAGTGATTTAAGACAAGAATGGACAGGCCATTTATTTAAAATTGCACATGCCAGCTCCAAAACCCAGCATCCTGCTGTGCATTCTCAGCATCTCACGCTCCTCTCTGACACATCCAACATGGCTCTTCCCAGGCTGGGAGTTTCAAAACTTCCATTTTGCTGATCTCGTTTTTGCTCAGGTTACTAACAAGCTCCTACATTATAAATATAAGGCCATTTGCACAGAATCTTTATTCTCAAAAATGTTTTCATGCATTTCTGTCCTACCTTACAGATTTCCGTGACTGCCTGTCTTTGGCACCTCTGTGGTTTGTTCATGCTCCAACGTTCTTGCTCTTTCTCTCTCTTTTCTGTATAATCTCCCCTGGTTATATTTTGCCCTTTCCTGTTCTTTGAGCTGACATCTATAGTGAGCTTCTCATGTCTTTTTCTTAGTTCCTAATCTATTTAATTGCATTTAGCTGGCATGACTCCAAAGCTAAACTCAGTTTTCCTGTCCCTAAGTTCTGTCTTTCACTGTATCCCTTTTAATTCAGCTCTCACAGAAGCCAGAAATGTTATCTGTATACAGAGCACTTCAGCACGCAGCCCACTTTGCAGTGTCTAAAGATGCTTCCAAAGCAGGGGAAAATACCTGGCCAACTGGCAGCCATACATTATCCCCCTGAACATAATGCTTTCTCATACTGAGGAAGGAAAAGTTAAAAACCAAACTCCACATCCAAAGAAGCAATCAATCAATCGAGCTTGATTCTTCTTTCTCATCTCTCCTATCTAGTCAGTGTCTCATTCAATTCCAGTTCTTCGTCATCTTTGACACGCGAGATTTTTAGAAAAAAAAAATTTTGTCAGTGAATGAATTTTCTCCCCCTGACTACTGGAAACATCTCATCTTCTTTCATATGACCAACTCAAACTCCTCAGACTCAGCAGCCCGCTGGAAACTGTTGCCCTCACTACAAAGCCAGAAGCCATCCAATTCAGCCTTTTACATGAAGTAGTATTTTCCAGTTGGAAACAACTAAAACAGCTGTAATAAATGTTCTCAAGCATTCCTGGTAAAGTCATAATCTGACCCCAGAAATTGGGATAATTGGTTGAAAAATATTATAAAATCTGTAGTGGTGTTTTTAGGGGGTTTTTTGAGGCGGTGGTGGTGCAGTGTTTTAATTAGGGCCAATGAACTGTCAGACTGAAGAGTTTCATTAGAAGGAATGGAAGGAAGGAGGGATGAACTGGGTGAACAAACTTCAGCCAAGCATCTTCATGGTCTGTATTCCAAGACACAGAATTTCATAAAAAGTTGCTGGGCCTTCAATATAATGCCTAAAGCAGAAAAGATAAATAACGAAATAACTATTGCCCTCATTAATTCTTTTGTAACTCAGAATAAACAATATATTTTCTTTTCAACAACACTGCATCATCTTGCTTTTAACCTACGTTAAAAAAAATAAACTAGCAAATTCATTAATTTTGCCATAATCAAAATAGCATTTTTCCTCATTAGCTCTTCAACAGAGAAAAAAGCTCCTTCATTCAGTTGTCAGTACAGATTCTGCATTCAAAAAGAAAAATAGGAAACTCTTATCATGTGGTGTTACCAGCCAAATTTATGTGAGGATAATGAAAGAAAGGAAGGTGTCACGGGAGTAAAAGAAACTTTTAAAAGATGCATGGGAATGTCACTAGCAAGCACAAGATAATGGAGAACTTGCTGAAAGCTGGGATGGAAAATATTAAACAGCCCTCCACCTGGGAAAAGGGAAGGGAATGCACTGTTGCCAAACTTTGCAAATTGCTCTTAAGTTACAAATATGAAGGCAAGGCTCTTTGTGAGAGGTCTTGGCAAAGAGACAATCCTGAGAAAAGGCAGACAGGACAGTTAAAACTGAGTTACTGCTAAACCACGTACTCCAGATCTTATATTTCCCTCTTTCCTGATGTCCTATTACTTCTCTTTTGAGAACATAAAAGAACATTGCATAATGACATGAGGTTTTTTTCTTGAATTCTTTGCCTCCTGCTTCCAGAAGAGTTTTCCGTGAATGAGATATAATCATTCTTAACAGTAATGAAAAGAAGGAAAAAAAAAAATCTACATCTGAGAAGACACCAGGTAGAGCTGTGATTAAAGACTGACACTTTTACCTAGTATGCAAGATTAAATTTTCCATTTTTATACATTCCCTCAAGAACAACTTGTTCAGATATAGATGGGTTGGCATCATTCTGTCAGTTCTCAGTGTGGCAAAAGATTCTGGAGACTGGACCTGAAAATGAGCACCACACATAAGCCAAGTCTATGACTATTTTTTTTCTTGAGATCTGCCTGGAAGAATACCATGGAATAAAGCCCTGGGTAGAACAAGGGTTCAGGAGAGCTGGTTAGTTTCCAGAGATCATGTCTCCCAAGCTCAAGAATGAACTATTCCAATAAGAGGTGGTTAAGTTAGATAGCTTGGATGAAAAAGGGGCTCCCAACAAAACTCAGCTATAAAAAAAAGAAGCCTGCAAGAGATGAAAGAAGGGATAAAGGACCTGGAGGGAATATGGAGACACTGAGTATGCAGGAATGTGGTTAGAAAAGCCAAAGTCCATTTGGATCTTAATCTGACAAGGGATGTGGAAGGCAACACGAAAGGTTTCTATGGGCAGTTCAGCAGCAAGAGGGGAAAATGCAGGGCCACTTCTGAGTGGGGCAGGGGATCTGGTGATAGAGGACTTGGCAATGGCTGAGGTAGTGGTGCATTTTTCACCTCACTCTACTGTTCAGATTGGCCTTCAGATATCACAGGTCACTGAGAATAATGGGAAGCTCTGGAGCAAGGGTGGCATCCTCAGCGGAGGAAGGAAGCCAAAGGCTTTTCTCATTAGCTTTGCTGACAGGACAAGAGGCAATGGGTACAAACTGAGATACAGGAAATTCACCTTAAACATAAGAAAGCTCTGGGGATATTTAAACACTAGATAGGGTTGCCCAGGCTGGTTGTGAAGTCTCTGTCCTTGGAGATGTTAAAAACCTGACTGGACCCAGTCCTCAGCAACCTCCTGTGAGCACAGAATTGAACTACATGATGTCTGGGCATCCCTTCCAACCTCATCCATATTGCTATTCTGCAGTTTCTGGGGTTTTTTGTCCTTTTCTGCATACATTCACTTTCCAAAGGAAAAAAGAATTATATCTCAAAACTTCCAGAAATTTTTTTTTCCCCTTCTCTCTCTGTTTTAGCATTTCATTATCCATTTACATTAACAAACCTTTGTCAACTCTCTTTCTGTAAATTAAGAGAAGCAGCATTTTTATATACGCACAGCATGATAGAAGAAATTTTAAACCTAAGGTTCACACTCACAGTATAGGCAAATCCTATTCCATAGATATCCTTCAGATAAACAAATATCTTATTGCCCAATGAATAATATTTGGTAGGCATCACCGAAGCAGAACTCTTCAAAGTAACCTGGGAGGGTTTGCAACATTTGTTGAAGGCAGTTCCTTTCAGTACAGGCTTTGGTTAACTTTAATTTCAGGCTTTTTCTGAAGACAAATCCTTGAAAATGATAATGAAAAGAAAGTAAAGAACATCCAGAGGGACCGCCATATTATATCCCAGGCACCCACATAGCAGCCACACTTAAAATGCTCTAAATGGTATGAAAATACTTTCTGCTATTATGGAGATTGTTACAGATGCATATTTAAGGACAAGAAGGACTCCTTGGAGAATTCTATGTGGTGGCATGCAAAATTTGGGTCATAGTCACCCATCCTATAATTCCTAAAGCATCACATTTCTGTAGCTTCAGCAAGAAAATACTCTTTAGAAAATAAATCTAGCCTTTATTTCCACTAAATGTAACCACGAAAAACAGTACACTCATTAAAAGCTTTCATAAAAAGATAAATGTTTAAGCACATTTGAGTGTGACTTTTCTTTGATTTGACCTTGGCAAAATTGAAAGCACATAGAAAAATTTACAGTCAATGCTAGATGTAAGCTATACTAATATCTGGCTAACTGCCTCTGCTGTGAAAGCTCATTCTATTTCAGTAAAATTTTATGCACAAAAGCATTTTCTAGAAACTGATGTAGTGTGTTCAATACATTTTTAGACCCAAGCTTAATTACGAAAGCTTTTTCATAATAACAAATATTGTCCCAAGCAGAGGCTATATTTAATAAATATGCTTATTATTTTCCTTAATGAAAGCAATGTTTAAAATTTGTAGGTAATCCCATTACACTGTACTTCAATTATACAGCCCAGCTCTCCTACCCTCCTGCTGATAGAAGACTTCCTCATCTTAGTTTCCAATTATATACATTAAGTCCTTCCAAAACTACCTTCATTATTACACACAGCATGTATAGGTCTATCAGAGAAAAAGCTGTAATTGGGAAAGAGCAAAATGCATTTTCAAGCCTAAGATAATCACAAGAAAAGTTAATTATGTCAATTAAAATAATCTTCTCTCCACTCAACAAATATGACCTGTTTGTACAAAGAAACACAGCAGGACAGGTACTGATCCTTGATAAACCATGGTGTTTCTACTCAATTCATTCCAATCGGGAAATCTGTGAAAGGACCAAATTTTTACTTTAAATTACTTTATAATAGAAGAATGGCCAAAAGAACTATTAGATGAACCCAGGGGACTTCTCCAAAACAGAAGCCATAGCATTTTCTATATACACCCAAAATTAAACCTAAGTGTTTCTGTTCTTGGACTAACCTTCTACTCCCTAAAAGCAGAAAAAGACAGCTGACAAAAGCGGACTACTGACAGAAAAGGTCCTGGAAATATATAAATTAAAAATGCTAGGTACAAGAAGTAAAATCTGCACCCTTACTGTCAATTGAATTTCACCTTCCTGGCAAAGAACTTCATCTCAGCATCAGGTGGCAACCAGTTGAATCTATGAAGTGTTGACTCTAATTACAGGGTCTCAGGTCAGAGCTCTAAGTGGTGAAGATACGGCTGCATACAGCAAAACCAGAGCTGTTCACCCCAAAGAGCATCAGCGCACAAGGAGGCTCCCAGATCCTGTAACTGCACAAGCCCAACTTTCAGTCCCTCAGCTTGTCAAAGAGTGAGATGTGAGGCATCTCTCCTTATAAGGTGCTGCTGCTAGTTAATTTTCCTTCCTCTACCCACCGTACTTTTCTTGGACATTACATTTGATCAGCCTCAGACACTTCAACCAGTTTTCAGAATGTGCAGTTTTCACTGGCCTGCTCGTTCCCATATTTTCACATTTATTTGTGACAGCACAGCTATTCATGACCCTAATTTTGCTGTGAAGAATTTTTCCCATCCCACCTCACAATGCCTTATCTGGATCATTCAACTTTCGAACGCTTCCTAACATATCCATCGTTGTTGTTCTACAGGCATCAGAAACAGAAGCAATATTCTAGAGAGTACTACGATGCCACCATAAATTTATTTTAATCTGAGTAGTTTAGGTAGTTCTTTGCTTATGCCAAACTCTTATTTCTTTATCTTACAAATTCCTGGCAATTTGCTGTATAATATTTGTACTGACAATTTGATATGACAAGAAAAGTCAAGCCCAAGTACACTGCATTTTAGAGAACATTTTCGGATTTCACATGGAAACTCTACTTCTTCTGGAAGTTCCAATCTCTTAATTTCTTTTACCCTGACTTGTTTTTTTATCACTTGGTGATTTTGTCAGGGAATTGGGATCACTGCCAAAGATGTTTACCTCAATTTTGTTTCCAGTCCTAATTTAGATTCCTCCTAAATAGTGAATTAGATTATTAATCAGTAAAAATCTAAATCTTCATTATTAATTTACTAGAAACTATACAGAACCTTGTAAAACATTTATGCAGCAGTAAACGGAGAACCACTTTGCAGAGATCATGACATGCTTAATTTACTATACAACTAAATCTTTAATTACAAATGGTAGCAAAGCTGAAGGTGTTCCGCTGAAATTAAACAATTTTTTAAACAGTGATAGTCTTAACTTTATTGTGGGCAGTAATGGTAAAATTTTAAAACCATTGGAATCTTGCTCTTTTTTGTGGGGTTTGCCATTACCAGTTAAGCGAAGAATCGTATTTGGCTAGCCAGTCTGCTACTTACTGATAGGTCTGCTCCCTCCTGCAGTTTCAACAGAAATAATTTTTAAATGGCATATTAAATTAATTGAAAATGCAATGCACTTTGAGGCACTACATTTGCAATGTAATAGTCTTGCTCCAATGCTTTCTTTGCTAACATCTCTAATTAGAGTAATGGCATTTTAACTTCCTTGCGAATATCCAGCAATTCTTTGTTTCATATTCAATTTTCAAAACATCCCAGGTACAATATTTTAAATTCTTTCGCATTTATACATCCAGACTCATATTAAAAAAAAACAAAAAAACAATAACTAGTTTATATTTCCAGTTTAAGAAATTGCACACAGAGGTTATGCAAAACCATCTCAAGATGAATGTATCCTTTCCAGTGTTGAACCTGAACAACAAACGTTGATGTGCACCATACCTAATTAAGGTGAGCTTTCAAAACAGGTATTCAACAAATGTAGCTGATTGTTTCAGAATTTGCTAAATGTGCAGCAATGTGGAGAATGAGTTCTGGGGGTTTTTTCCTCTGTTTTTAAACTGTTTCTTCCTATTGTCTCTCTAACTTATATAACTCAGAAGAGGAGTTAAGGTAAGGGAGGAAGGTAAGGGAGGTTTTTACCCTTCTGTACAGTGATGGATGCAAAGAACGGAGAAACAAAGCAAGATAGGCTGGAGAAAGTTAAGAACTATATTAGCATGCCCCACTTCAGGAGGGAGCTTCATTGAATAGAATATTACACCAAACAAAGAAATTATCAGGCTATAAGTATAGTCTGGAAAACAAAGGGTAGCAATAGGATCGCTTTCACCTAATCTTGAGCATCTCTTTCAAAACAGCAAATTGCTATTTCTTAACCATCAAGTTGTTTTTATTAACAATATCCTGACCTTTTGCTATCTTAGAAGAGTACATGACAGTCTTGTCAAAAATAATTCACCTAAAATCTTAAAAAAAGTTGTTAGCTAAGAAAACCACAGCTATGTATACATAATTCATCAGCTAACAGAAAAAGAATATTATATTTAGAGGAGGAGTAAAACACATTTTTCTACATCTTCCTTGTGTCTCAAGGCTAAAGAATATTTCATAGATTTACAAAACGGCATGCTATAGCTGTTCAAGCCTCTAAACAGAATAAAGAGGTATACACTTGGTAGCATGCCTCTCGTTACACTGCAGAATTCTAATGATGTGCACCTTGTTTCCCAAAGTAACTTGTAAGGCAAACTTTTTAGAAGATGAGTGATATCACTGGTATTACTCAATGCATGTTCAGTTTAAACATCACTGCATGAAACATGGAAGCACTTAATGGAAGACAGACTGAAATAAATTGAAAAAATCTTAGTCTAGGATTGAAATAAAGTTTTCATACAAAGTTCGTTTTTCAAATCCAATCCCAGTTTAACAATGACAAAGTTATTGCAATGTTGATCTTCACGAAAGGCATGTGATAGCCTTGCAGTAGTTAATACAGAACACAATGAGGCACTCAGCATAGTGCTAGCATCAGCTGGGTCATCTCAGAAGAGCTAAGAGTGGTGCCAGCTGTGTACCTGCACATCCTTTGTGTGTCTGAACAACGTTATTTCTGAACAGGCTGGGAAAGGAGGGAGGATGAGTGGTGGGAGTGGTGGAAATGTGAAGAACCTTGTTTTGCTTTTTACCTGTAAGCTGCTGTGAAAAAGAGAGCTTCACACTTCAGAAAATGTTGTGAGTGCTTCACGTGGTATTGGGGCTTCCTTCCAGGTGATAAAGCCTCTCAGACTGCACGTACTAGCTAGTCGCTTGATTCTTTCCAATTGCTCATCTGAAGCTGTTAACATGTATTAGAGCTATAACCAAGCTTTCCCTGATAGGCACCAACATTTTAAGTAGTGTATGGCAGAGAATGTTTTTTCACCATAAAAAAAATACGCCTCATTTAAAATAAACTGTCTTGAGAATCGCATGACATGAAAATAACTCTAAATTTTACTAAGCTTTTTACACACACATGACTTTGGCAGGCTGCCTTCCACTGAGAGCAAGTTACATATGTACCAGCTCTAATGGCCCATATAGGATATTAAAAACACATAAAGAATAATTTGATAATCTACCTTAGGAACAGTATGAGAATTTTCATCTCAGTTTCCTCCAGAGACTCTAATGCCAAAGGACAGATTGTTTCTTGTCAGTGTTTCAAACTGATCTCTATTTGCAAACACAGCAAGTGATGCCAAATGCAGTTCGGAACGCAAATCAAACAACTATTTATTATGCGCTGTTTTGAATTGCATATGCAGGACAGAGAGGCAAGTAATGAAAAAAAAAATCATGCTTGCACATCACACAAGCCATTTCCATAATATACTTGAATACTGTATATAAATGCAAAGAAATAAAACCATTCCAATAAAATAATGAGTGCCTTATGAGTTAAATATATTCACAGTGCTAGACACTGGGATTTAACAGAACTTGATATATAATGTAGACCAAAATATAAATGCAGTAGCTATACAAAGTAGAAAAAAAAAAAGAAGAAGGGGAAATGATAAATTATTTATTGAATGAAAGCAGAAAATAGAAAATGAGAAAATCTTTTCTTTGAAAAAACAGGTTAGCTTGTAACCAATGATAATAAACCCACTTATTCATTAGAGGCAGGTCCAATCTGATTCTATTTGAGTCCCAGCTGACTGAGCACTCAGAGCAGCAATTAATGCAGCCGTCGGTATGGCTGTCATTTTCTGAATGTTCCTGTCCATCTCGGTTTTGTCTTGAAGCAAGCAAGATGAAAAACAACTGGAAAAGTTACTTAACCTGTTTCTAAGATGATCACAACACTGGCTAAAATGGCAAAGGAAAAAAACTGTTTTCAGTGCCATGCTACAGACACCTATGGGTGGTACCTGACAAGCAAATGCACAGAGCAGTGCATGCCAGAATAATGCAAGCAAGAAAGGCATCACCAATGTATGGCAGCCAGCTAAGGTTAGAGCCCTCTTAGATTAGACTGGAGAGAAGGAGAGAAGATGCTCTGTTCTTTACAAAGACCTCAACCATAGCTGGTCAATAGGTATTTCTTTAATAAAAAAAAATAATTTTTAAAAAATTTAAAAGCCCAACTAGTTTAACCAGGAGTGCCCATTATTGCTCATTAATTGCTACAGATAGGTGCTGGGCCTGGCCAGGTGCAAGAACAAAACCCCTCATAGATGAAAAAAAAACCAAAAACAAAACATTAAAAAAAAAGATTACTTTGAAATTCAGAATTTCAAGGGATTAACTTCAGTAGTTTACTGTTGATCAGTATCTTATTTTAAAACATCATTCTTGTATTTTTTCAAGGCTAGCTGAATTTATTATTACTACTATAGTGATTGTGAGGTGGCAGTGAGTTTAAAAAAATTCCCTACTTAGGCAGCTTATCCCTCCTGTTATATATTAATCTTAGTGCATATGCCATTATAACAAAACACAAAGGAAAAAAAGGAAAAAAATCCAACTTGAGTAGCTATATGTGTCAGGATTAAATCACAATATGAGAAAATGTCTTAGAATTCCAACTGAGCTGTGCGAAAGCAAAAGGCACAGTGAGCTCTGGATACAGGAACGCTTGCATATTTTTCTTCACACAACTATGTGTGAAAAAATAAGATTTCTCCATAAAACTGTAAAATAGAGCACTTAGAAAGTCCATTTGAAAAGATTCCTCCAGGGGGCTGAGATAACTCTAGTATCTGTTCAAACAGGTAATTCTGCAAGTAAGGGACAAACTTTTGTCGTCCCATTGAACCTGGACAAGGAGGGCCCTTGATTGCCCAAACACAGATAAAACTATCCACTGCCCTTACAGCATGTGGCAGCTACATGAGATGTCCCTTAGAGAATCAGTCATTTCACCTTTAGCCAAGGCAATAACTAGACCTGCAAGTTTTATCACTTCATCACAACCCCAATGGACTGAAAATGATTTGGTAAGCTCTGCTTTGAAAGAAAGCACTTCTTAAGAAATCTAAGGTATGCACTGAAGGAAAGAGAATTTCTCTTCTGTGGAATTGATATATGTAAAAATAATGTAAGAAAAAATATATTTATCTGCTATTATGTTCTATGATTTCTTAATGACAGAGTTTCTATTCTGTGTTGTGAATAATTACTGTTTCAAGTGAACTTCTTATCTCTTTCAAATTAAATTGCTGGGTAGCTACTTGTAAACAAAGCAAAAACAAAAAAAGAATGCATATCCTAAAACTGCCCACTCTGCAATTAGCTATGCTAAAACACATATATGAGAACAATCTAAATTCAAGTGTCAGCTTGATAGGAAGACTTGATCGTTGTTATTGCCAGAACACTTTCAAAAAATTATAAAATATGCCTGCATTAATAGACTTTTTTTTTGTTACACATCCCAGTTTTGTTAACTTCTTAAAGCATATTTTTTGAGGTCTTTTGCAGATATTTCATTCTAGGCTGACAGTCAAGGATACTTGATTTACCTAAAACAACTCTAAAGCCAGGCACACAAAACCAAAAACTGTTTGTTGGTCTATGCTCTACTTATCTAATCTGCACTACAATATTTTCAAAACTACTCATTTAAAATTATACTGCTCAGTTGTAAACGTGACCTCTGGGTCATCTTTATTTTTATTTACAATTTATATTCCAAAAACTGCATTCTGTTTTATCATTGTATATACACCTATTTTTAAAAGTTGAATTGCTTCTGTCTTCAATCATTAAACCAATAAATGAGTTAAACTGGAACAATGAACTAAACCTTATGGTGTAAAACATTTTCAAATACAAGACATAGATCTTAGAACTGATAACACTTTAGGAGTAATTTGATTTCTAAAAACTAGAAAAAGAATTCTAACAATGTTTTTCTGTTACAGAATAGTGAAAATCAACTAATTTAAACACTTCACATGGGCCATTGTTTTGCTCCCTAAAATAATCTACAAGGAGAAACCTCCTTTTAAAGTGACTTATCTTTAGATTTAAAACCTCACTCACATAACTAATTCTACAGTGTTTAAAATTTGGGTCTCAAGATTGCAATATGTTCCACATCTTAACAGCACGAAAAGCAGTACTGAACATCCCCTTTTTAAATTCAGTTATGTGGTAACTTTGGCAAGTCTTTTCCCACTTTTGATACTGACCCTTAAAAACCAAATTCTATTGATACAGTGAAGAATTATTGGAAGCTTTTTTCACACTTTAGCTCATTGTCTCAGATCAACATGATTAATTGTTCAGTTACTTTTCTGTACCTCTTCCAACCATTTAGAGTACTTATTTCTATAGAATAACCACATGCAGTTAACATCTCTTGATTTCTGCTTGATTGTGGTTTAATGAGAAAAATCTGAGACATCGATCTTCACCCTAAGTTATTTTATCAAGTGATCACGTTTACTGTCATAATAATAATCCTTTCATGTGACAAACTCAAAGCAGTTTAGTAACTTTAATAAAAAAGGTAAGACCAGAGATGACATGAAAGGAGTTCAGCTGTTTTCGGGCAATATTAGAGGCAGCCTTCCCTGTACAGTAAATGCCTCACTACTTGAAGGGAAGAGTAACACTAGCAATCAAGCCAAGACAACCAGATTGAGATAGAATCTGTAGATAAAAAGTGCAATATATACTGGAAAGAGTGTATGATCTAGTCTAATAAAAAAAAATAAAGTAAAGAAACATGCTTAAGATTTGGCAAAATGAGAACATTAGGAGCAATAAATAGGCGTTATCTCACCTTACTTACAGGAAGTTTTAGCCAGGACTGGTTGGGGGAAAAAAAAAAAAAAAAAAAAGAAAAAGAGTTCAACTTTCCAAATTTGAAGGTTTTTCAAAATATTTTGGTTCAGTTCTGAATTAAAATAAGGTTTTAAAATATATCACAAAAATATGACTCAAATAAGAATACTAGTGCACACCAGTCAACTCGAAAGAACCATTTAAGACACCTACAGCTGCCATTCATTCTGTTATTCCTAGATGCCTTCTTTACTCTCCAGATGAAATTTTAACAGTGAGAATTCATGTCTGTTTTTTTGAAGCCTAATATTTACCAGGAAGTCACAGAATCCTAGAGTGGCTTGAGTTGGAAAGGACCTTAAATGTGATCTCATTCCAAACCCCCTGCCATGGGCAGGGACACCTTCCACTAGACCAGGCTGCTCAGAGCCCCATCCAGCCTGGCCTTGAACACTGAAGCTCCCAAGCTGTATGTGGGTGTTAATGAGATAGTGCCCTTCCACGGGGTCCCGCTCATCTAAGCACAAACTCCAGGGAAATGCTGGGCTGGAGGGGAAGCAAGAACTGAAAAGGCAGGGCAGGAGCAGTAGTGCTGCACTCAGCAGCAGCCACTGGCTAGGGAGAGAAGAAAGCAAGCCCAAGAACTACCAGAGTTCTCTCTCTTAGTGAGAACAAACCCGCCTCCTTCCTTTGGTCTCCCAACTCTGCTGCTTGCTGATACCCTTTCCCCCTTCCCTTTCCCAAGGCTCAAGATCAGCTCTCCAGCTCCTGAGAGCCCCCAGCCCTTGGCTGCAATGCTGCAGGTCGCAAAGTACCAAGAGAACATGCAGGTCCCACTCATTGAGAGGCAATTTGCTTGCCAGCTCCCCTGGAGCAGGGATTGCCATATTCAGGTATGGGGAGATGAGCGGGAAGGTATGGTGAGATGGGAGGGATGGGGACAGGAGCTCCAGCTTTGGAAAAGATGGAGAACTCTGGAGATGCTGCGGGCCAAGCTCACCCACATGGCCACAACCAGACACTCACGCAGGTGCGGAGCACACACACAGGAGCACCAAGCTGTCACATCAATGCCACCTTAGCTCTCCCCACCAAGGACTGCCCCAGTCACCACAGAACCATGGAATAGTTTGGGTTTTAAGGAACCTTAAAGCTCACCAAGTTCCAAACTCCCTGAACCGGGCAGGGACACCTTCCTTCCCCTTGCCTTTGTGTGCACCCCCTGGCACAGCACGGTTCACACCCTGGAAACTCTGCTTCCCCAAACAGACATCTGGGAGATCTAAGTTCATGTCCTCTCTCTGCACAATGCAGGCCCAAATTTTTGACATTTTAAGGAGCTACACTGCCAGGTCATGCAAATGTGTATGCACACACAACAGTCCATGTTGTAACCCTCTTCGGTCATGTCACTCCCTCAGTTTTCTTTCTCATCCTAAGAAAAAAAATAGGCTCATCCAAAATTTCTATTTCTTAGTAAGAGCCCTTAAAAAATTCTTGACTTGTACTCATCCAAAGAAGTAGAGCATAATAGAAAAATCTGTTAAGGAGCCCTGGTCTTCCGATTCCTACTATCCAGATCTTTACTGCAAGCAAATCTTTTTGCACATATGTGGTATTAGAAAATATTGCTGTACCTTACTACCTCCAAAATCGTGTTATGAAAACAATGTATCATTCAAATCATGCACATGGAGAAAAACAGCTAATTATTGTTCTAGGGTGGAAAAAAAAAAGGTGAAACTGCTTAATAATTTGATTATTCAATCATTAGGAAAAAAAAAGGTCAAAACCAAAATAAAGTATGCACTTAAATGTTATTTTGAATTTACTTTTTGATAGATCTATATTCTATCTGTGTTCTCTTGGCACTGAGGTATTATACTGAAGATGTCAGTGTTGATCAGCTTCCAATCATTAATGGCACTTATTGAAATAGCATCCTGCTAGGAATGGGATTTTCTGCATTTGCTAGAGTTTGATTTGCAGGGAAAAAAAATTAAAAATTAAAAATGAGCCCTGACTGTGGGATAAACATCCAAGAAAAAAAATAATTTTTTATATAAGTCAATAAGTAAACATTTTACAAGGTGTTTATTGCATACTTACTGTCTTCTGGCAAAAATAAAATTCCCACGGAAATATACTACTAGCAAATTCCCATGCAAATATACTAATAGCATGCTCAAGTAATATCAAAAAAGCTTTTCCCTAAAAACTGTTAGGTATAGCTTGAAAGATTAAATAGCATGGACCTAAGTCATCTCAGATATTTTGAAAGTCCTATAGGAATGAACAAGTAGCAATATATTAAATCTATACAGAAATATTTAAAGAACTTAAAGAGAAAAAGAGACAATTTTTTAAAGCATTCTTTTAGTTGGTGTTACAAGAGTCTACAGAGAAGAAAATATTTTCTCAGTGAATTCTCTGGCACTGCTTTATGAAATTTTTCAATGTTATTGAAATAATCTATGACCATCTATGCCTTAAGCAATGCACACTAAATCTGTTTTTAAAGCTGCTGAGTGAGCCCCACTGTGACAGGAGTGGAATGTGTCCACTCATCCTGCCTCTGTCATCTTGGAGGAAGCCTGAGAGCAAATATTCCTCTGGAGGGAGCCCCTCAGGACTAAGGAAGATCCAGGCTGCAACTTTTTTTCCTCCCATAGCAATATACAAACAGCAGGAGAGTTTATATGATGCTCTCTTTATGGAAATGTGATTGATGACGGAGAAAGTTTGACAGTCCCATGTATAGCTCTCTGCATTTCTATTTCCCCCTTATGTATATGATGTGAAATATATAAATCACTACTATTTAAGTAACTTCCCAATGACTTGCATATTTAAATTTCAAAATTTCCACACTGCACCTTTTCAACCATTGGGAATATTTTGCAGAAAATGCAAATCTCTCTCTATCCTCCCCCCAACCACAAATATAACATACTTTTGATAATAATTTTCTCTAGGTGAAGGGCTTTTCCAGTTACAAAGGAATTCAGGCAATGATAGTTGCTTAGTGGATTGGTGGCTGTATTACATAGCATAAGACATATTAAAGACATAATAAAGCAGCCTATTTAGAAAGTCTCTGACTTCATCAAAGACAACAAGGAAAAGAGGAAGCCATCATTACCAGACTAATGACGTAACTTTATACAATTACATTGAAGTTTTTTCCCCCAATCTAAATCTGAGTTTATAAAACAGGAATTAGTCCCATTTTGAAAATGGTTTGTCTGTTAATGTAGACAAAATTGGATTGCAGGTCCACTAACTAAATGTTTTCTATGCTTAAAACAAAAGAGAATTGCCTTGATATCCTCTAATTATCATTACTGCAAATTCTAAAACTATTTAAGTTTTGCTCAGGGAGAAAGAGGGCAGAAGACTCTTACATACAAGGGCTTCCAGAAAACAGCTGGTTAAATACAGTTCAAGTGTATGAGAGAAAAATACTGGAAGACAGTATTGACTATTTTTACATACCTATATATTTTTTAAATAAAAGGGATCCATGCTGCAGCACAGTTTCAACAAGTACTATGACACAAAATTCCCAAACATTATAAATGCTTAACATGTTATTCCATCCTCATTAGTACCACACTAGGAAAAAAAATATACAAGCAGCAAACAATCAGCGGTTGTTTAAGAGTCTAATATGGTACTAGGAAAAATAATGCAGCACAGCAACAAGTTCACTGGAGTGCTCCCTTAACACATACATACCAAATGTACAGCTGTTTGTCTTGGGAAGAAAAACAATCAAAAGAGGACATAAAGACTTTTGAAAGGATCTTCTCCCCGGTATTTAATAATATGCAAAATATTGAAGGATTCTCGCATGAAATCAGCAATAGCAATAGATCATTTTTCATGGTATTCTAAAAAGCTAAGCAGACACACAACAGGATGCCAGCAGGCAGCTTGCATGAGACATAAGGCTTTATATTCCCACTAGGAACGTACCTTCTCTGCTTTTGCTTTCCTGGCGTTATGCACAAACCTGCGTCCCAGCTTCTTGGCATACCAGATAGAGGCAAACATTGTAGTGATGAAGATTTCAGTCTGAATATGCAGCACACACACACAGAAAAAAACCCAACTTCCCCCACAACTGAGATACAGATCTAATGCTGGTTAAGGTCTTAACTATGCTGTTGCTTTGTCAAGTCCTCTCATGCTGCTTTCTGAAAAAAAACAAACCACCCAGTGTGGCCAGTCTGCAGGTGTATTTACATACTGCCAGCAGGAAGTCCAGGGTGAGGCATCTTTGCATCCAGCTCACATCCAGTCTGCTAAGTGCCTGTCTGCAGTTCTTTAGCACTGTCACCACAAACTACATATGTGTCAGTATGAAAGGAAGCTGCAGTAAACTACTGTAGCAGACAGCTCACCTCCTCTTCTCCTGTTCTGAAATTTAACTCCTTGGTTCTCTTCGATTTGCCAGCATGCAACAGAAGCAGCAGCAGTTCAAAAATGAGACACACAGCACTGCAGGAAAGCAAAGAGGTACAAAAGTGCCAAAAATAGAAATGTGTATTAACTGTTAAGGTGAAAGAACAGGTGTTTCATGTGTTTCAGGGCAATTAAGATATGAAAGAAAAATTGATTTTACTTTGTTCTTGCAGTCTGGGGTCTATTCAGAGATATTTTTGCTACCTAGTTTCAGTTCGCAACAGACAGGCATCAGAGCTGCTCAGTTCACTTGCTGATGTCACACATGCTCTGCTGAAGGATTTAAGACTCAATCAAGGGCTTCTGTTTTTCTTTGATAATGCCTTCACGAAACAGAAACCTGATAGATTTGTTTCCAAATTCCAAACTTCTGCCCTACCTAAGCATGCTTTTCCCTCTTCCTTTAATTGCAAGCTATTCTGCATTAGGAGTTGGGAAGTGCCTTTGAATACCTATTTTTGCAGCCAAACAGCAATGTACTATTTTTCTTTTGTCACACACTTCAGCTTTAACCCCTGCACCTCTCTTCAGTTATAATGGCTAAACAATAAGACAAACATACTCTTTTGGCTCCAGACAGATGACAAACCAGATGTTGCTCCCAGTCAGATGCAGTATCAAGGCTGTAAATTACAGGGTTTACAGCTATGTGTTGTATTTGATGGCACTTTATAAGAAAAGTCCTGCCCAATGCCCTCTCACCTACAAGTGTGGAGATACTAAAATGCAGGAGAACCACTGCTTTCCTGTGTGCAGCACTGGATTTGGGATGCACACATGCAGGAATAATTTCTGCTTTGCTATTCCCTGGTAAAGAGCAACCCAAAATTAATCGATGCAAGGCAAAAGAAATACAGGCAGAGCAATTTAGTATAGGGCTCTTGGGGCCAAGGAAACACCTTTTCTGCCCTAAGATTTTCAGAGAATGGCTGAAACTATTTTCTCCAGGGTATATGAAACCAAAAGGGAAAATACTGCACTCCCACTTAAACAGAACATCCAAGTTACTGTAGCTGGATGGCATTGCCCAAGCTTTGAGCCTGAAGGCACATACTCCTCAATTCTGTTAAGATTATAGGGAGCTCAAAGAATTCTGCAACACATTTTAAAATGGTAAATTGGTTAACTAAATTGAAATTCTTGCATAGTGAGGGCTTTTTTCAAGGTAACTCCAAGGTGTATGGTTGGGTTTTGCATGACATCTAAAACCTTCTGACAAAATACTTGGTAACTGGTGATATTAATGGGAAGAAAATAGTTACTAACTACTTCTAATTCAAATATTTAATTAATCTTGTCAGCCAGAAAGTTTTAAGACCACAAGATTGAGCAAATTCATGTCTCATCTAGAATATGATTGCTATAGAAGAGCTCTCTTTCTGTAACACCACTTTAGCTCTCTGAAATCTAGGCTGATAGTAAGATAGGCTCTCCAAGGTGAGAAAACCCTTATTATGCCATGTAACAGCCTCTCACCATTCTCCCTATTTGTAGGATTACACTGTCCTAAAACAGAGGGAAGGGTAGACAAGAGAAGGAAGAAAGATGGCCTGAAAAATTTAGGAGGAAATCAGAGACCTTGTTTCTAGCTGAGATACCATTGTAAGGAAACCTGGATACAAAAAAAAAAAAAAAAGTGCAGCAAAGGAGAAGCAACATCATTACACAGCTTAACCAACACTATAAATGTTAAAGGAACAGGAAAAAAAATCTTACATAGTATATGCATAAACAGTAGAACACTTCTCCCACTCTGCTCCCATGCTTTTATGGAAAGAATAAGCATAATTTGAAATCATTGCACTACACCGAAAAAAGGGCACATTCTCCCAAACAACTATTTATATAGTCTTATGTATATTCAGAAGCTGAGAAAATTGAAGGAAATACTCATTAAACAATAAAACCTCCTTTTTATTACTTTTATCATCAACATTAGCAGCTTTGCTGAACTATTTATTCAGAAAAAATAGAGAGTAATAAAAAGCCACAATTTATCCCACTTAAAAGAAAAAAAAATAGAATACATTGTTCATTTAAGAAATAATGACAAAGCAATAGGGAGGTAATTTTCTCCACCCACTGAAAATGTTAGATCAGGAAGAATAAATCTTGCCAAATACCTAATCCTGATTCTAATCAGAAATACAGTTTAACTGTTTGCATGCATTTGCAGATCTCTCCAAACCCTTAAGTACAGCAATGGCCAGAATGCAAACCATTTCCTTACAGCTCCATCATGCAGCAGTCTGCCATACATTGCCAATAGCAGGTTTATTAGGGCTGTAATGGTACCGAGGGAGTTTATGATTATGAATATTTTACTGTAACCATAACGAAGACTGCATTTTACAGAAGTGCTACAAGCTGAGCTGCTTTAGAAGAATTGGAACTCCCAGCTGCTGTGTCCTCACAGGAGTAATATGTACTTTAGCTTGCTCACTGAAGTGCTACATTACAAGGACAGAGAGATGCATGCCATTGAGCAGCAATATTATCACAGACAGGAGATAATCAGTTAAGAGCAGATTTTACAAGGAGCTTCTTGATGCAAATAAGTGGGTGGATTTGGTAAACCAAACCACATCCAAACCATCCATTAAATTCTTCTGCCTCTGTGAGAAGAATGGGTCTTGCCACAAGTGGGCACATGGGTGTAAGCACAGAGCAATTACGCTGTTGAATCGTATTATTTTTATGACATGGCTCCCCAACATCACAAGCAACAGCAATTGATGCTCGGTACCGAAACAGATGGTTGTTTCAAACACCTTGCCAACTGTTTGTATGCATTGAGTATCACCAGTATTTCTGACAGTTTGAGTCCTTTTTCAATTTTAACAGTGCTGCTTTACTTAAGCAGCACTCGGGAAGAAGTCTGGCTTTGCTTTAGACAGAGCATTAATTTTCCCTTGTTAAGGGATAACTTCTCACAGCACACACGTGGGGTGTCAACCTCCCCCTCACACACCTGTGGTGAAGATAGATGTTAGCTGTAGATTCTGGTTCTCTCCAACCTCTATCTGAGTATATACACACAGTAGTCATAAAACGTGATGACAGGGCCATTTAAAATACAAATACAATTCAGTCATAAATAATGCCTCCCTTGTAAGAATGGGAAGACGGATGGAAAGATTAGTATTCAGGGTTTGCAGAATGGTTTCCAGTGAAATGGGCAGGAGATGGAACAAGTTAAAAATGAAATACTTAAGATATAAAACAATCACTTTACTTCAAGGTTTATTTGTTAACATTCCACAGCTGTGGGTACAGGAACAGAGCTGCAGTTGAGAGTCTAAGGTAGCTAGCTTTGTTTTTATTAGCACAAGGAAACAACAGATATTGATTTGGCTGATGGCACAAGCAACCATTTCCCATCCCCAGCACAACTAATTATCTTACACAGCTACATGATGCCAAGACATACTCTTTAATGACCAGAATACTAGGAAAGACAGGAATCTAAATGTCTGCTATTCAGTCCAGAAGATATAAATTGTAGGCACTCAGACCTCACTATTCTTTAAATAGATGGAAGACTCAAGGTTTTGTAAGGACCCGATTTTTCATTCTTCCCTCTAAACAATGGCAAATGGACTAATGTTCTTCCTCCTAATTCAACAGACAGTATTTTTATAGGAAACCCATGGGCATTCTTACAAAAGTAAGAGTCAGCATCACCAAAACACATTCCGACCTCTCTTTTGGCCAGGGCAGAACACAGTCTGTTACAGATACAATAGAGGTGAGGCATTATCATAGAATAGAATCACAGAATCATTGAGGTTGGAAAGATTATCAAGTCCAACCATGTCCATAAGCACCACATCTACACATGCTGTAAATGCCTCAGGAACGGTGACTCAACCACTTCCCTGGACAGACTATTCTGATGTTTGACAAGGCTTTCCATGAGGAATTTTTTCCTAGTATTCAACTAAATCTCCCCTGATGAAACTTGAGGCCATTTTCTCATGTCCTATTGCTTGTTACCTGGGAGAAGAGACCAACCTCCACCTCACTGCAGCCTCCTTTCAGGTATTTATAGAGAAGAATAAGGTCCCCCTGAGCCTCCTTTTCTCCAGGCTAAACACCCCCTGCTCCCTCAGCTGCTCCTCACAGGACTTGTGCTCCAGACCCTTCCCCAGCTCCGTTGCCCTTCTCTGGACACCCTCCAGCACCTCAGCATCCTTCTTGCAGTGAGGGATGCAAAACTGAACACGGGATTCAACGTGCAATCCCACCACTGCAGAGTATGTAAATTTCTACTTATGGTATCTTCTACCAGTTATGATGTTTTGTAACATTATTTTTTTCTACAATATAAATTTTAAAATTCTACCTCTTGGTCCTGAGATTTAAAGATGAAATCTGAGTTGCTTAAAAGCTAAATGTTTCCTTGGAACATCTAAGTCAATGGCAAGAATATAGTGCAATGATTCCGAGAACAGTCACTTACCCTGACAAAGAAATGTTGCACAGAAGGGAACAGTGGAAAAAAAGAAAGAAGCAGAAGATGAAGGAAGTGATGGGATAAAAATGGAAAAAAAAAAGTGAAAATGAAGTATTGCATATTAAGGATGACAGCGGTTCATACTCTTCTCTTCCAATTTAAATTTTTCTACTCCCTTAATATTTCTTGTGCCAAATCATTTCTCTTTAGAAATTATGCTTTCAGAAACCTAGATGTGACATTACAAGTTTGCCCCAGGTCTAATTTCCCCTTAAAACAAAAGATACTGCATGCAGACATCTCCTCTGTCACCTTTCCTGATGCATAGCAGAGCTGTCTCCCAGCAGAGGGCACGAAGAATTTCATACACAATGTCGCAAGACTTCAAAGCAGTAAAAAAATAAAATGCAAGCATTTTTTTCTCTGGACCTCCTTTAAGTGCAAGACCCCAAATATTTTCTGCCTGCACTCTGCCATGCAATTATCACTGCTAATATTCTGCTCTTCTATTATTTGATGGGGTAGATGGCACTCAACCTGCTACCTGTGGTGCAACAGGTCAAGAGAAGAGAGGATGAGGAGGTGTGCTACAAAATTCCTTGAAATAGAGCTTTAACTGTGGAAGGACGGGAAACGGATATGAAACAAGTGCTATGATAGACACTGAGACTCAGCACATCCCTGCTCACGGGAATGTATTCTAGCACTTTACAGCATAATGGCATAACAGACTATGTTTTAAATTTACGCAGGTTTTATCCTTTTTTATTTGTTAAGTCTTGGAATGGAGATAAACCTAATTACAGTAATTAATTTTGATTTTAAAAATTGATTTTCAGCTCTGGTTTCTGCTGGTGCATAGGAAACTCCAGTGACTCACAGAAGTAGTATAACTATTAGCAGCCTTAAAAAAATAAAAAAAAAAAATGGAAAAATGCCGGTTTATTCCCTATTTGTCCCTGGTTCAGCACAAATTGCTTTCTGTCTCACCTTTCTAATAGAAATTTTTAAATTTTTTCCTGCTGTGTTAAGAAATCACAATCAAAATGGTGTATAAAATCCTCTGATGTGCCATTATGCTGCTCAGACTTGTATCAAATCAAAGCACTGTGTATGTAGCACAGTTATGCATTTGCATGGCAAGTACTCCCACAGGAAATAATATAAACTACAAAATTTATCCTTGGGGAGAGAAAAAAAGGAGGAACCACAGACTGCAAGCAGTGCTTATGTGTGTCACCAGTGCATCTTGTGAGGCACTTGCCAAATATAATCCTATACAGGACTGAATTCAGTGTGGAAACACGTACATTACAGCTCTGTGCGCGCCTCCCATCCTGCAGCATGGAAGTACATTTGTTTTCTCGTTACTTATGCATGGCCCTGTGTGATGGTGGACTCAGCTCTGTTTTGGGTGGGGATGAATTAAGGCACAAAGTGACTTGGTAATTGACATACAGGAAATTGGAGAATCTGCACACTGACTGGAGCCCAAAATCTCTGACCCAGGGCGTGCCCACATGGCTTGCCATGGCCAAAGCCAGGCAGATGTGGCACACACTCTCACTCAGTCCTCCGCCAGTCACAGCTCTCCTGTCCAGATCCAGTGAGAAGCAGGAGGGCTGGAAATGTCCGTGCACCCACCCACAAGGGCCACTGACATACATACTTTCCATATGATCTTTTTATTAGGAACAGCAAGCCAGGCAGCCTATAAAGAGTTGTTCATCTCACTGCTAATCACAAAAGAACCCCAAAAAACAGCTGCAGGCAGAAGCATGGGAATATATATCACCCCATCTTAAACATTATTTTATTCCTGGCTGATGACAAGCTGTCTTTTCTTTCAAAGACATCCTTAAATCTCACTTTCACTTTATCGGCCCCAAGAGCAAAATTAAAAAGTCAGTTTAAGCAGAAACACTGCAAGTTATAGGCACTGAACCAGCGAATCACAGGGACTGCTTTGACCCAGCCTTATTTAAAGGTTCAAGGTGAATTTACCTAGCCCTTGCCATTGTCCTAGCTCTCCAGAAAATCCTCATGCACAAGAAACCAGGCTGCACTGAATTATGAAACGTTAAGGAACCACAAGTGATGAGATCTAACAGGATAGCTATAATCCCATGCCAGCATCTCCCTGCAGGCAGACACACGTGTACCTGTGTGGGTTGAGCCCACTCAGCAGCACGTTCCTGAGCAGCAGCAGAGTCCATGCAGCCCAGGCACACCATTCTCTGTCATCTTGCAGGCTGGGTTGCCTTCAGTCCCTCTCCCAAGTCTCTGCCAAAGCAGCAGCTCCCCACTCCCAGCTGGGACCGTCTCCATCCATATTCTGCTGTTGACTGGATCATGCTCCAGCTGAGCAGCCCCTCCCCTCCAGGGCCTCCTGACTGGCTTTTTAATGCTTCTTAGAGAAGAATCCACATGTGGAGAACAAATGCAACAGATAATGGTTTCTGCCAGTTCTCATTTCAATTCTTGCTCTTTATCCCTGTTCTCAGCTTTTCTAGGCTGAGATCCTCACAGCTCCCGGGAAAAAGTCCTACAGTTCAACAGTTCAATATCACTTGGGAAGTTAAATCACTTCAGAGGCAAGCTGTTAAGAACAATGCTGAACACTTTAGATGCTGGACACAGGTTTAACAAAACAATGTTTTCCTGCTAAAATGCAAAAGAGAAGAAATGTGAAGGAAAAGGATGTAGTTAATTCCTACAAATATAAAATGTTCTACTACTAAGTATGAGTAAGATACTTGTAGATAACAAGTCTTTATCCAGGACTGCCTGCAATTCTTGCTTATGAGGGCCAGAGACAAGAAAGAGATCTTTTTGCTTTTGGAACTGACTCACCACGTTTCTGTTGCCCAAGTAAAGCAAAGAGAGGAAAGTCTAAACCACAGCAGACCAGGCACCAGGTTTTCTCCCTTAGTTCTGCTAAAATTCTTCTGCATGAGATTATTTACTCTTTGAAAGCCAGCTGCTCACTCTTAAAATGAAAAGAATAATGCTCTACCACACTGGAACAGTCTAAAAATAAAACGTATTAACAAATGTGAATTATTGTGAGAGAAAGCATTGTAGAAAGAAGAACATCTAGCCCCTCACTGGCTGATACAGAATCACACAGAATTCTGCTAAAAGGTCTGTGAGAGTCCACATCAAACCTGATTACACAAATGCTTCATTGCAATGTGACACAGGAAAAGGACCATTGCAGCAGTAAGTCATAAAGGATGGTGTTGTATCCATTTTGATCAAAAGACAAAGGAACTATAAGGAAATATGAAGTTTAGGACAAGAAGTTATTCTTCTTAAATCTATGAGATCTTCAGAACCAGAAAAAAAAATAAAGCAAATACTAAAATCTAAAATAAAGAATTACCAGTCTAACCTATTTCAGTTAATTAATTATACATTTAAAAAAAGGATAAGAGAAAATTAGTCACATGAGATTAATTTCTTAACCAATTCTATTTGAGTGCAAAGCCCAGTCGATAGGAGAAGGATGACTAACACAGTGGTGGAGGGAAATTTTTCATTGCATTTGGCACTTTGAAAACTAGGGTTAGTGAGATATAGTTCAACAAGGGATGGACTAGAGTTGATTAAAAAAATTAAAAAAAATTGTGATAGTTTTTTAGGACAAGAATAAAAAATAGCATCTTTCCAAACACTTTGAAGTTTTTAAATATAATCCGAGTGTTTCAGGAAAACAGAAACTTTTTGAGATCTCTAACCAGTAGAAAATTGAGAAAGTGTTCCTTGAAATTGTCAAAATATTTATCTTTCATTTTCATCAAAAAATCAGAACATTTCAGCCTTCTCCAGGGCTGTCAATACTGCTGTCTAAATTACATTTACATTTAACTTTCCTTTGGGATCCCAGTCAACAGATATTTTTAAAATTTCTGCTCTGCACAACTCACTGAAAATACTTTCGTTTGATTCACACATCTAGCAGCCTCAAAGATCTGCCAAATCAAAGATCAAAGATTCTTCCTCACCCTTCTGCAAACTGAATTTTGCCAAGCCAGGTACATTGGTTGTCTTCTTACGTGTCAGAAGACACCACGAAGATGCTAGAATGAACTCATGTGAACTTATAGAAAAGATCGTAAAGAGAGAAAGTACCACAAAAGCAAGGAATTTCCTGCTTCTCATTGTTCAAAAATCCTGGAAAGCACCATATTTCACGCCTAGACCTCCCAGAAGTAAAACCAAAGCTGAATGAAGGACTGTTTCTCTACCACTCCTCACAGCTAAATGCAGAAAAGATTTAATATACACAGATTTGCACAACACATCTCTGCCCTGCACACAGTGGTGCACCAGAACAAGTATCTCCAAGGACTCCAGTTATTTTTCCGTGGCTCTAGGGGAACCAGTTCTACACTGAACTGAACCAAAAGATCTAAAATGCCTTCTCTTTCCAGACAAGAGTGTTAAATAATGAGCAATGTGCCAAAATCCCATTCCCAGCATTGGAGAGGAGCTCTGCTCTTAAGAGAAGCAATCTGTTCTCTCCACTTTCCTCCTCTTTGCTGTTCAAAGTCTTGAAAGGTTCAGTGAAGGCAAAAGTCATAGAAGGGCACAGACTTCTGAGCAGTGCCTTATCCTAGCAGGCTCGGGCTCCCAGGTGCTGCTGGTTGTCACAACCTAGCCATGTTGTCCTTAGAGACAGCAGTCGGTCTGCGTGACTGTGAGCACCAGCTGCGACCCACAGCACACCCCTACCACGCCGCGCCCCACGTGCGGCGCCTGCTGAGGGGACTGCTCCCAGCTGCCTGCCTACCTGGCACCAACCTGCCTAACCCTCCCACACTCTTTTCACTCACTTGAGCTGCCAAAGCTAGTATTTTGTTAAAATGCCCTCTGACATGTCTACTTCCTACTTTCAAGTGTACCCTTTCAAGTACAAAATAGGCATTTATGCTTCTGTACTTCCTTAAAAATAATGGATTAAGTACTAAGCACTTACTGAGAAGGTTCTCTGCCCACAGTAATGCTGTGGAAGAAGACAACAAAAATATGGTAGATTGCAAATGCATTACACAAATGTCTGGGTAATTTGATGTGATTTAAAGATGAGATAAGTAGGCAGCACAATCTTTCAGTCCCAGATGGTCTCAGTCTGAAGAGGGCTAAAAGGAATACACCTTTTGACTATCTCATCTATTATGAACAGTAAATCCCCATTAAAAGCTCAGGACAGAGAATGACAACACAAATGTGCTACAGGAATGCATTACCTCAGTGTACTTCAAGGCAACATCTCCTCAGCAATACACGGCTCTTCCTACCTATGGGGTTTTCATCAGGCCAAGCGTGTGGAAGGGCACACTCATCCTCTGATTGCATGCTGAATGCACATCCCAAGCAATGGATATATCACTGGATATATTACATGTTAAAGCTCACACTTCTTCGCCCATGCAAAGAGATACAGAATACCAGACAGTCCTTTAGAAGTCACAGTTTCAGCTGTTTCTAGGACAGGGCACACAGCCTAGGATTCAGCCTCCGCAGCTGTACGTTTAGGGATGTGCAATGTGCTTTGCTGAGAGAGATCTGCATTTTTAGTTACACAAGCACTGAACATGGCACAGTGGCAAGGCAAGCTACATTACAAATGCAAATTCAGAGATTGGGAAAGAAAAAAAAAAAAGAAATCAATTTCAAGCAATGCTTGAAATATATCTAAACAAAGTCACTTAAGTGAAACTGGCCCAAAATTACAAGAAAGTGTTTAACCTTTGGAAGCTCAAGATAAAAATACTGTTTACAAACTACTTACAGAGTTCTGGCCTTCAGAAAGCAAGGTAATTTCTCCCAATGATTTTCTATGCATAGTGTGAGGGAAGCAGTTAAAGCTGATATAATATAATCTGAGCTACATTTAAACATCTGGTCCATCTGCTTTATATGCATTGATAGGCTCCAGTCTAGAGCAATCGATAGAGTGTTAAAATGTTATTGAATATAATTTTAATAGCTGTTTTACTTATGTGTCCTTCTTGGGCAGGCTTTAAAAGCAGGATTGTAAGTAAAATATTACTCTAAACCACTGTCATATTATATAATATTATATAAAATTAAATATATTCCTAATGTGGATTTAATTTCTGTAAAATTTGTAGTTGGTTGATATTATGCCCCACAATTCACCCAGTAATAATTTAAAGAAACAGATACATATGTATATAGGATAGATAAATTTATACTTAGGATAGTCTGAAGGATGTTTCACTTCAAACATACCAACTTCTATAATTCCTGAGTTAAATTCTCTTCTCCCACTGATTTAAATGGGAGTTTTGCCAAATGAACTACACTTTTTCTCTTTCATTTGGCTATGGTAGAGCTTCTGTTCTTCTGCCTAAGAGTATTTCAGAGTTTTTGAAACTATACAGGAATTTATAAAAGATTGAATATTCACTTCAGACAGAGGGCCTGACTAGGTTTCCATGCTCCAGACAGAACTGAATACAAAACCTAAAGGTTTAGCCATTTAAAACATATCTAGTTATTGTCATCACCAGCAAATAACCTACAAATAATTCCACAGTTGGAAAGAAAGTTCAAACTATGGACTGCAAAAGTCATGCACATTTGATTCATCCAACCTCATTTCTTTAAAAAACATGAAGACAAAGGTATTTCAGAAAGCTAGAAAAACTAATATCTTTCAGCTAATTAGGCTTCTCAATACATGTGAAAGTACTTTAGAAGTGCACCACATGTCAATGGAAGTAAATATCGACAACCGTAAAAGCCTCAAATTCATTTATGAATAAATACTGATTCTGGAACTTAACTCTGATGTAATTTATCCTACACATAAGGGAGAAGCTATTCAAAAACCAGCAATTTATCCTTTGATGAGCTGTGGGCATGGACCATGGTATTAAATAGTCTGAATGACACCATTTTTCCTATGACCACTCACATGGGGTTTTTTTATTATTAAATAACTTTCCACTTCTGTGTTGTGATATACATTAGTATTATTTTTTAAAACCCAAATTTTAATCCTCACATGTGATAGGACATTTCTGGAGAGACAACAAAGATTCTAGATTACATTTTTAATGTGAACTGAAGCATTATACCTGTAAGATTTAAAAAGCAAAAATGCAGTTTTGTGGACAACTCTAATTAGACTGGAACTGAGCAGAACTGCTCAGCTGGCTTAACAGCTGGTCCAAATCTCTTAGGGAGGAGCATATTTTTACAAAACATTTTATGAGGCCACACACTGAGAGCTATAGGAGTTTATTATTGAGGCAGATTAATAAGTATGAATTTTGCTCTGGGAATCAGAAAAGTAAGTGCCCATCCAAGAAGTCTAGGCAATTTATGGATTTATGATTATTTAGGTGTACGATTTAGTGATTAAAATTTTGTATAAAATAAATAGCGTCATGTATACTGAGGCCAGAACTTTTATCAACTTCTCAAATGCTTGTATTCGGCAACATTCAGAAGTGAATATACCCATCCTCAGACAAAAAGATTTGAGGAAAATGAGGGTAAAATAGTTAGGCCAACACGTAACAGCAATCTGTCTCCAAGACACATTTACAGACAGTCTGGCAAGATAACTAGGGCAACAGGAGTGGAAAGAGAGAGGCCAAAGCCTGGGGTGTGTCAGATGTGCAGTTGTGAGTCACTTTATTTTCTAAGTTACTGCACAAAATGGATGTTGTGACCTCTCACACAGCATTGCTGAATAAAGTGTTAGCAGTACAAGGTGTCAGTCTGGACAATAACTTGAATCATTTTATAAAAGCTAAAAAATATTTGAATTTTCCAAGAAGCACACCTTTCTGGAGGCTATTGTATTCTAGACACAACAGTAATGCTTTGTAATCTTCGAGAATGATGCATAAGCTGGATTTTCCAATTTTAAAATATTTTTTAAGGAAATCTGTATCTGATATTCACTCAAAAAAGGCTTAATGCTGAAAACCAAAGCATTTTCTGTATACCTACAATGTGAAAAAAAAAATTGGAATCACAGAGTGGCTTGGTTTGGAAGGGACCTTAACGATCATCTTGTTCCAACCCCCTGCCATGGGCAGGGACACCTTCCAATAGACCAGGCTGCTCGTCCAGCCTGGCCTTGAGCACAGTCTCAAGCTACGGTGACTGTGTTTTCTCCACCTCTTCAACTAATATTATAGATCGTTAGTATTTTCTACTGTTTTTAATGCCGAACATTAAACTGCTGATCAGCCTGAGCTGACAGCTCCTGGCACTGGTATGATAGGGACAACTGTCCCCAGTCACCCACCTTCAATTGCTGTGTTTTTTCCTCTTCCTTAGTCCCTTGACATTAGGGTCATCGGTAGCATACAATGTGGAGCTTTCTACACAGATAGGTCGAGGTGTATTAATTCTCTGTCAAACTCCATGTGGAAAAAAAATTGCTACAGATGTACAGAGACCAGGCTCTCTTGTCTTTGATTACCTACCTAAATTTGTCAGTGTCACTCTTTACTTTCTCTTCTTTCTTATGTATTTATTCATTTTTCATTTATAATGTCTTTCTGCTTGATAAAAACTGGACACAGTGTCATTCCTTTCAAACTGCTCTCATAAATCACAGAAGCACAGGATGGCTGGGGTTGGAAGGGACCTCTAGTTCCAATCCACCTGCTAAACAGGCTCATCTAGAGCAGGCTACACAGGATCACGTCCAGAAGGGTTTTAAGTATCTACAGAGAAGGAAACTCCACATCTTCTCTGGGCAGCCTCTTCCCGTGCTTTGTCACCATCAAAGTAAAAAAGTTTTCGTTTGTATTCAGATGCAACTTCATGTGTTTCAGTTGGTGTCTGTTGCTGGGCACCACTGAAAATAGTCTGGCCCCATCCTCTTGACACCTGCCCTTCAGATACCTACGTGCATTGATGAGATCAATTCTTAGTCATCTCTTCTCCAGGCTAAACAAGCCAAATTCCCTCAGCTTTTCCTAACAGGAGAGATATTTCAGACGCCTTGTCATCTCCATAGCCCTCTGCTGCATCCGGTCCAGCAGTTCCTTGTCTTGTCCTGAGGAGCCCAGAACTGGACACAGCACTCTGGATGTGGCCTCACCAGGGCTAAGGGGCAGAATCACCGCCCCTGACCTGCTGGCAATGCTCTTCCTAATGCATTCCAGGACACCATTGTTCTTCTTGACCCCCAGGGCACACTGCTGGCTCCTGGAGAGCTTGTCCCCCGGGTCCTTCTGTGCAGAGCTGCTTTCCAGCAGCTAACCTGTACTGCTGCACGAGGTTATTCCTCCCCAAGAGCAGCTTTGCACTTGCCTTTGTTGAACTTCATTAGATTCCTCTCCTCCCAACACCTCATTACCTTGCTACCTTTATTCTCCAGCTCACTCAAGCACAGATCCCTCACAACAGCTGAAGGTTATCTGGCTTTTTTTTCCTAAATTCTTTTGCCTGTACTTCCACCCTGTAAGACTTAAGCAATAATATTTTGTGAAGTAAAAATTAGACAACTTTTTGAAGTGCAACAAAACATCTACCAACTAAGTTGTTAAAGAAAAAAAAGGTCAATACCCTATTCATAATTCATTAAAGATCTGTCACTCTTCAAGCACTTTTCAAGTATCTCATTCTACCTCAGAGGTTTTCAGTTCATGAGAGAATGTTTTATGCCTATGACGCAGGAATCACAGAGAGTCTGTCTTCAAAATTTCTTCACCATGACACCAAGAATTAATTAAAAAAGAATAGACGCAGGGACATTCCTTTGCTTTGATAGTACATTTTATTTATTGACTGCATAGAGTATTTTCCTTCTCTCCGCTCAAAAGAAAATGCTAGGAATATAGCAAAATACGTGGGAAGAAACACTAAACCGGCCAGAAAGAAATTAAAAATTTAAATAAATTTACTTTACACTTGCTAAAGAGCTATTAACTTTTTAAAATGTTTTGGAATATGCCTGATCGGCTGTTGAATCCCACAGACACAGAGACATAGATCCAGCACAGTGCAAGAAAAGAAGCTAGCTTTACCAGCCGTTTGGCACCACTTCCAAACCAAGCAATGTCAGTTTAGTCTGTTACACACACTACAGGCCTTGCCACAGGCACAATTCCGGATCACTCCCTTCTGTAAAAAAATCATAATTATTTGGGAAGGTCAGTACCTCCCGCAGTGCTGTTCAAGCACTATGGCAGAGCTGACTCATGGATGGTACTGGGAAAATTGCCATGACGAGAAAGCTGCTACTTGTTTTCTGTTGTGTGTTTTGTTTTCAAAAGGAGAAGCCAGAATAGCTCCTATTTGGCTCAAATTAGTCTGTGCCTGGGTATCTTTACAGCTATTCAAACCATCTCAGCCTTACATAGTACAGATGGAGATCTTAAGCTATAGCTGCAAAATAATTTTCAGAAATGTTTGCAAAGCCATTAGCTGTGATAAATTGCACCATTTACTCCTAGACCAAGATTCTTTCAGGTGCTCTGTCTCCCTAGATAATCAAATCGTGTTTTGCTTCAAAGCAGTTCAACTCCTTCCAGATGCTGCACCCTGCAGAACGTCCTTCCTAATTGCCAGATGGGGACCTGATGTGGACCGCATCATCCCTAAAAATCCATCAGCACCTACAAGCTTCACTTCAAGCCCTGTGTCCTGCCAGTGCAGAGCTCCTGGGATTTCTGAAAGTGTTTTGTTACTGCTGACATAGTCTTGGACTAATCACCACAAAACCAGCAACACATCATGCTTACTTTTTTCTACTATCATGGGACCTGTGATATCAAGCTTGGACTGAGATTCCTCACTTTTAGTCCAAAAAGCAGGTAAATCACACCTTGAAATAGCATTTATAAGCATCTACTAAGCAGAAAATGCTCTCTTGTGGTTTTTTCATGAGTTGATAGTCAGGAATATTATATCCCTTCTGTACAATTAATGATGACAGTAAAAAGTAACACTCAGAACATTTGATTTAATATTGGCGACATTTAAAGACATCTTAGTATACTCTTCTTGGCTCTTACTTCCCAAAGTTCTTTTTTCTAAAAGAACAAGTTGAAAACATTTAGGTTTGTATTCCACAGACACAGATGATCAGTTGACTTAAGAGAGGCATAAGACCACCACAGTGTACTTTAAATATATGCAAATATGTTTTTAAAAATCACAGTATACATTCATGCTCTGTAGCCGTGCACAACCTTGTTTGGAATTCTGCTGGACTTTTCAGTAACTAGTGAAGCAAAACCCCTTTTCTTACATAGGACATACTGCTAAATTAAGTCTTGACTCCATTTTTTTTTTCATAGTATATTTGATTTCCTCACCAGAATCTCTGGCTGCAAATGTAATCACATATTTGAAGATGAAAACTGACAATACCCAGGACAGCCTCATTTAAAGTTTGTCCTTTGTACAAAAACCTGGTGGTTTACACATCCACCATCCTTCCTGTCCATACGGTTTGAGGAGATTTAAAAGAGTGGTACCTTATTACGTGATTTCCACCAGGGAGAGATAACCCTTGTAAAGATTAATGTGCTGCCAGACTACTCTACCATCACCAAATGTATCACTTTAAAATTTCACAAGACTTTTTTTTTTCCCTGCTAAGCTGAATAATGCCCACAGAGCTTTCTCTTGCAAGCTGCAAGAAGGGCATTGTAACACATGCCAATACCAAATATATTTCCAATATTAGCATTCATTTCACACATGCACTCTGAATACAGTTCGTGCAGAATCAAGACTTCAGACTAAATTTTTCTGCTATGTTAAGACTTCATGATAACATTACCTTAAAGGATATATTCAGGATATCTTAGTGAAGGTTATTAGCATTGATTTCTGTTATTTTAATGTCTTACATTTTTCAACAAAAGTACCTAAAAAAGGCAATTGAATAGTTAAGTTGGATGCCACTATGCTTTATTAACTCACACCCTGATCTTAGTACTTAGATGAAAACTTGATCTGAAATATGCAAAAGACGGGAATTTATTATGCATTAATGCATAATAAAAGTTATGTATTAATTGCAGAAATCAGAGAGAAATTTGACAGGAAAAAAAAGTGTCAATCTCATCCCAATTCTGTGAAGGGAACTGAAAGCAAGCCTCTGAATCCAAACACTTTTCTCTGATACAGTAATCTCAATGAAAGAGTTTCTGAGTCTTTAATTTATATCTAAAAAACCTGTAGCTAGACAGGATATAGAGAAAATTTACTGAACTAATCTTTTAGGTCAGCCTAGATAAAAACTAAAATTATTTCCTCATTTACCTCCCCGCTTTATAGATCAAAATCATGCTTCTGGCTTGCTGGTACAATTATTTGCTTGTATGCCTGCCAGGCAGCGCGGTACATATCCATCTTCAGTACATGCTACATGCCAGCAAGTGCTCCGCTTGGGGTAGGCAGTTGGAAAGCAATCTGTTAAAGTCCACAGCATGACTCAAACCCATTCTCCTCTCCTCCTAACACTTTCTCATTGAGAGCTGTCTTAAAGAGCAATCTCTCTCCATCAGCACATCTCCCTGCTAGGGCCTGGCCAATGGATCTTACAGTGCGAGTTTTTAAGTTATGGTTTCTTGGCTTAGAAGGTTTTTTTATGGGTTTGCAGAATAGCACACCAATGAAAACCTACTTCGTTCTACCTCAGCTAACCATGTATTTTGTTATAATTCAGATAACCATCACCCAGCTACTTCTCTAGGGAAGCTGAAGAGCTGGGTATTTCATCAATCTGCTAAGATAACCTTCATTTAAATCCTCATGTGCAGCAGAAAATATTTAATATCGCAATGCACCACATGCCTCCCTTGCTGGTGTCACTACACAAGGAATCTTTTGATGGTTTTTTTTCTTTTTGAGATCTACATTTGTTGTCCAGAGAAGCTGCAGATACCCCATTCCTAGAAGGTCAAGTCCAGCTTGGATGGGGCTCTGACTAGCATGTGGAAGGGGCTTGGAACTAAATGATACTTAAGGTCCCCTCCTTTTGCAGATTTATTTCAAAAATGCCTGCCTTGCAAACGACCCAAACTCCTGAAGCAGGCTCTCCGATAATATGTGATCCCTACTGCTAGGACAGACGAGCCCCCACCAGCATCTGGTGACACAACTCCTTCAGCACTCATTCATCATGTCTGAAATCCTGCTGTCCTATTAAAGCATCTCTGATGTGTTGCAAACAGTTTAGTTTGGAACAAAAAGATCTATTATGCACAATACTGATTATTAGCGATGGGACAGAATTGCTAAGGCATGAAAGGGACTCAGGAAGCTGGGTTGATCTGCTGGCTCAGCCACGAAATTGTGCAACTCTGAGCCACTCCTTTCCCTACTCCATGCCTTTGTTTCACCAAATCAGAAGACAATGGTAATGCTGATCCCTATTGAGCCTTTCAAAGTGTGCAGATTGAAACTGCTTTATGGGTCAGTAAAATTAAAGAAAGGTAAGACTTTATAGTATTCATTACATCTAAAAGACAGAATGCATAAATGCATAGTAATCTGTTTAAATTGCCAAGAATATATACAAAATTATTTGTAAACCTCCTCCTCCTTTTCCCTTTAGCCTTTCTTATTTTAGGATAAATAAACCAAGAGAGACCCATTCATTCATCACAAAAGTTTCCCTCTGGACTACTCCCAGTTGATTAATTTTAAATTAGTAATTGAAATTAAGAAAGAAATGTAGAGCACGGATGAAGCTAGCATGAGTTTTACACTTGTGATTCCAGAATGAAGACTTTGAAACAAAAGAATGTCATTTCAGAATGGTGCAGAACTGCAGAACAGCTCTGTAAGTAACACAGCAACGGAACAGACTTCTCACCAACACCAGCAGCAAAGCTTAGTAAAGACAGGTTTCATTGCAGCTCCTGGGGACACTTCTGCACAAGATTCCCATGCTGGGATTGCAAAACCCATCATAAACATTAAGTAACATAAAAATAATGAGTTTCTCAAATTGCAAGGACATATTGATCATAAAACTGACAGTGAAAAGCCAGGAAGTACTTTCCAGAGAAAGAGGTAGCAGAACTTTCATTTTTACTGAACCTAATTAATTAGCTTTTAATGATCAAAAAGTTCCTCTCATGCAGTCAAAACATAAAAAAAGGTTTTGGCATGAAAAAAAAAAAATTAAGAGGATTACTTAGCACATGTGAAAGAACTATCTTCTAGTCACAAGCTTCTTTTTTATCTTACTATGCTTTAATTCCTATACTTTATCCTATATTTTTTTTCCTCCCAGAGCTACCCTTTTATGTCCTAAACTAGAGTCAGAATTTGGAGGCTTCGAGGATCATGCTTTAGGCCTACTCTGTAATTTAACATAATTTTTTATAACGGCTGGAATTATTAAAAAGGTTTCAAGGGATAATTTTGTAGAATAAAATATAACTGCAGAGATTTCTTGCTGACGGAGGGCCTAAAGGAGTTCAGATTTGTCTTTATATTCAGCTGTCAAGTGTTGGTTGCTTATCTATACAATATATTAAGTTTTATATCAACTTTCCTTTCTCTGATTACTATCATTTTTATCTACGAAATGCACCCGTATTCAGCACAACTGAGATATAATTGCAGAAGAGCTGCCGAGTATCTTCTCTGTAGATTTGCTAACTTGTAGGATATGCACCAAAACCCAGAACGTAACAGAGGAACTTAAACAGAGAATGAAAAGGTTGGCTTCTTCTGTTACCACACTGAATGGTCAACACTGGTTTTTCTCTCTGCGACTGGAACACTGCAGGAATGTTTATGTTTCTCTGACGGCTACACATTTCTGTTTATTTATGTTGCTTAATTAATTCTTTCAAAAGAAGCACCTTCTTTCCTTTCATCTTCATAATTTCTTCTTTGTCCACAAAGAATGTCAGCTCTATAGACTGAGGAAAAAGAGGTGTCAACTCTTTAAGGAAGATGAAAGTAAAAAAATACAAAACATTGCCTACAATGGGTTCTAAATACCTTTGGGTGTGGTGGAATATATTTAGTGGCTGAACAGATAGTCTGTCCTTGCTGAGACTCAGAACAAAGCAAAGGAAGATAAGTAGAGAAGAAAACTTTTCATTAGGACAAGTGAAGATAGAAAGCAGTAATATATTAATTTCTAACTTCTTTTGTGCAAGGGGGAGAACAAGAGTTGTGCAAGGAGTTAGCATCCACATGGTGGGTAATGGTTTGGTGTTTATATTTTTTGGCACCACATCAGAATACCTGGAGGACAAAGACTTTTCTGAGAAAGGCTGACAGACAATAGATCATAGAGTCCTAGAATTATTTAGGTTGGAAGGACCTTAAAGATCATCTGGTGGCAACCCTGCTGCCATGGGCAGGGACACATTCCCCAAGACCAGGTTGCTTAAAGCCCCATCCAGCCTGGCCTTGAACGCTTCCAGGAATGACGTGTCCACAACTTCTCTGGGCAACCTGTGCCAGCGCCTCACCACCCTCAGAGTGAGGAACTTCTGTTTTATAGCTAATCTAAACCTACTTTTTTTCAGTTTAAAGTCATAGGCCTTTGTCCTATCACTCCATGCCTGTGTAAAAGATTGTTCTCTTGCTTTTTTGTAGGCTCCATTCAGGTGCTGAAAGGCACCAATAAGGTCATCCTGGAGACTTTTCTTCTCCAGGCTGAAAAGTCTCAATTTTGTCATCCTTTCAAAATTAGACTTCTCTCAAGAGCATTGTGGGAAAAGTGCATCTACTCAAATAAATGGACATCAGGGTACTAGAAAAACAGCTACAAGAGGTAAAAGACAGCACAGTTATAAGAAAATCAGTAGCAGAACGATCAGTATGATCAAAAGACAATAGGCCCTGCTGTTTACCCAAGAAATACAGAAAACATCCAATCTGAAGCGGGAAGAGCAGAAAAGAGAACCTTGGCCCTACTCTGCAGTCACAAACTGGGCATTGGGTAGTTTCAGTGTTCAACAAACCAAAGTCCTTTAGGAGCACACTGCAGAATTAAATTCCTTCCATGCTTCTTAAATTATGTGTAGGACCAATGCTAGCATAAATTCTGCCCAGTATCAAATACAAGAAAAATAGCCTAGAGAACGTGATACATCAGAGTACTCTTTGAGTAAGATAAAGCTTAGCCTGTGCTTTGCTATGTAACAAAACCCCAAAAGGTCATTATTCCTAGTGCACCAGCACCAATAATAAATAGGACTAGGTAAATATTTCCCAAACAATATATTAGATTTATATTTCATTTCTAATAAATTACAGCGAAGAGAAAGGAGAAAACCCTGAGAATTCTCAAGTGCATATTGAATCATTGGTCATTTCACCCTCAAAAGAATTTGAATTTCAACAAGAATTTTTAATTGAACCCCCTGGATTTTAGCTTATGATTTAATCTACCAAGTTGCTATGGCAACCAACGATTATAGCTGCTGGGCAAAATTCACAGAATTGTTAATCGATCTTAATCTGGATATGCTGCATCAGTAGTTCTTTCACAGGGGAAACAGACAAGGCTAAGAAAAAAATCTGGGTTTAAGACTTAATTTACAACACACAATGACACTAGAATTGCGAATATGCCTTTCATAATAAACATCCCTATTAGAAATACCATCTTTTAAACCCAATTGTTCCAATAGAGAGAAATCTTTCACTGAGGTTTGCATATCACCCAGCAGTGTGTGTCTCAGAGACATCTAATCAATTAGCTTTATAATGTGCTCAACTCTCCCTCTGCTCTCAAAGGGGGAGAATGGATTTACCCAAAACAAAAGTTACAGTCATTATTCTAATATGATTGTGGTGAAGGATAACCTTTGTATGGTGCTACTTTCAAATCTGTGCACCATTTGTCTGGCCCACTGTATGAAGTGCAATGGCCAGGGCATGGTTGAGAACATTTGCAGCTCTGTTCTTTCTCCTGTTTTCACCATGAGCATTAGCCAATCACTTAAGATTTCTATGTCTGTTCCAGGTTCCTGTTTCCTACTTTCCTATCCTCCAGTAGAGTGATGCAATTAGACTTAGCTACTACAGAAGGGTGTTGTGAGATCAACTAACTTTGAAATTTATTTCTAAAATATTTTTAATATCGAGTGTTGTGCTTAGCTAATATATAGCATATTAATTTTAATGACCAACAGTAGTTAGCCAGGAAATTTATACTCTGTTTTATGGTTCCATTAAATGTCCATAAATTTATGCATCCAGATATAGTTAACTTAGCATTTATGGGAGTGCTTTCATTCTGGTTTAATCTAATTCACTTTTACAGTGAGAAACGAAATTCTTCTGAACATACTCTGTTAATGTGTTATTCCTGGTCAATTTCTTGGAAAAGCTGTAGTTATAGTACACTAAGGCGATATTTTGCACAACAAATCAACTTAGTTATTCAATATATTTATGATTACTTGAACTGATACTTCTAATGTGGTGACTGTCCTTCACATTATTTTGCTCATGTAATCTAGAGTATCTCTTGCTCACTTTGATTTCCTCAATAAATTTAACCTACAATACCCAATATGCAAAAATGAAACAGGGTCTAGCGTCCATGAAAAAGTTACCACAAAAAACAATCACAGATGAAGGAGTGCAAGGACCAGTGTAAGTTTCAAATAAATACCTGTGCAAGACCTTTGGGACTCTACTGGTTGAATAAGAAGGTTGCAGGTACACAATTGAAGAAGGATAATCTTTGAAAGCTGATACAGAGACCAAATTATACAGTCTTTCACCACATCCTGGAATTTATATCTTGATAACAAAGAAACCTCTCACAACATTCAGAGATACGATAGGTCCTTAACCTTTTTGATATTTAATAATCAATTCACATCGTTGGTGGAAATAAGGGTGTGATCCTCACTTGTACCACCTGAAACCAGAAGCTCTAATTCTACAAAGGCACACACGAGTGTAACTCAGTGATGAGCCATGCCCCCGTGATTCTGCTGCATGAAACACCAATTCAGATAACACCCCAAAAGAAAGGAAAAGCTGTGAGGCTGTGTTTCAGCTGGAATTGCACAACTAACTTCCTTTTTTTTTTTTTTTTTTGCATTATACTATTTCAGGTATTTATCCAAAAATACACTTTTTCCAAATTAGGTCTTGAAATCAAAATTGTACTAGATCACAGAATCATAGAAACAGTAAGATTGAAAAAGACCTCTAAATTCATTGAGTTCAACTATTGAGATAAAGGGTTTTGATGGAAAGGGTAAAGGAGGATAGAACTAAAACCAGCAGCATGAAATTATTACAACAAAACTTTTATTCCTTCTGGTTTTCTCCTTTGTTTGCCTCATCTCTTCCTTCATTTACACAATTTATTCCTTCTCTCCCCAGTGTTTTTTATAAATTCCTCATTTGTTTCAGGCTCTTTTCATTTTATCTACTGTGAATTTATTTTATTAATAGATTTCTCCCCACTCTGCATCTTGTGTTACCCATTGCCTTCCTTTCTACCTTACAGTAGTTACTGTGTTAAAATATGTTTTCTAAACATCTCTGTGAAGGAACTTGCCTGTTTTAGCTAAAAGAAGCACTAGTGCGTTGTCATGAGGAGAAAAATGGATTACTTTTAAAGTCTGCAGCTACGAAACATATTTAGCCCCAATGTTAGGTTTATGGCTGGACTTGATGATCTTAAAAGTCTCATCTGACCCAAATGATTCTATGATTTCATGATTTTTTTTAAAATAAGATTTTTAAACTTTGCAATCATATTATGTAATGCATACACACGTAGATTCACACACATATAAATATGATTGGTTTTCAGCCTTCCTAAGGAAGTTAGAAAAGACAGAAAGCTTTGAACAAATGAAGGGATTTCTGTCTGAAAGACGGAAATCAAATTGCACATTCTTCCAAAAATTAGGAAACATTAGAAGGTATCTGCAACACTAGAGAATAATGCTTAAGAAGTCCCAGTTGAAACACTTTTAAGTGCTTCATCCTTTCTCCAAATCATTCATATACAATAAATCTTTAAAAAAAACCCTTTAAGTGTAATCCTCCACAGCTTTTCCATCAGGACAACCCAGTTTTAAACCTTTTTGCCTCTTTTCTATACAAAATGAAAGGTAGCTAAAGACAACGTTACTACTGTGCAATAAATGCTTTTTCATCTAAAACACATCAGTACAGTTCCCTTTGAAACTATTTTATACCAGGTGCCTAATTAAAAAGGAACACTGTTTATGCAATTTTGACAATATTCCAAATAATGAACAATAACATGGCTTTTAGGCTGAAATCCCCATTGACTTAATCAGGACTTCTGCCAAAATATAGATATGCCCCATGACAGCCGTGGATGCACACAGTTACAACAAAGTAAAATATTAAGTGCTTTGGGGTTTGCTGCTTTCACCACTTGTTATTTGACCACCTTTTTTTTTTTTCCCATATTTTAAAATGACTTGCTTACACTTGACGAGAGTTATATTTTGCCTGTCTGATTCTCATTTTTTCCCTTACTGCCATTAATTCAAAAAGTCATGAAGATCAGGAATGTATAACTATTATCATATATATGGGATTTAAAAAAAAAAAACCAAAAACAAAACAACAAGCCATTTAGAAAGGTAGTCTATAAGAGATGACTGAGGCAAATAGTTTATGAATGACATTTTATAAGGTACTTGTCAGAGAATAATCTCTGCATCCTCTCTAATTAACTACACAGCATGTTATAATTGTAAAAAGAAAAGTTTTGTCATTTCCTTTGACTCTAAATATAGGAAGACTTAATATCTACAGTACTGTAGGTAGAACCACTCACGTAAGATAGGACCTGAGAAAGCCTTTTAGAGCTGATTAAATTCTTGTTTTTATCATTTTCTGAGGGGTGAGTGGGGGCAGTGAGGGACAGACTGCAACCACCGTAGACTGCAGCACAGCAGAGGTGCTCAGAACTATGAATTGGTAATTCCATGATTTGGATTCCTGCTACAGTGGCGTACACCATATGTGATATCCGTTAGGGACTTTTACAGAGCTTTCCCACTGCCTGAATGTGCACCATCCTGACCTCACAGCTGGCTGTCAGTACATCAGACACCTCAGCTGCAGAACTTAAAGACTGAAAAATTGAGACATAAAGATTTAAAACTATATATATGTTCCAGTGCACTCCCAAATAAGCAGTTAATAACATTGCCGTGTTATTTATGTGGATATTGAAGACAAGAAACTTGTTCTGCTCACTCTGGACTTGTAGAAAGACAGAAATGGCTCTTCTGATCTCCCTCTTTCAAGCCATATTATCTTTAGCCCTTGGACTATGGTGCTGGAAGGACACATGATGACTTATCCCTAAAAATCCTCATAGATGGGGAACACTAAACATTTCCAAAAGCAAGTTTAAACATAGTGACAAGATAAGTGAGTCTCTTGTTTTTCTTTGGGGGGGGGCAGGGGGGAAGGTTCTCTCAAGAATATTTATCAAATAACCCAACATATTCTGCCAAGTGCAGAATGGGAATGCAGTATATATGTGGTAAAACTTCATATTTTGCCAAAGTCAGACATAGATGATTCATTGCATACCCTGAAAGAGTTTCCTGTTCTAGAATTCACAGCCTTCCATGCGGAAATTGTCTGCAGTTACGGTGTGAAGGTAACTTTTATTCTTTATCTTCATAAATCAAAAGAAAGATTCAAAACTAAAAGGACTGCAGCATATGTTCTGAGAAAGTCTGTGCATATTTTGTCTCATATTCTCCACACACTGTGCAAATAATGGATTATTCACTCAATAACAGAACAAAGACAGAAATCAGGTCAGCCAGACCTGAAATATTTCATTCAACCCAATACAAAAGTTTTTGGCTGGAAGAGGGAACATTACTTCTTTTGCTACATTTACTTTGGGATATTTTGTTCCATTTTGGAATGCCAATTTAAAACGGTGAGTCCTAAATTATTTTTTGGCTTTTAAATAAAATGGTTTGACTTTTTTGAAACAAACTTTACATCAAAAATGTCAATACAAAACACTGTCATTTCTGATCTTTTTTCTTCTTCAGTCAGATGAAATTATTTGTTGACTTTCACTTGAAAGTTTTAAGACTGAAATAGCTTTTTGTGGCAAATTTGCTATTAAAAACATCACCATCTGTATTCATTCTAAACACTCCATGTTTAGATTCTTACTTTTAGCTACCTTTTCTGCCAATAAATCTGCACCTCTGATTTTATATTTTTTGCACTGAAAAGTATCGTTTTGTTGCAGCGATGTCACTTAAAACCGAGAAAAAGAAATCAGTTCCTCCCCATATTTAAACATGACACAATTCTTTAAACATTTTGTAAAGACCACAAAATGTTCACAAATTTCATCAGTCTGCTTCTAGAGCAGGCATCAAACTGTACAGCAAAACCCACGAGAAAGTATCATCATCTTGTAGAATCAGCTTTTTTGTTTGGTTGCCTTTCTTGAGGCTAAACCAATAGGAAAAACCTTACCATTTCATTTGGTCTATAGCAGTAGCTCTGGAGCAAGTGAACTTGCACATTAACTTGTGCAATCCCTAAGGTGACATCCAAAAATTTGTCCTTCCATTTATTTGGGGTTTTGAAGTTTAGACTGAACTTGAAAAAAATTATCACCAGTTTTTCTGAATGAAATTAGTAGAAAACAAGACTAATTTCACTAAACTCTGTTTTGTTTTCTCTCAATACCTGATCTCATCAATCATGCAGGAAGGTAACAGAAATGTTCCGAATGCAATTCTTTCTCCAAATGCAATGATCTATTTCTTAGAAAAACGTTAAAGCTGAGAGTGTGGTAAAAATGGAGTGTGATAAAAATACATCATAAAGTTCACAAGGGAAGTTACAAGTGATACATACCATTATCACTTTTTTTTGATTATATGTCCAACAAGCATGTATCTCTGGTATAAAAACATACCATAAAATAGCAGTGGAGTCTTCTTATGGTGTAACTTATTCTCATAGCTTCAGTTGCCATAAGAACTTTGAGTCCAGGAATGAAAAATAAAACAAATAAAAGAAAATCTTTATTATTTTGTAATAACTCACAGAGTGTTAGTTCACCTCTTAGGAAGGAATTTCAAACATTACATCTGGGGGTTTTTTCCCTTTTGCAGGTTCCAGAAATTACCCCGAGCTAGCAGATTTCTGGAGCATCCAATCTGTTCAGCCTTGAAAAGGTTATGTATGACGGGTTATTACGTTCTACTAAGCACAGACCCGTTTTATCAGGGCGAGATCTATGGGACAGCAACAAGCATTGTGCTCTACAGCTTAACTGACAACCTTAGTAATTTAGAATTTCCTATCCATCTGCACAGTGCCATATGATCCATATGTTCTGGCTTTTTAATCACCTATCTACAAGGTCCTGATTTTTCATGTTCGCTTCTGAATATTTCCAGATTCCAAAGAAACAGACCCAGGAGCAGCAGAATAAACGATTCCCTTCCTATTGCTCTGAGCTGTATTGTTAAATTCTGGTGGCTAATAAGGTGTTGGTTCCAACACAAGCTTATGCTGCAGGGAAATTTCACATTTGCTCTTTCACTCCCCCACCTCTTAATTGTAATACTTTATCTATGTTAATTCACTGGTATTTATACCAGATAAGTTAATTCTGTATCTCTATTCTATTTGGCTACCTCTTTTTATGGAAGTCATAGGACTTTCTCTTCAGCTACTTACCCCTTTCAGATTTGATTGAAAATGACAAAAATGAGGAAGAAAATCAGATAAGGGGGCAAAAATTATCATCATGGCCTAACACAGTATTTTGGTTATAAAACATTTTTCTTTTCCCATTGCAATCCATGTTTCCTTTTCTTCTTTATTTCTAAAAGCTTTATGCAATAGGACTTCTTATGGCATGAAAATGTTTTCAGTATTTCAGCTCTTGATTTTTGCCATTCATTTGTAAAAATTCTGCTTAGTGAATTCAGTCACTTAAAGATTTGGCTACAAAGCTGTAAGCCATTCTTAAAATATTCAATTAGTTAAGTATTTATGAGTAATTTATATTTCCCTCTCCACTGTAGATACGTATATTTTTCAAAATAACATTTTATCATCTGCCTGTTCTTCCAGTTCTGTTTAATTCATTTGAAATGTCTTGCAGCTTTGTCTTCTTTCTTTCCAAAATAGTGGTATCCCATCTATAAATTGCCCTGTGTCTGTCTAGCTAATAATCATATTTATACTTCTATAGCACTGTCTAGGGCAGATTTGAAAATGCGCATAGACTTTCCCTGGTCCAGGTTGTTTTGGGAAAAACTTAGCCATAAGCCTTCTGCCATATTGCAGGTGATCCATTCAATTTCTCTTAGTTGTTGTGATCACTGACACTCTGACCTTCCCAGGTATTTGATTTTCAGAAGTGTTTTCCTTTCTTAGCATGTTAGAGGGACGGGACTTTGTGAAACTTATTTAGTAAGCACAAATAAATTACTTAAGCCTCTTTTCCATTTACTACTAATTTACTGACACAATCAGAGATTCCATTAAGCTAAAAGAAATCCATTTTTCCTTTAGAGAAACTATACCTGTTTGTTACAATCCCATTACGTTTATCTCATTAAAATTACCTGGCACAGATTTTCTGAAATGTAATTCCCAGGATCATCCCTAGAGTTTCTGAAAAGACAGATAAATATTTCCTGCCATCCAGTTCTCTAAATGGAACAGCTGTGACACTGCACATTTTTATTAACTACCCATCAGCCATCTAATTCTACTTAATTAATACTATTTGTAAGAGAATAATATTTTTGTCTACTTTTTTTCTTTTGCAAATATACAATACCACCATCAACTCACAAAAATCTAGAGTAAAATTATACCAACTGCAAATTTACCCATGTCTCTGGAAAACAGACTGTACCAAGCAGATACAGTTCTTTGCTCTTAGGATCAGGTTTTGTCCCTGCAGCGCATACACAGTACTGGGACCTCTGAGGAAAGTGGTTAGAACTGCTCCTGCAACCCTCCCAAATCTGCAAAAGAGTGGTGGGCACAGATGTAACAAAAACAATGAGGACAAGTGGGTGGTAGATTCCTACTCCATGGCCTTAACACTTCAGAAAAATAAATGTCACTGGAGTAGGAATGCCCAGGATCTACATGGTCTAGCACTGCACCTACACTAATTAGTCTTTGAGCAATGTTAGCAATGCAAAACACCCTTGTCCAATGCCCTGACCACTTTCCCCATCTTTGTTTGCAAAAAGAGTGTGAAGCGGGAGCTGCAGGGTAGATGCAGTACACAGAAAGGCTAAATTTGGGATGGGATTAAAAGCATGAAAACCATTATTTCCTGTCTTCTCCATCTTTTTAATTTTTCCTCAGGTGATCATTCTTGCCCCAGACTGCTGGAGATGCAGCTGCCTGGGTAGCCACTGTGCCCCTCAGCAAATGAATCTTCTTCCCCACAGTCACAGTGATGTCAAAGCAGTCATTCAGACCACATGTCTTAGAGGGAAAGGGCAGCTGGGAAAGACATTGCCTGCTCAAGGAAACAGGCAATTCTGGGAGATAAGAAAGCATTTCCAGAGTATAAGCACTTTTTGCAAATCAGCACCTTGACATTCCATAAACTGTTGCCCTAATGGTTCTTGCGTCTGCATATCAAAACGTTAACTTATTTCTTCTTGATAAGATCTTACTGCAGGTTCAAATGCAACTGCAGCCTCCAAGACACTGCAAGAGGACAGGATTATAGTACACCATGGTGCCCTCCACCAGCACTTTTACGGTATAGAGTATCAGAGTACTAAACACAGTACTAAATAGTAATTACAATATTCAAAATTATGGAGAATTTGGATTTGACAGTCTGCCTATCATAGGTCTTCAGTATCACACCCGGTAGGCCAACACAAAGAGTTTGTGAGAAGAGAGGTGGAGATGGGTGTCCCTGAGAACAAAGGGTCCTCACAAGGATGTGCCAAATCTTGTTATATTACATCTCTAGCCTCCTAATAAAGCATTCACTCTACCATAATTAAGAAAACTCATTTACACTAACCATTATGATGAAAATTATGTTGAAAAACCCATCTAATTTAAAGTATAGTAACGCTCATCAACTCAGTTAAACACATGTGTAGAATTAAATCAAGGACATTAATTGATTAACACAGTAAGCAAATAGTGGTATGTTAGCTGGGGGGCTAATTTCTACATTGTGCAATCATGGCAGATTCTTACTGACTCTATTCTCAGAACCATTTTTCTTTAACACCAAGGCTGTTTGTTTTTTTCCCAAAATGTGTACACTTGTCCATGTGTTTCTCACTCAGTGAGGTGCAAATTATCCATGCAGTGCTAACAGGAAAAAGCCAATAAATGTGACAAGATAGCAGTGGTCTATCATTCAGCCTCGGGATATTAACATCTCTAGCTAAAGAAATTACAAAGGAATTATACAGTAGTTAAAAAGTAGATATAACTTGATTGTAATAGATAGATTATTAGATAAGATTTGAATATACACAGGGATTCCTATTAATTTCTGCTCATTTGCATTGGTTTTAGCCTGGGCAGCTCTGTGGTATCACAACATTAAAGCTTTTCCTTGTCTATATGATGCTTAGGACAATGGGGCCCTGCACTGCTATCATAGCCCCTGGGTAATACTATAACCTAAATTATCATCATCATCATTCAGATTGAATTAAGAGGCTTGGAAAGAATATGCACCTAGGGAGGAATCTCCAGACCAGTCTAGCTTAGATCATTACTGAGAGCTATAATGAGAAGGGCAGTGGCACATCTGCTTTGATGTATTCAGGGGCTGGAAGGACTGCACTAACCTGGTCAATAATCTTGATGTCACAAAGATAAGACAATCTGAGATAAGCTACAGCATGATGCTACAGAATGGATGAATTTCATCCTCTCCCACACCTCTCATTTTATTATCAGATGAGATTCTCAAAAAGAATTTAAAAGAGTTTGTGACTTACAGTTCTTTGAAAATCAAAGGGAGATGTATTCCTGCCTAAATTAGGCTGAAACCTACTTTTCCCAAAAGCCTGAATATAAAAGAATCCAGCTTTTCAAGATTATATATAAACACCACCGTCACCCCTGGGTTTAACAGTGTATGGGAAAATTTTGTACTTATCCACCCACACATGATCTAACTGAAGTCTGCAGAGTGTTCACCCACAGAGGGATATGACCCACTGTGTTTGTATCCAGAATAGTGGAGCAATACTAACAAATCCAAAATTTCAGTCAGAGTCGTCCAGCAAAAATCATTTGGGGGCTGCTATTTTTGTTCAGGTTTCTTCCCCTGTAATCCCCAGAGGCAATGGAATGAGCAGCTCCTTTGAATATTAAATTATTGAAGTTCAGAAGAATTTAATTAGTATCTCACCTACTTACCATCTTGCAATGATGCCTCTCCTACAATTATGGTACTACATTACAAGCAATTTCAGCTTAATTGAATAACTGGAATAAAACCTGGGTTCCAATTGCCAGAATTATCTGTATTAAGATAGCTATAACTGACTTAAAAACCAGAAAATTTGAGATGATCTCTATGCATGCAGGTTTACAGCAGATTCTCTAGTATTCAACCTTAATAGTCACCCTTAATATTACCATATTCACCCTAGTATTACCATACTGTCAAAAGAAATATGTTTAAACAACATTGCAGACATGTCAGTTGTCTGGGTATGAGCAGTTGAATAATCACAAAGTCAAATCAGGCTGTAAGGTAGCAAAATGTAGGCTCTAAAATATTTTCAAATATTTTAACAGTTTGTGCCTCTTTCTCCCCAGCTGCACATGCCTATGTGTACTTCAGCCACTGACTGCCAGACTCCTTTCTCACAGTTCCTCACATTTGAATTATTTGTAAAATATGTTTTCTCACAAAGCCTCATACTGGAAGCAAGAAAGAAAAAGATTTGCAGGGACAGCGAGAGCGAGAGGAAAAGAGCAATGGGACAAAACCCAAATTGTATTTTCCTCAGCCTGTTTCTCTACCCTGCTGCATTTCGTGTGGCTCCAAGCTGGCTCAGATCTCCTTTGGTTTGAGATAATGACCTGGCATAGAAGTCAGCTGCTGAGTCATCCTGCTTCAGCAAGAAAGTATGAGAAAAAAGGGCTGGTGATAAAGTCAGTATATGAAAGGTGGAAAGCCACAGAAGTGCGTTTCTGATGACTCTACCATCCAGTTGCGCACAGAGAGTTTCTAAATCATTCTGCTCTGAAAGATAAACCTGTACTGAGAAACACAGAACCATGAAGGTTGGAAAATACCTCTAAGATCAAGTCCAACCATTAACCACGCACCATCAGGTTCACCACTAAACCATGTCCCTTTCTACCACAGCTACATGTTTTTTGAACACTTCCAAGGATGGCAATTCCAACACTTCCCTGGGCAGCCTGTTCCAATCCTTGACCACCCTTTTCAGTGGCAAAGTTTTTCTAATATCCAGACATTAGGAAATACCTATCCAGCTTCTTTGCAAGCTGCATTGTAAGAAGAGTTTGATGCTGGAATCTTCAAATGAGGAAGGTATAGCCCCTAAATAAAGGCACACACAATCCTCCGAAGGCATAAGTGTGGAAATTAGGGGAAGCAAAATATGTTTTTCGAAGTAATTCCAACACTCTGCCTTTTTAGTAGCTATAATAGACTGATGTATTGATGCTCTACGACTTTGCTGAAGACTGCTTTTCTTCTGTTTAGAAACATCACTGGAACAGGCTCATCAGGGAACTGGTCACAGAACCAAGTTTTCCAGAGCTCAAGAAGTGCTTGGACAATGCTCTCAGGCACATGGTGTGATTCTAGGGGTCGTCCTGTGCAAGGCCAGAAGTTGGACTTGATGAACCTTGTGAGCTCCTCCCAACACAGGATAGTCTATGATTCTGTGATAAATACTGATGTGATGCTCTGCCTGGTTGATTTTTGCCTTTTTTGATAGATTCAGCTTTATTTTTTTATAACCCTAACCCCAGTATCTTTAGCAAAGAGTAGGTAAATAGCACAGAATGGAAATTCAGAAATGGAAACATGTCTTAGGTATTTTAACCTGAGCTAGCTTGAGCCAGATTTCAGACATTCCCTGACATTATAGGTATTAGTAAAGTACAGGTAGTACAGAAATGCCCTTGTGTTCACTTTACTGTACCCATTCACATTTGCCTTAAGTAGATATCAACATCTCCAGAATACTGAAAAAATAATGCCTTTTCTAAACAGAAGTAAAATTACAAAGATAGCAGTTAGGAAAAGAAAAGAAACCACTTTCAGCTGAAACCTCTAATTGAGCTCAGATCTGCTCAGTCTGCGACTGTTGCAAAACAGTGAAGGAAACAAACTGCCCAACAACTGCTAAAGAGGAAAGAGCAGCAATTTTAATGTAAAACCATCTGCAGGTGTGGTCTTCAGAAGCTGGTTGATGACTTTAACATTCCCAGAGTGTAAAGTTGTTAACTTTGTGCTATTTTGGCTAATTCCCAGTAATTAAAATAACTCCTTATACTCTCATCACTGAAATTCTATTTCCCTGCTTGGCATTTGCTCATCCACTTGATCAATTTGTGACACTGACTTCAAAGTAAAAATTTGTTTATTTGTGTAAAAACACCATTACTCTTTTTAGCCTTTCCAATGTAATGTAATCAATTATAATAATTTTATTAAGTCTATTATTGGTTTTAATGATTTTTTTTTTAATTTGGAAGCAATAACTTCAACCAGTATGGGGTGATTAAATCCAATGCAGCAAATCAGGAAGAAGCTTATTAAAACTGTAGTGGGAGGAAGGCTTTGAAAAAATCAGCTAGGTATACTTTCTTTGAGAATGTGGTCCATTTCTGCAGAAAACACTTTAACCTCAAAAGTTGACTTCTAGCTCTTATGTATGTAAAAGTGTCATTCTGTTCATATTTGGAAGATAGATGCAATTTGGTGTTATTGAGTTTGTTGGTTGAAAAAATTGACTGCATTTTCTGTGGCTCATCGTTTCTGTAAGTATTGGTAGAATAAAAGCTGCCCAGAATGCTGCTGTTTCAGTGGGCAACTGAGATCCACTAGACTTGACAATATTCAACTCTATGTCACATTGCTTTTCTTCAGGGGGAAGAGAACCCACCTTCCAGTAGCAAGACAAATTAAGAAAAACTGCTCTTAAAGACCATGTACAACAAAGAAGAGACAGGGAGTGCTGTTTCTCCTGCTCTCTAAAGCAGCCAAGAAGCAAAATGATCAATAAGAGTGCAGTTGTCTCGAACAGGAGGGCATCAATCGTTACACGTTCACGGCTCCCTAGTACAAATTTGTGCTTCATGGGTGGCTTGAAGGCTTAATAAGATCCATGTGTACGTGTAGGAATGGAAATAAGGGAAATGTAAGAGAAGGAGAAACACAGGAATGGATCTCGAAGGTAAGTCAGAAAAAGGAACAGGGAAGAGGAATACTGATTAACTATGGAAAAAAGAAACAGTATCATGCAAAAGGAAAGACAACACTGTGAAAAATCAAGTTAGTAAACAATGCAGATCTTTAAAAAGTCATCTGAGTCATCAAGACTGCTCACTATTTTGTTAACATTTTCCCCAATTGCATCAGCTTCAGTAGCAATTTTTAAAGATTATTAGAAAGCAAGTAACATGATCTTCTGAAATAGAGAGATTGAAGGGAACTAAATGTCAAAAGGCATTTCTCATTTAAAAATATTTTTGAGAGAGATCTTCTCTTTTGAGAAGTCTCATTTAGCCATTTGATACCAAGCTCATAGAACCATAGAATGGTTCGGGTTGTAATGGACATTAAAGATCATTTAGTTCCAAGCCCCCTGCCATGGGCGGGGAGATGATGTCACACCATAATAATCTCAAAAACTCTTATTTAGACTAGATTCTTGAAAAAGAGTCAGAAAATAATAGCCAATTCAGAAAGATCTGTTTTTCTTTTAAATGTCAAATTCTCTTGTTTTTTTCACAGCTCCATAGTCCACAAAACTACAATACAGCGAGATGAAATAAGGGCTGATGAAATAGGAGTTTAAAAATGTTGGAAATAGCTTAAGCACTTCTTAGTCAGGCTGCCAAGATATTCTTTCATAAGGTTTGACTAAAGAGACTCTTTTCTCTTCATATGGGAGGCTGCAGCCATCCAGAGCTCCTGGAACTGCAAACTTCTGCTTTTTTTACACCTGGTACTGACAAAAGCCAGAACATTTTTAATGTGTCACATCATCAGATGTATAAACACATGTATCTTCTATTGAGTGAGTGAATTATCAGTATATTCCTCAGTGAAAAGGTATTATGGCACTTTAGTGCTTCATTTAAATTGTAGAATACATTCCCAAGTGTCAGCAGTAGCTGAAGTCTGACAGAAGGGCATTTCAGCTATCGAGCTTAGGGAAACAACTGGTGTTAAACCTGTCTGACATATCTGAGAAAAAATCCCTCCTGTTACAGTCTGACTAATAACACCAAGATGCTTTATTGCCCTTTTCAGCACTAGGTCACAAAACACTTCAGAAAGGTGGCAAACATCATTACAGATACTTTACAAATATTCTGGTACTTCTAGACTCAGAGAAAAGAACTGGCAGAACATACAAATCATAGCATCTAGTAGTTATTCCATGGATTTATTGCATATATTTTGTGTATTTCAGATGGAAAAAAACCCCCCTCTTTATAATAGTCCATCTCTCAGTTTGTTTTATATTCAATGAGTATTTCACATGGCCAACACATCAAGGAAAAACAGCTCAGAAAATTACAGGGAAGCAAAGAATAAATAGTCCTATGCAAAGCATTAGAGAAAGACAATGAGAAAAAAGCATTCTTAGAATTTCTTATTTACTTGATTATATGTGAGAGACATGGTCAGAAATATCTGCAATATGTCAGGCTTTCCTCCCCCCTCCTTCCCTCCCCCCCCCAAAAAAAGAGGCTCAGGAACAAGACTATTGTTAAAAAGAAACCTGCAATTCAAAAAGAATGAAAGGTAAATCAGCTAATTAATACTAATGGATAAAGCACCCAGTAGATCAAGAACACAGAAAATCTCCCAAAACAGCAATTCAGATTAACATTTGAAAAGACCTTCAATACCTAGGAGGCCCATATAAAGTAAACAGGGTCCATAGCCTGAAAATATTTTCAAATTCCTTTGAAAATTCCTGTCTTCGTTCTTCAAGCAAGTCTAACAACATATAGTGCGCTAGTAGGTACTGTCAGAACTTGCTCTGCTTGTGTCCATCGGAGGACAACATTTATTTTGCCAAAAAATAAAGGATTGCAGTGCCTGAGGTTTACTTTAAGTTGCTGAGATTTCTCCAATTAAATCACCCACTGACAGAAGCAATTTTATTTGGTTCCTTTTTTATTGTGTCAGAAGCTAGAAAGATAACAAGATACTGTCTGCAACTACATAAATCATGTGGTAAGCCATCAATCAGAAAGCCAAGGTAAAACATCAAGCACACAAAACAATGGACTTAGCTATGATGACAAAACCAAAAAAAGTATTCTTTGTTAATAACAGTTCTTCACTGTAGCATTCAATTTTTGCACCATTTTAGGAATTTCTTTATAGTAAGAGAAGGACTCAGAAATGAAAGACATTCCTGCTCACATGAAAATGAGACACAAAATATTACTCAAAATGCTAATTTATAAGCTGCTTATTTTGCCTTGAAACATAATGAAATAAAATAAAAATTCAGAGCTACTTTTGCCACTTCCTTAAGAGCAGAAACAGGCACAGGCACATTTGTGAGCTTCCTTTGTCTCTTTCTAATCCGATTGCATTTTTATATTAAAAAACATAGATCACAGATACAGAGGTATGATACATGATTATCTGCTGATACAGTAGGAGCTAAGAGAAAAGCAGTACATGATTAAACATGTAACAAGTGCTGTATCTTAATGAAACAACCTACTGAATATTCAGTGGAATCCACTAACGGACTGACTGCAGCATGGGGCTTTGCCAGTGACTGCATACCGTAAAGAAGAGAGGGTGGGAAAAGGACAAAACAAAACCAACTCCAAAACACAAAAGCTAGGAAGCTACCAGGGCAGAGATCAAAGTATTCTTATAAGATCATTGCTACTGGGCTGAGCCACCCTGGGGATAAAAAATGCTTCATGCAGATTAGCTATACTTATGAAATGCAGTCAGTGTAAGCAAAGAAAAGGATGCAAGATTAAATTTTAGATGGCTTGCTAATATATCCATGCATACATTAATATGTCCTCTATATAACCCCAATTAATTTTGTAACTGCAAGAGAAAACTTCAGACTGCTGTTCCTGACATGTAACAAAGTCTCAGCCTCCCTCAGTCTTTCATGGCTTTTAAAGAGCCTCTGAAATGCAGCATCTTTGCTCGGGAAGAACAGCCTGTGCTATAGCACTGCCTCAACTCTTTGTCACACCTCAGCCACAGAAATTAAAGCAAATTCAACCTTATGTTTTTTCTTCCCTATTTGACCTTAATCTCTATCATAACAGTCTTCCTCAGTAATGGGAATTAAGGGATCTCAGCAGCTCAGGAAAAATAAATGGGGTTTCTAACCATGGACAGATTATCCTCCCAAAACACTAGGAACTACATTTACATGGGACTATCAGGTATGGTAATGCTGAAAGCTATAGCAACCAGCTTCCTCTGTGTAAACCTGGTTCCCTGGAAGCTAGGGGTATTTACATTACCTGGGCAGAGGACTTCCCTGCAATTGCTCAGACCTGGTCTAGTGGAAGGTGTCCCTGCCTAAGGCAGGGGGCTGGAATTAGATCATGTGTAAGGTCCCTTCCGACCCAAAGCATTCTGCGATTCTGTGTTTTAAAACAGCTACGCAGGTCTGTGGAGCGTACCTCCTTGCACTGTTTTCCAGCTCTGGGCAGCAACATCTCAAGTTTATTTACAGGTCACATGACCCACTGCAACATCAGGACAGTCTTGCACTTTGCTATTTTCACAGTACCCATGACCAGTGGATGACTTTGGTTTTTATAGAGAGTTCAATACCAAAAAAATAGTCCCAAAGTTTGGTGAACTGAGAAATGAGACTGTTGCATCTGAACAAAAAACCAAACCAACTTGCTATAAAATATTATGACCTTATTTATCCAAATTGTCTTTAGAACTCAATTGTTTTTGAAGTCAATGTTAATTCATGAAATAAATAGCCCTTGCCTAATCTACATTTTTAGACACAAAAAATTACTCTTTATGACAGTTTCCAGGAAGCTTAGGCTAACACATTTTTCACAGAATCATTAATCATCCAGGCTCATCCTCAGAGCCTCTTTCCCCATCTTTGTTAATTTGTTGGACAAGCACAGCAACCACTGTAGTGAGGTCTGACTCACATCTGGACAGGGAAAGTCTCAGAGGTGGGGAAAAAGCTGTTTCATCACAGACATAAAAAGGGCAAGTGACAGATTCCAGGAGACTTCACAGGAATGACCTTCCTGGACTCAGGAGGATAAAAAGAAGAATGATGGACATTCAAGGGATACTACACACTCACCAGAAGATTGGAATTGGGAAAGAGTGACATCTGCCTTGGAGCAGAAACAAAACATCTTTCCCACACTAGATACAGAGAGTCTCAAAGAATCTTCTGGTCACTCATGGTGTGAAGGGCCCTGTATCAGGTCCAGTCCTGTTTAATACCTTTACTGATGATCTGGAGGAGGATCTCAAGTGTAAGTTTGCAGGTGACACCAAGTCAGGTGAGAGTGTTGATCTACTGGAAGGTAGGAAGGCGCTGAAGGGGAAACTGGTCAGGCTGGATTCATGGACTGAGACCAAGGGCATGAAGTTTTATAAGGTCCTGCCCTTGGGTCACAACAACCCCATGCAGGGCTATATGCTGGGGGCAGAGAGGCTGGAAAGCTGCCTGGTAGAAAAGGACCTGAGGGTGCTGGTCCACAGCTGAACATGAGCCAGCCTGTGCCCAGGTGGCCAAGAAGGCTGATGGCCTCCTGGCCTGTATCAGCAATAGTGTGGCCAACAGGATGAGGGCAGTGATTGTCCCCCTGTACTCAGCACTGGTGAGATCACACCTCACATCCTGTGTCCAGCTCTGGGCCCCTCACTACAAGAAAGACATTGAGGGGCTGGAGTGTGTCCAGAGAAGGGGAATGGAGCTGGGGAAGGGTCTGGAGCACAAGTCTAATGAGGAGTGGCTGAGGGAGCAGGGGGCGTTTATCCCAGAGAAAAGGAGGCTCAGAGGGGACCTTCTCACTCTCTACAACACCTGAAAGGAGGTCATAGTCAGGTGCAGGTTGGCCTCTTCTCCCAGGCAACTGAACCTGTGCCAGGGGACATTCAGGTTGGACATCAGAATGAATTCCTTCATGAAAGGGTTGTTAAATATTGGAATGAACTTCCCAGGGAAGTGGTTGAGTCACCATCCTTGGAGGTGCTCAAGAAATGACTGGACATGGCACTTAGTGCCATGGTCTAGTTGACAAAGGGATGATCTGTCAGAGGCTGGACTTGATGATCTCAGTGGTCTTTTCCAGCCTAAACGATTCTGTGATTCTATGACTCAAGTAATGGGTAACATAGGGCTTCCTGCCATCAAAAAAAAAAAAAAAAAAAAAAGGGAATCAATGTGCTGTGGCATTGGGAGATGCAAATGTCCTTCTTCTGTAAAGCAATTTGTACAAATGCCAATTCATGTATAATCTTAACTCTGTAGACTGCTGAGCCCATTTGTTCCATGTGGAGATGGTTTTTCTCCTCTCTCCACTGGAAAGTCATTCCATCAATCCTGACTTTCTGCAAGCTGTCAGCAACCCAGCTGAGCTGCAGGGCAACATCCTGGGACAGAAAGGAAAGGAGTAATAGCCAGTGTGGCTCCTTCCCTTCCAGAAAGTGAGGCTATCAAAGATGAGGCAACTGAAGAGGTTCATTACTGATCATTCTTGTTTGAAAGTAACTTAGCTTAGGATAATAACGTTATTTATCTGGTTACTTGTTTGTGCACAATTGCCATTGATGCTTACAGTTGAACCTGGCATTAAATTAGGAAATGGAGATAGTTAGAATAGCCTGACATTTAAAATGTGCAGACAACCAAGGAGATGCAAGATCCTTACAAGGATTTTTACTTTTCAGCTTATCTTAACAAAGTGAAGTATACTGAAAAACAAAAATAAATTTAACATCACAATAATACTAATAAGGTTCATTTAGGAGCCAGAGTTATCATTCATTTAATGAACACTGATTAGCTCTGTTCCTGGGAGGAAGGGGAAGAGGCACATACTTAATTTAGAGACAGAACTTGCACCTCTCATTTTCAGGTACAGTCGTGTTGAATTCAGATTTCCTAAAACACCAGGGATTCACAAGGCACTTTTTACTGAATTAGTACTTTCTAAGGCATCTAAGAAAACTCTCAACAGTACATCATGAAGCTTTATAGATGCAGACCAAAGAATTCTGAGCTTACTACACCATCTCGTGTCAAACGAGGGGAAGTGCAAGAAAATTATTTTAAATTCTCTTTTCATTACACTACAGACTTTTTCCTTTAAGAGATTATTAAAACACAATTTCATCACCTCCATAAGTTGCAAAGAGCATTTATTATCTTAATATGGCAACTCTAACAAAACTTCTCCAATGCTAGCATTTTCCCAAATGTTAATACATCCACGTAACTGAAAACTTCCTTTAAAACTTCAGTGTTTGACATTCAAAGTTGCTTAAGCTGTTGAAAATTTTATCTTCTGCACACTGATAAGCAGATCAACCTTTAATAGGAGTTTGAAGCTTTCTAAAATTAAGCATTTTTCAGAACTGAGTTGACTGCACATGAAATGCTACAGGAGAGTAGAAAAGCAAAGTTAATGCAAGACTATAATAAGGTGAAGAAGTGAAAAACTCAGGGAATAGAAAAGAGGGTCTGGTTTGCTGCACAATTACTCTTGCTCATCATTATCTTCTGAAAGGGAGTAATCTCGCTAAGGCATACTATATTTTAGGTACTTGGAAGACAAGAAAAACATGCCTAACTTCAATTTCAGAAAATCTATTCACATTTCTAAACAGCATTTATCATAATCAGTACCTGTGTGTCTCAAAGAGATTTTTAGAATGTATGAGGACCAGATTTCTTATTATTCAGCACATAAAACAAGTGCAAGGGTGTTGAACAAAATTATCTTTATGTTTTGGTTTCCAAAACAACCTTATGAAGTAATCAATAATCATAGAATCATGGAATCATAGAATGGTTGGGTTGGATGGGATCATCTTAAAGATCATCTGCTTCCAGCCCCCCCTATCATGGGCAGAGACACCTTCCACTAGACCAGGTTGCTCAAAGCCCCATCCAGCCTGGCCTTGAACATTTCCAGCGATGGGGCATCCGCAGCTTCTCTGGGCAACATGTACCAGTGCCTCACCACCCTCACAGTAAAGACTTTCTTCCTAATATCCAACCTAATAATCTAATAATGATGAACTCCACTAGGGTGTTTCTGGACTACATCAAACCACATACCTGAAGTATGAAATTACAGCCAAATTCTTTAACAATTTGTATACTTCAAAATTTAAGATGCATCTGTTCTATGCAAATGTGGACCATATCGGGCATTTTGAATCATGAGTGTTAATAAAACGATGGTCTGAATGCTTCTGAGTATTAGAAAATGTTTCAAGAATCCCTGGAATGTTTTAGTTGGAGATGTACACAGAGGAGTAGACAGGCCCATGGTTTCTCTGCCTGAACTTCAACCATCCACAAAACTTTCCTCTGTAATGATGCAAGCCTGTCCTCAAGCTGACAAGCTGGCTTATAGATGCAAACTGAGATCTTCACCGAGAGCTGGGGAGCAGGGTGATGGTAGCAAGCAGTCTACATGCACAGACAAGGTGTAACATCTATGGCTTCCACAGATGCCTGTGGGCACTGGTCAGTTGTGAGGGCTAGAATCAGACATTCCAAATGGAAGTTTTAAAATTGTTTGATCTTTGAGGATTTCTTTTGTATCTTGCAGATACAAAAAGGTATGGAAACAAGTAAGCATTTTTTTTCTGCCAAAGTCAAGTCACTTAGGAAAAGTGATGTGATTAGGATGGACATGTGGCTTGGTCTTGGGACAACATTTTGGTTCCAACACATCTTAACTAGATTATTTTTATGCTCAAACATTTTACTTTTATGATATTATTTCAAAACAAATATTGGGTAATCATCCTGTCATCAGGGCATTGTGCAGCCACTAAACACAAAAGACTGCTTCAAAACTTGCTGGAGAGGTGCACCCTGGTGCTTCAGTCCCTCTGGAGAAATACAGGCAGTGAAATGCAGCCAGGCAGTGACTTAACCTCACCCAGCCAGGCAGCCAATGTGCTTGCTGGGATCCCTGGCTTGGTGTTGAGGAAATCTCCCAGTCTGACCATTCACAGACTGACAGTCACACTCCCAGCACTAGAAACTGCACAAAGTGCATTCCTCAGCACTTGGTACAAGCACTCGTGACCTTCAGTTAAACACATTTTCCCTTTGCACCAAATGCTCTGACCCATAACCAGAAAAGTAAGGCAGAACGACAACAACTTTCCCGGTGCTAACAACTCTTGGTGGAGTTTCCTGACAGCATTATCCTGCTGCAACTGCCAGTGTCTTCTCACTCCTAAGAGGCTACCTGATAGTATTTGGACCCTAGTACTTGTTATTTATCTTCAGAGCAGGATGCCAGCAGTTCTAGCTCTCATGCGAGTCAATGAAATATTTAAATTGCAGGCATTATTTCCCAGTTAATCTTTAAGAATCCAGTATTTTACATTTCCCTAGGAAGGCGCGCTATGGGTTGAGAGGCAGTGTGCCTCAGATTTAGCCATTATTCAGTGCAGTCATGTTCACACAATACTGAGAAGAATACATCTGCTGAGAAGATGGCAGAATACTTAATGATATCAGGCTAGAGGCTGGAAAGTCTGTAATTCAAGACAATAACTGATTCTGATTAGATTTTCAGAATGTATTCAGGTGTATTCAGAAGGATCTTTAACAACTATGTGGAAATCATTGTGACCAAAAGCTTCTGAACAGGGATTTCAGTCAACTGCCAACAGTAGAAGTGAATGCAAAGCAGGTGTTTCAGATAGGAAGGGCAACACAATGCCACGAGCTCTAGCAGAAGAACTCCTCCAGCCTCCTGAGCTAATTCTCTACTCAAGGTTAAAAGATGGGACACAGACAGCAGGGGAAAGGAAGCAGGAACTTCAAAGCCATTTGAAGAGACAAACAGCTAAATTTAGATTAAATGGCAAGCATAAGATACTATTTAGTGGCAGATATAAGACACTGTGAATCTAAAGGAAAGAAGGGAAATGGACAGAGTCAAAGACAAAAATCCTCAGGCTGAAGGGAGAACTTGCAGAAGACACTGATTTCCAAGAGGAAATGCTATACATCTCCTCTCCTACCATCACTTCAGAAAGCAGCAGCAGACAACAACTGTGTCCCGTTAAAAGATAAGACTGGGAGCTGTTTCAAGGCAACTGTGCATGTCTGGGGATACCCTTCTCTTCACAAGCTTTTTGGCATCATTGCTACACCCTCAGCTTGGATTATGTAGCCTTACTTGAAAGTCTCCAAACGTGAAGAATAATGTCTGGTTCTGACCTTCATGAATAAGAAACACCACTGTAATCATAATACTCAAGGGATCCTAGAGGAACAGGGATGTTTCCTTTCCTGGCCAGAAATCGCTTGGTCTGTGATTGTCCCCTTATGCCACACAGAGGCCTCATGGACGTAATCCTTTCCAAATAACTGAAGTGATAACCTCAGCACTAGATAGATCAGATGATCTATCACTGCTTGGTACTGTTGGCTTCTGCAGTCAAAGTTAGGTAAGTAACCCAGAAAACTGCTAAAATCTGAAAAGACAAACATCATACAAACTAAACACAGGACCAACAAGAGCATAGGACAAAGATTCATTCACATGGCTATTCCATGAAGGCTCAATGAGCACCAGCTGTATTCACATCAATCTTTAATAATAAACACTTCCTTTCACTTGTAACCGCACTGTAAACACTGCGCTAGGCAAGCAGTGCCCATTTCACAGGCTTTGAGCACCAGAAGGAGCAAAGCCCATCTGCCTTGTTTGCTGCTTAGTTAATTGCTGGAATAAAACCATTACCCAGAACATCACTGCCTCCAGTAAAAAATATTATTCTTTTTTCCCCTCCTTCCCAGGCCTAGTAGAAATTAAAATAGAAAACCCATGCTAATCACTGCATCTATGCTCCTTCCATAAGGAAAGCTCTAGGAATATTTTCAAACCATTGCATTCTAATTAAAGGGCAAATGTAAATTTTCAGGAATGGATTTATTTTTGGATATTATACAGGTTCACCAGGACGAGAAACACTTTTGCCCAACAAGATATATCAGAGGGTACCAAATACACATACAGCTAAAGCTTCGATATTTTATAAATAGTTGCCTTAGTTAACAGAAAGATATCTCTACAGCACTCTGAATTGCATCAAAACTGACAGAAAACTGCAAGTGCTTGAGCAGCAAGGATATGAATAGAGGCAAATGAGCTCCCTTTTCAGACATAACTTGTGACTTCGATATAGCTTTCTGAGAGATGAAAAAACTAGGATTCCATCAGATGGTTACATTTACAGTATTTTTTTTTTCAATTTCTGAACAATGATAATCAGGAAGGGAAGTCTGCCATTTCAAAATCACCGTGATATTGAGGCCCAGAACCTGCATTATTCCTTTCACAATGTACAGAAAAACAGGCTCATTTGCCAGGAATTATTTTTACTCAAGCAAAAATGTCACTCAAAGCAGAAAGCTCACATCTCTACAAAAAGCTCTGTCAACTAAACTATCACCTGTTCCACTATGGCGAGCCTTAAAAACCCATCACAGGACAATCACTCTGCAATGATAGGTTTCAGAAAGCAGCTTGTCTGTTTGTACAACAAAATAAGTTTCCCAGGCATTTCATGCTATGTGTTTTCTTGTATTTGAGGACTAAAGCCATGAGCTGTACCAATCCTACCTTCAAAGGAGAAATGTGCGACTGTAAGACATATCCATGGACGTTCTCTATTTGAGACAAGTTCTTCTCTGACACATGAACAAGCTCGGGGCCTCTCACTTCGTGGGTTAAACGAGGCAAAGTATGGTCATGTGGAGCATCCTCATCTTGATAACGATATTTCTAGAAGAAGAAAACATCAAGGAAGAACAAATAAGCTTTTAGGAGGTAATTCCTATATTTTAACATAATTATGGAATAACAAAATATGATACAGTAGACAATAATCATCGGACTTCCTAGTGTGTTCTGGAGAGAATGAGTCATTCCTTTTTTAACCATTGTATCAAAGAGAGAAATATGTCACCGATACACAAAACTTTCACCATCAAATAGGTGTTTGAGATGACACACTGATAATGAAAAAAAAGAGACATTGATCAGCTAAGCTATAGTGTCAGATCACGTTTCACATCCCTGTGTTAATAACTGCAGTTCTATAGCCCTTCTCTGCAAAATATTTGAGTTATTTTCCACTTGGCAGTGTTTACTCTGATGCTGGAGAGCACACACCTGCTTCCACAGAGCCACAGTCCCACAGAAGATTCCCCTGTAGTAAAGTTCTATCCTTACTCTGAGCATTAATGGGGTTATACCCTTCTTTTCCATGGAGAGGCAACACGAGAGGCTTGTCCAAGATCCCAAATAAAGCTTGTAACAACAAGCTACATAATACTAAAAATTAAATTAAATTACCTGATCTGTCCTCCAGGTAGAATGCTTTGTAAAAACGTGCCATCCCCTGAGCTGTGTCCTGAGGAGGGGGCTGGTGGATAAAAGCCTAAGACTTATTTGTATGGCCTTACAAGAAAAATAAGTCTGAATTCCAGGTACAATCACAAGAACATCCCAAAGTCAACCTCTCCATGCAGCAGACCTCTCTGCTGCTCATCCACTTCACTTTGACCACTCAGCTACGGAGTGTTATTTCATTTACTCATCCCTCCTAAGGAAACCACCCCAGTGTATTCCTGCCTTCAATCTTATGTATGGAAATGTTTCAGCAGTTGCCAATTATTTTCAGAATACACATGTGACATGATTTATTCTCTTTTTTTTCTGGGATATGCCTGCAGCCCTTCACATATTCACTTTTCAGATAACATAATTAATGAATATATGAAATGACTGGCACCAGCCAAATATTATTTGGGCAAGAAGCCATCAGTCTAATAGATAGCACTCCAGCCAATGTCACATTTAAGGCTTGGCACATAGATCATTTAAGTCACAAGCAATCAATTATTTTTTTAATTGAGTGAGTACTCCTTCTAAAAAGACGACTGCTCTGAGACATCCTCTTTAAAGTGAGTCATTTGCTAAAACGTAATTAGGAGAAATAAGAGCAGAATACCAGAGTCATCTCATTAACTCAGGAATGGGGAAAATGGAAATGACTACTAGTAGTCACTACAGTGACTACTTCCTAAGGAGACAAGACATCAATGACAGAAGCCATAAGAATCTCTATCACAGAATATAGAACCATTCAGGTTGGAAAGGATCTTTAAGATCATTGAGTCCAACCATCCAACCCAGCACTGCCAAATCCACCACTAAACTATGTACTCAAGTGCCACATATACATGACTTTGAAATATCTTCAGGGATAGTGACTCAATCACTTCCCTAGGCAGACTGTTCCAATGCTTGACAGCCCTTTCAGTGATTAAATTTTTCCTAATGTCTAATCTAAATCTCTCCTGGCACAACCTGAGGTTGTTTTCTCTCATCCTATCAGTTGTTATTTGGGAAAAAGACCAACTCCCACCTCAATTCAGACTCCTTTCAGGGAGTTTTAGAGACTGATAAGGTACTCCCTGAGCCTCCTTTTCTCCAGGCTAAACATCCCCACCTTCCCCAGCCACTCCTCATTAGACTTGTGCTCCAGACACATCTCCAGCTCCGCTGCCCTTCTCTGGCTATGCTCCAGCCCCTCAATGTCTTTCTTGTAGTGAGGGGCCCAAAACTGAACACAGGATCTGAGGTGTGGCCTCACCAGTGCTGAGTACAGGGGGGCAATCACTGCCCTGGTCCTGCTGACAACACTTTGGCAGATACAGAAATTTATACAAAAATATATATAGGCTTCCCACTTCTCTCAGGTTCCTGATCTTCCGGGTGGATGTGGGAGGAGTGGAATCCCTCACACTATAAGGATTGAGAGCTGCACTGCAAAACAGGACTTCGAGGTTCTCGTGGATGATAAACTGGACGTAAGCCAACAGTGAACGCACAGCGCAGAAAGCCAGCCTCATCCTGGGCTGCATCAAAAGAGGAGTGGCCAGCAAGTCAAGGGAGATGATTCTCACCCTGTACTCTGATCTTGTGGCATCCCATCTGAAGCACTGCATCCTGCTCCGGGGTCCTCAGCAAAAGAAAGACATTTCCTCCTCTGTACCTGTTAGAGCAGGTCCAGAAGAGGGCTACAAATATGATCAGAGGGATGGACCACCTCTCCTATGAAGATAGGCTGAAAGAGCCAGGGTTGCTCAGCCCGTAGAAGAGAAGGTTTCAGGGTGAGACCTTTCAGTACCTTATGGAGGCTTATATAACGGAGGGAGAGGGATTTTTTAATATGGGAACGTAGTGACAGGACAAGAGGGAATGGTTTTAAACTGGAAGAGGTTTAGATTAGATATTAGAAAGAAATTATTTCCTTAGTGTGATGAAGCATTGGAACAGGATGAACCTCCACAGGGAAGTTGTGGATGCCCCATCCTTGGAAGGGATGTTCAAGCCCAGGTTGGATGGGGCCCTAAGCAATCTAATTTAGTGGATGTCATCCCTGCCCTTGCAGGGGGATTGAATCTTTAAGGTCCCTTCCAACCCAAACCATTTTATGATTCTATAATTATGTGTATATATATATACATATATACATATACATATATATATATAAAACCATGCTATTCTGTCCAGATAATTCCTGCAGTTTTACACTGTCAGAAGTAGTGTGATGTGGCCTTAAAGAGAGAACATCTCTTTGACCATCAGTAAGTCCTTTCCCCATCACCGCACTGCAGTGTAGTTGTTGCATAAACGTGAGCCAAAGCCCAGAGAAAATTGATTCATCCTAAGCCCCGTGCTCCCAAAGACCAAAACATTTGTGTGGATCTCCACTGATAGACTTGCGTTATAATTTGAATTGATCTATTCATCCAATAACTGCACATTCCCAGAACAACTTCAGTAATATCCATGTTCCTGTGCCATAAACTGGAAAGTTTAAGGAACAGATTTCCACTCTTCTATTTGTCTTTGTCTCCCTCCCATCCCAAGCCCAGCCTCTCCTTCTTCACAAAGTATGAGCCTAGAGCATTTCTGGGTCAATCCTGCTATGGGTTTGTCTCATGTTCTTAGCACCAAACTCATTGATTTTCATACATCTTTCCTCCCACAGCATCTCTTCATTGAAATGCTTTCAGCTGTGAACCAAAACAGCTTGACACAGCAAAAAGCCAGTGGCAAGGCTGAAAATACCAAACCAGAATTAAGACACTCCTGCAGAAATGCCTCATTCATCTCCATCACCCTGCTCTGACGGGGTCCTGCAAACGTCCTTGAAAAAAACCCATTCCCTAGAAACCTTTCTCTAAGGATTAATTCAAATTTCTGGAGGGAAAAGCAGGATTGCACGGAAATGCTACTCTTCATTTGACAAAAGAACAGGTGGATGTCTTATGATAATTAAATTACAAATCAGTGCCTGCTGCTGACAGGGTATTGTACACTGCCAGCTAGCATCAGATATTTAAAATCCTCTGTAATTACCTATAATGGGGGTGTGGAGTGCGCTGCTGTGAATTTTTAATATGAACGTGCCTTTTTATAAGAGATAATTCTCTCTACAGTGTGAGATTATTACAGCATCACTGCTCCTCACATCATACTGTCTAAAGGAGCGTTTCTAAGACTGTGATTGCCAAAGAGATGTCAGCTAGACAGAACTGAAGACATGAATTCAGCATGAGGTAATGGTCAAAAACCTTAAATTTCAACAAAGGCAGTTCTCAAGATACAATAGCCAGAGCACTGCACTGGCATGAAAATACAGATGTTCTTACAACCTACCTTTGAGAGATTGACAGTGAATCAAGATAGCTGGGTATTTGTCATTCAGTTTTGGGTCAAAGGGAACTGGTATTTTTACAAAAGTTTGTTGTTTATTTTTTTCTTTTTGTCATTGGCATCAGTTTGCAGAAAAAGCAAATAGAACATTTCATTTCATATCAGATCGAATTGACCTAGGCTGCTGAATGTGGCCCAGCTGGAGCTGCCATTCAGAAGCACATGTCCCTGGTTCTCTACACGGCTCTTTGGCTGGACTACACTCCAACACATCACAAATCCCTGCTGCTTGAAATAGGACGGCTGCAAAAGGAGGGAGCCAGGTGTGCTAGAGAAGTCCCAGGCTCTACAACATCCTGTGAAATGAGCAGCCAGTGAATCCTGGTCTACAGAGAATCCTGACCTACTAGAAAACACCCTGATATGTCAAGAGACACATAAGCAACAAAGTGACATTGCTTTTCACTCAGCCAACACTTTATAGTAGATACAGCTGATAGATATTAATAATGGAAAAAAAGTACCACCACATACTATGAGATAATAACCCATTCATGAGTGAATCCTGCCCTCAATCACTCTTCAAAGCCATTGTGCTAGCCAGTGGCCAGTATATTATGTTTTACCTTGGGAAACAATAGCAATACTACCAGTTTTAGCTCTTACATATCAGCATTTCAAGTCTCAAATACAATTTCTGTTATACAGTCCTCCTAAGAAGAGGCCAGACTTCTGCTTCTTACAAGCTGTGAGTCTTCATTTACCCCATTTAACACTGAGACCACAGGGAAAGGAATTTCTACAGAAAATTTCCCACTTGAGACAATGATCTCTTACAGATCCAGGTGTTCCACTGCAATCTGGAAACAGGCAAGGTACGCAACTGGGTCCCAACACCACCTTCTTCTTAATTCTCACTCACTTGCCTTTTCTCAAACCAGTATTTGAGATGCTTTTCAGCTCCCAAGTAGGTTAGCCCCACAGCTGGTCATCTGCTGGAACCTGGACATGGGAGCCACCTTGGAACAGGGCAAGCATCACCCACCCTCTGCATGAGATTAGGTCCAGGATTCAACACACTGGATTTGCTGAGAGAGGCTGTGGATGCCCCATCCCTGGAAGGGTTCAAGGCCATGTTGGATGTGGCTCTGAGCAACCTGCTCTAGTGGAAAGTGTCCCTGCTCATGATGAGGGAGCTGGAAGTGGATGATCTATAAGGTCTCTTCCAACTCAAACCATTCCAGGATTCTGTGATTTTTTCTCAGTATTAGTAGCCAACAAAAACTAAAACCATAATGGACTTGGTCCATTTACACAAATGAGTAATCTGCAAAGTCGCACTAAAAAAAATTAATGTCACTTTGTCTTACTTTGGTGCTTGGTATTTTCTTTGGTCTTCAATGTGTTGAATTTTACTTACGCTGCTCTCCAAAGGCAGCAAATTTCAATGTCATACCAATGAGCATCTTTGGAAAACAAACTTTACAATTTGCACACACAAGTCATTGGGCATTCATCCAATCATGAGCAGAAATAATATTACTCATTCAACTGATTGCAAATGAGCAACACAGCTTGAATTCTGAATATTTGCAATCAATCTATAGAGCAAAAAGAGAAAAAAATACTCTTCTCATTATATAAAATGGAAGAAATCACAATCTGCTTGCCAAGACTGTGGAAGTAGATTAGGAAGCTTAAATCATTGAATAATTATACTTATTGTGAATGACTTGCTCTTTTGCTTATCAAGTAGATTTCCAACGAGCTTGTCACTATATCACAGAAATACCTTCCATCCAAGAAGCCCAAAGAGCTTTACAAGTGGCAGTCAAGACTGATAACATCCTGTTGATGTGCATCATCTAAAGGTGGGTAAAATTAGGCACAGAAATACGGCAACTTGCTCAAGGTCACAGAGAGAATCAATTCATTAAGCAGTAGTAGAACTTAGAGGATTTTTCCAGTCTGCTCTCCTAAGTCCAAGATCTAGTGCACCTACACTGACTTTAACAGCAATGATAATTATTCTTATTTAAACATAAGGTTGAAGGTTTGCTGATTCCACTGTAATTTATTTTTAATTTTTTGGTTTGGTCTTTTTTTCCTCACAAATGTTCCAGGGTAAAGCAGTCTTTCTGAGGTCAGAAATTAGGTTTTTCTCTGTCTCAGTGTCATAGCTAGAAGTGCTTTTGGTGATTTACAGTGTGCTATCTCTGAGAAACACATAGTGAATTTTAGAAGATGAGGTTTCCTCTAAGAGCCAAATTAGTTCACAGGAAGAACATTATCAGTGCTGAATACTGAGAATTTGAATATATTTTCCATTTAGTACAACAAGAAGTTCATTTTTTTTAGGAAAGAGAAAAAAAGTATCATTTCTTATCTCAGTTTATTGAAAGCACCAGGTTTTTGCCCATAGCAGGGAATATATGCTTCGTTAAACAAACCGAACAAACAAACAAAAAAATGCAAGTATAATGCAGTGGAATAAATATGTTTTACAGTATTCTCATCATCTTTTTTTTGAAACCCTAAATGATTTTATTTTTCATGGTGACAAAGAAGAAGTGAGATGGGCATTAGCCAAAGTATCGCTTCCTTTTATCAGCTGAAGGTAGTTGCAGCTTTTCCTCACAAGATGGCACAGTAACCATCGAGTTAAAGCATAATCTCACTTTGAACTATGATGTGTTGCAGGGAAAAAATAAGTATTTATGCAATGTCATAAAACTTCAAACAACTCTTATTTTGAAGTGACCTGATATAAAATTATTAAAAAAAAAAAAAAAGACAGCAACCTTTTACAGTAAGTATACATAAAGAAGCAGTCATCATACATAAAGCTGGCAGATGGAGAAAAGTTTTAACAGTTCATAAAACTATCAAAAAATTACAAGCAAGTAGGAATCTATCAGTTTTTGTGAGCTTTAGAATGAACAAAACCACTATGTATTGACAAGACTGAAACTAGCCCAGAATGCTGCATTCCTCCAGGAATTCTAAATCCTAATTAAAACCGCCTGCATGCAAATCTGTACCATGAGGTATTCAGCTCCATATGCTGCATCACATTTTGGACCTGTTAACAGCATCAGTTTAGCCCTCTGGAGGCTGCTACTTGCTATCCAATAATTTAAAATAGATGTTTAACTTGAAGTGCCAATATACAAAAAGACATTCTAAGAGGGTGGCTTTGCTTGGATTAAACGGTGAATGTGCCCGCAGACTACAAAAATCAGTAACAAGAAAAAAAGAAAACCAAGCTAATACTAATTTCTTATCTAAGAGGAGCAAAGGAAAGACGTGGGTGAAACTGCACCATTTATCAGCATCAGGCAGTAGCCACTTCTATATCCCTCTGTCCTGCAATAACATCGCTTGCTTACTCCTTTTTATAATCTTCAACTATTCCACTCAAAGTACTTTTTTCCTGGTATGTCCATGTTTCTGCAATTGCTGTAGGAGCCTTCGTGCCTCTGCAGCTCCTTTGTTTTCCCCTGCAGCTCCTCATGCAGCCCTAGATGCACATCCCCATTGATCCCTCTAGTTCTGCTGCTGCAGTTCTGCAGCACAGAGGCACTGAGCCTCACAAATTCTCCTTTTCCACCCCTTGCCTGCCCTAAAGAGCAGTTTCTGGCATAGGGGAGCTGTGCTGAGGTTAAAACTGAGCATTTGGAGAGGCAGAGCTGGGAAACGCCATCGGTTGCCGTGTCTCAGTTTCCCCGCCAATAAGCCTGCAGTGGGAATGTAGTCTAGCAAAACAGACAGCCTAGGTTTACATCAGAAGAGTACAAAGTAATCATGGACTGTAATAAATAAATTATGTATTCACATTGCCTGAAACAAAGGATAAAAGAGAAACAGTAAAAAAAACCACAACAAATGGCTTGCCCCTCTTGCGCTTTCTGTACCAAGAATATATATTTTAATTTAGTCCAGCAGCACGTGACACAGCAGGCCATTTGTGTGTTGCAGCTGAAACCTTCTCCCCTGTCTTCACACAGGAATTATGTGTTTGTGGGATTCCAGTATCATTTTTCACAGAAATAGGGGGATTCTGCTGAAAAGCTCTATAAGGCAAAAGGATGTTCTCAGGCTAAGACAGGTGAATGCTGTTGTAGATAACTGCTTCTGTTCTTGCTTTTACCACAGAACTCTCATGCAATGCTACGCGTTTCACAAAACATAACTTTCCACAGGTGTAGAACTGAGATATTCCCCACTTTAAAATGTCCTGCAAGCCACAGATGGCCAGTTTTTGCATAAGTGCTGAGCATCAGCAACTTCAGCTGAAATCAGTGAGAGCTAAGCTTCGTACAGGAGAAATACCATGGAATTCTGTGCCCTCAGACATCTGCACACTAAAGAAGTTCTTCCTCATTTCTGCCCATTGCCTCTTGTTCCACTGCTTGGCACTAGGGAACAGAGCCTGGCTCCCTCCTCTTGCCATCATCCCTTCAGGTACTTCCATACTTTGATAAGGTCCCCTCAGTACCACAGGAAAACCAATGAAAAACTTAATAATGGAGCCGTTGGAACTGCTTGCATTAAATAATGCATGAAGACATATGTTGAACGTAAAATGCCATATGAAGTACCACTCCACGTGACTGAAAGAAGCAGAAAGCCCATGAAAACGTAAGTAACCATGTAATTAAAAATGTATTAGAGTTGATGCATATTATAATACTAAATTACAATATATGGCCACAGAGTATAAGCAATAAAATTGCTTAGACCATCTCAGTTCTTGCATTTCCTAAATCTGAGTGGTTAACTTTATCACCCTGCCATCCTTTAACAGTTCTTTGAACACAATGTATACACACATAAAATTACCTCATAAATTTTAATAGCATTCCCGCTTCTTCTAGTGTGAAGAAGGTACAGAGATAAGTATTTTTCAGTATTTGTGGAAAACTGACTCTTCTTAAATAAAAATACCAAAGCTATGTGTACATAAACTTGACAATCTCATTGTTGTCACTCTGCTGAACCTAGACCATTAGCTCTGAAGATAACGTTCTTTTTCTACAAACCAATTTATGGTGGAGCTGAACAAGTTATTATAAGTCTCAAATATTCTTCTTATCAGTTCCCCCTTTGAAAAGCTATGAATTTTTACCAACAGAAAGATGGATTTAGTCCATTTTAACTAGATGTTCAGTAGGCCTGCAAAACACATTTGCATCAGGTGCATTTGCATGTGCTTGACACTCATAAGGGTTGAGTTAAACATTTCAATAGCTGGGCACTTATTGAAAAAAACCAGCTTTGGGCCGTTGCGTCTTAATCCTTCCACAGCCTTTCAATACAGCATAATTGTGGTAAAATAATCTACAATTTCAGATACTTTAATAAGCCCTGGTTAGTGCACAAGCAGGCAAAATAGCCGTCATTGTAAACAGAACACAGAGAAACATGAAGAAATTGCATTAACAAAGGAATATTTGCCTTACTGAGGCTATTGTAAAAACCCGTATTTCCACATTTCATCTCTCCACAGCAACCTAGTTCCTGATCTAGGGAGTTTATGGCTCCAGGGGAAGCTCCTTCAGCTCAAGGATCTGATGCTGACACATGAGGATAAAACTCCACCAGGTCAGGGGCTGGGCAGGAAGAGAGTACCCCATTAAACTGCAAGAGCTGCAGGTACACTGAGCTCAGTGTAATGGGAAAATTGCTTAGGTTTACATCCTCTGATGAATTTCCCACTCCTTGGGCCATACTTTACCTGAAATTAAGAGGGAACATCCTGTCATCATCTTTATTTATTATTTTTAAAAGTAAACAAGCAAAGGTATTACACCTGCATTTTCTGAAGCACCAAGCAAGCCTCCCAGCACAGCTTTCCTTAGTTTTTCAAGTCCCATAAGGCTTAGCCTGAACCAAGGCAGTGAGTGGGTCATGCAGAATATAACTCCAGGTAGCAAAGCAACATTCGAGGAAGGCAAGGGATATATGCTCAGATTTCTGCTATCTGTAGAACTGCTTTTAGACCTAGGCATCTACAATTTGCCTTTGTCTTGCTTGGATATGGAAGCATTTTTTCACATTTGAGCTTAAGTGTGGCAATCAACCAGCACTTTCCCTGATGGATGAAGACAGTTGGGAATTTAGGGATTTTTAAGGAAATTTTAGGGATTTAGGGATATTTAGGGATCTCCTTCCATAGTCATGGTGGAAGAACAGGCTTATTTTTTTAAAGTGATTTGAGCACTCATATTTTAAATAAGCCAACTGGGCTTTTAGTCTCTGCAAACATAGACTGGAGTACATGCATCAATTGTAACATCACAGAACCATTAAGGTTGGGAAAGACCTCTGTGTTCATCAAGACCAACCACTAACCCAGCACTGCCAAGTCCACCACTAAAGCACATCTCCAGCTGTCACATTCACACGCCTTTGAACACTCCCAGGGATGGCAGTTCCACCACTTCACTTGGTAGCCTTTACCAGTGACCTGAACACCCTTTCAGTGAAGAATTCTATCCTAATATCTGATCTAAACCTCTCCTGGAGCAATTTGAGGCTATTTCCTCTAGTCTTGTCACTTGCTGCTGGGGAGAAGAGACTGACCCACATCTCACTGCAACCTCCTTTATGTTAGTTGCAGAAAGTGATCGGACACTTGTTTTGTATCATGTTATAGTGTATATTTGGCAGAGTTAGTAATGTCTAAAAAGTTCTTTAGAGCCGAAAAATGCTATAAAAATACAAATTTATAATATGTGGCATAGAAGACTCTCTGGGCATCAGACAATGATTTAGATGGAAATATACTACCAGTCCATGAAAATCAAAATTCTACGTGTCTTAACCTGGAGAACCTCAAACTTCATTGCTTTGAAAGTTATCACCTGACTTTTCTGTTGGATACAACTGTTGTGTGTCACCATTGTGTCTGCCTATCTTTGTGCTGAATTCTACAGTATTTTGCACCTTTCTACCTTTCTTGATTGTTTTTGGTGGGTTTGCAGTTGCAAAGAGCAGGGGAAGGCAAAGGAGAAGGTTGAATACTTTAGAAGTTAGTAATGTTATCTCTGAGGAAATAAAAAATTTCTTTCTGGCAGACTGACCTTATCAACGTTCAAAGCCATCCCTCTTCGTGATAACACTAGCTTAATTAAAAGGTTAAATCCCTCCTGTGCTGAATAAAAATTCTTATTTAAAAAAGTCTAGATAATGTAACAATTTTCTTTTTAATTTCTTTGTTTTCAGCTGAAAAAATGTAATTTTTTTGTATAAAATAACAGGAACAAAATAAAATCAAAATTCCTTTGGTCCTAACAAATAGCTTTCAGGAAGGCTGGATAAATGACTGTCAGCTGAATAACAATGTCATGGTACATTTTCTGTGTTCTTAATTATTAGAAAATCAGGACAAAGCAAAACCCAACCAGGTTAAAATTAGATTCAGCCCAGATCATAAGGCAATCATGAGGCACTCTTAACTTTGAAATGAAAGACATTATCTTAAAATGATACCCAAAACAAAACTCAGACAATCCCAAGCAAATAGCTTGGTCTAGACACAGCAGTTTTATTATTAGGCAAAGAGGGTTTTTTAAGTCCTGATCCAACAAATGGATTGATTGATTGATTATATAAATAAATATTTTCCAGAACTTTATATGTGCAGTGGGCCAAATCTGCAACATCCATCTGGAAATACAGCCTATTTCTAAGATATTATTCATTTTCCATCTCTTTTAGTGCTTGGCTAAGTTCTAAATGGATCAGCAAAGACCCATATCTCTGTCTGTTTTCTGATGAAATAACGGTCTAAACTCCCCAAAATAGAAGTTTTCTGGTAAAAATTACATAATTTTCTCTACATAAACCACCTCTACAAGAAAAGACAAGTCACTCTGCATTTTCTGTCAATCCCCTGATACTCAGCTGATAATACCAACAAGGAAAACAATTTGTTGAGTCTGGAGCTATGATTTTCTGCTGAGGAAGAGAAATGCTTCCTGGGAACCAAACTGAGAGCTACAACTCATTTTTATCTTGACAATGAGAAAGCAAGCATGATTTTCACTTGTTGTTGACCTCTGTTGCAGTTGGATCACAGATCTAAAAGTCAGCGCTATATATATAAAACATTATTCACATAAACTATCATGTATAGAGTGGGAAAAACACATTTTACTATTTATAAAACATCTCTGCATGAGCAAAGTTCTGGCAACATTAATCACAATTGTGTGAATGCCTATCCACAGCAAGGAAAATGTACTGTTTTGAGTGATTCATCTCATCTCTGCTGCTCCGGAAGGGGTGGGCTGCCCTTTAACAGAGCTTGAAACTAACTACACAAAAGCTGAGATACTGGCACTGGTGAACCTCACTCAAAAGCTCCTCTGGCTCTCAGACTTTGAGCTCGACAGTGGATGTGTGCGCTCTCTGGGGAGGTGTGTTTAGTTTTTGGTGTAGTGACTTTGTCCTAAATGCTACCTGATTAAACCAAAGTGAAAACTGCGGCAATTGCCACAACTTGTGAACATACAACTAGATTAGACGTTTAGATTACATACTGGGAAGAAATTCTGAACTGTGAAGGTTGTGAGACACACAAGTTGCCCAGAGAAGCCGTGGATGCCCCATCTTTGGAAGTGCTCAAGGCCAGATTGGATGGGGCTCTGAGCATCCTGGTCTAGTGCAAGATGTCTCTGCCCATGGCAGGAGGGTTAGAACAAGATGATCTTCAATGCCCCTTCCAACCCAATCATTCTATAATTCTATGATTCCATCATTCTGTGATTACTTTAGAAATTTTTTGGAAATCAAAATATAAAAATTATTTTCTTCACCACTCTTGTACTAGTTTCACATGCTGAATAATCATGATGATCCCTTTCAATACAAGCCATTCTATCATTCTATCTGCAATTTTGAAATCTGAACATAGCATTAAGCAAATCCCAATTGTCAGTAATATTTTGGCTCTATGGATCCATGTTCTCAGAGATATTTTTCAGCTTTATTAGCTTATTAAATTATGTCCCTATTAGCTTTTCTAATCACCAAAGTAATGCTTCCATGATTCAGCAGAAAATTTTTAGAAGACTTTCTTCTACAAGTGATTAACTAAAGATATAAGATGCACATTAGTTGTCTGAACAAATGTAGGATGGTATCTCACTTTTGTACTCACTGTCCTAATTTTTAAAAAAATACTATTAGAATAGTGAAATAGCTAGGAGTATAGGATCTTAGCACTTTGTCTTCTTGAACTTTCCAACTAATAAGTGTCATGGAACCACTGTGAAAATATTTCCTTTGTTTCTTATTATACTGTATTTACAAAGCAATTCAGTTAAAAATTATGTCTTAAAAAACCTGATGAATAAGACTGTATGAAATACAATACATTAACAGGACAAAGTCTATTCTCAAGCTTCTGAAGTACTCTGTTGGAACCAATGTTTTCCAAGTGAAGCTTATTCTATCGTTGTACCAAAATTTCAAAGTGTTTCAGTTATTATGCTAATCACACAAAAATTAGCAGTTCTTGAGTCCCTCCTACCTCACTAATTTTCTCACATCAGTGCAGCTCATTTGCAAGTATTCGGCTCTCACCTGGAAGTAGGTCAGATGTCTGCATTTCCCAACACCCTTGCATCCCTTCTGACAACTCCCTGCACGCTCTCAGGGTTGACCTGCCTGTAAAATAATTTGAACAGCTGCACTTCAGCTATACACTGCCAAGCTATACTAGCTAGGCTCATATGCATAAGTGGCTACTCAGGTATTCTGGACCAATTCTGTTCCTTGTTCCGGCTTCAGAATGCTTCAGATTTTCAGTAGTACTTTTATATGAAAAGCACTGACTTGGAACAGACTATAAATGGCACATATTTGCAGTTCTACACAAAAAACTAGAGCCTCTTTTCTGTGTCCTATAAATCTGAAATTGCAAAAGGTGCAGTTGCCATGTTTCTTCTTTGAATTTATTTTAAAATATACCAAAGAAGAAAAAGGTACCCATTTCCTTCAAAACTTGAATTCTTAAAGTGACTCTATATCTGACATTTCTATTCTGTCATGCACTTGTTTTGTTTTATATGTTTGCTGATTTTTCCTCAGATATATCAGAAATCACAATTTGGTCCTCTTTAGTAGGTTGTGGAATAAATATTACTTGTTATGAGGAAGAAAGTGAATGCAGAAAAGCCCCAAAAGAGCATGAAAAGGATAAAAAACAAAAGATATCCCAAGTGGAATTAATGCTAATATCTGTATTTATTTATACCACTACCCACAGGGGCTCCACATTAAATACTACTATTTCAAAAACTGCTTAAGCTGATTTCAAAATGAATTAAATTAAGAATTTCCTTGAAAAAACAAACTAAAGGAACTCAACATCTCATTCAATTGTTTTAACTGGAGTGACAGTTTTTAAAATATTAAGATACATATAATTCAAAACAAAATTAAAAGGAAGATTTGAAATACATTAATTTGCTTGCAAGTTTGATTTAAAATATTTTTAAGACAGTTAATGAAGATGAATACATTCCTGTGAAACATTTCCAAAAGGAAAAAGACTTTATCTGGTAGTTTTAACTACCTTACAGTTACAGAAAATAACATAACCAGCCAACATATATCTATTTAAACAAATTTCATTTTCTGTTTACTTCCTGTCCTCAAAAAAGAGCTCATTTTATAAATATTTTCACCTAAAATCCCTTTAAAGTATTTATTTTATATTTCTGTATATTAAAATGATAGAAAAAGAAGACTTAGATAAGAGACGAATACTATTCATTAGACCTGAAGTTCAAGGAGGGATAAGAATTTAATTTATTAGAGCTTTAGTATAGCTGAAAAAAAGCAGGCAAATATTTAGGCATGCAGTCTATGAAATTAAATTTGTTTCTATCTTTAGACATTTCTAATCTGTAATTTAAGTCTCAAAGAGAAAATTATAAATATAGCAAAACAAAATAAAAACAAGGAGTTCAGAGATAATGTTAAAACTCACAATTCCCTTGGGGATGAGAGAATTCATAGATATCCTAAAAGTGCAATTGCCTATTGCAGAGTTTCTTGAACCTTTCTCTGATATCTTGTGCAATCCCTTATATTTCCAAGTTTAAAAATGATTTTTAAGAGGGGCTAAATTTTTTCCAAGTTAGTTAAGTCACCTGCAATTCACTAAGTGGAGAAATTCAGCACACATCAAATCTTAAGAATCACACTTTCTCTTTTGCCTTAACATTCCCAGTGAAATGTGCTTTCCAAAATTTGACAAGTCTAAGGTGAGATGCACAAGCTTAACAGCCAAGGATTTGCATTCATCCCTTTGTGCGGGATGCTTTGCAAAGCCATCACAGTGACCATTAATTTCAGTAACATAAAATATGCAGTGACTCCCATCCCCTCTCCCTTATAAATGGCTGATTTAGCTGAGGCCTAATAACAGAAGTGGCAAGCTGAATACTGATGGCAGATCTTTTCCTCCGGATATGCAGAAACCACTGAAAGCTGAACCTTCTTCTCCTGCGAAAATTATGTTCTTAATTTCCCGAGGTTCGTTAGAAAATCCCCAGACAGTGCCGCGTCCAGCCAGTATTCCCGTTTGCGATCAGCATCGTTTGAATCAACGATCGCTGCTAATGGAGGGAGGTTTCCTGCGCTCCCGGCCGTCTTAACAACCCTCACACACGAGTTATGCTGCTTTCAGCCCTGGTCTAGCCCTGCAGCAACACCTGAGATGTCTCCACGAGAGGCAAAGATCACTAGGGAGAAGCAGACCTAGACAGGGAGGGGGGATGGGAGACTCCTCTCCCATACCCCAAGTAAAGGAGGAAGTGAGGTTTGAATTTTTTTAAGTTCTGCATCGGCAGTACAGACTACCTGAGGAGTTGGGGTAGAAGATCATCATACAGCAAAATAACCCACAAAGTTCACAAACAGATGCATGGCCAAAGAGAGTTTAGAAATTTTAAAAAAAAAAATCACTCTCAAATACTTTTTCTTCAACATGATCTTTCATAAACAGCACATGATTTGGTGAGCAGAGGTAAAAATTTGCAGCTCTTGGGAATACCAACATATATAATAGCAGAGCAAGAGGAAAGCCAGGGTTTGCAGGATTGAAATATGACATCAATCTATGTCGACACAGGAACAAAAGGAAATTAAAGCAGCAATACTGAAAATGCTTTTGCTAATGGTATGAAGCGGGGAGGTAATATAAAAAAATAGCATTGATGGAACCAGACATGGTCAGAGAGCTCCATCATCGGTGTGCATAATACTGCCAAACCCAGAAGAGTGAGAGTCTCCGTCTTTACAGAAATGCTAGGGTTCTGACATACAGAAAAGGTTTACAACAGAACTGTTGTTAGGGTGTACATGCACACAAATATATATGAAAAATATTTTAAAATTTTAATAAAGTTGTCAGTCTCAGCTTGCACTGAAACACCTGTATGGACATCAGTATTAAACTGCGTAAAAAAGGCTTTAAAGGGATATTAGCAAATTTATCTTAGTGAAAATTAAATGAAAAGTCATTCAGAATATCAGATGTAATTTTTCTGTCTTTCTTGATACTTTATAATTTCTTAGGCAGAGGTAAGACTACACTGTCATATCAAAAATGGTTTCACAAAGACATTTAAAGTGCTCTATAATGACGAAAAATGCTGTTATTGCAGAACTTAAAGCACAGAACATCTGGTTTTTTCAAAAGTTTCCTATTAGCTGAGTGGGATCATAATGACCAAATGCACTGACTTTATTCATACAGAAAAATATTTCACTTCACAGTGACAAGTTCCCTTATCAGTTTGGTACCGATGTTGAGAATTAACAACAGCATGAAGTGATGACTTTTGTAACCAAATTCCATTAAATTAATAAGATACTGTAAACAGGATCTACTTCTTTTTTACTTTATATCTGTGACAGGTTTAAATCCACACCTGTAATCCCAATGCACATTTCTGTTGAAGGGGTATTTATTCAGTACACTGATATATGCTCAGATTTGACGGATTTGTAGGTATCAACAGAAGCAATAGGATAAGCATCCTTCTTATGGCAACTAAATTGTTCGTCAGGAAAACCAGCCTCACCAAATTAAATGCCTTTTTAAAGAGAAATTATTTCTATAAAAGTGCAATAATCATGGCTCCTCTATTTATGTTTTCCAGTATGGGAAAAACTGATATTATTAGGGGCCAGTCTGAATTGATCAACAGTATTTACACACTTTCGACCTCATATTCTCATACTGATGAGACCAATGGTGTTTGCAAGTCTGGGAACATGCATGCAGCAGTTGTTTTCCATAGCTTTATTTTATCATTTTGTTTTCTATATTTTAACTTTATTTATCCCTTAAGCTAAACAAATTCCAAAATATGAAACAGAAACTGAACCCTTCAATCTAAAATTAAAGCTTTTGGAGGAAATAAAATAAGACTACTACGAGACGTCATTGCTCTCTAACATGCTTCGGTTCTCCTCATTATCTCTGGATAACAAAACAAGCTGTGTTTCAGTATCTGCTGTAGGCTGAAAAATCTTGCTAATGCTCAGCAAATTAAAAGAAAAGTCCAAAGCTGCAGGCCCTAGAAAGTGCCATTAAGTGCCTACAGCCATATCCCAGGCACTACTAGGTTAGCTTTACATTTCAAGTTACTGCAATTGTTATTATCAAAAAAATCTATGGCAATGCAAGAATTCAAAACTAAGTCTCCAAATCATACATTAAAGCTCATTCACAGAAAATTCTCCACTCAAGCTCATGGGAGGAGAGAAAGAAGGCCTCTAGCAGTCAAAACCCTAATGCCATGCACAGGATCCAGAACAAAGTGATTGACAGCATGAATGTAGTCAGCCCCTTTTTAAGGATATAAAAGAGAGAAATAAAACAAAAAGAAGGTACCACCTTAAAAAGTTCTTGAAATTTTAGGCTTGTCTACACCAGTAAATACAACAGAACAGCATCTTTGCCTCCAAACCGAGGTCCACCCACTACACAACTTTGTAGTTTATCCAACAGGGAACTGGCAAGGTGATATTAAAAAGAAAAATCCATCACCATCTGCTCACAAAGTGAAGCTGGCATTTTAAGTCCTAATCAATGCATTTCCTTTTCTTCAAGTTCTATTTACACTTCCATTTGACAGGAGTCTTACTGGGGATGTAATCACGGGCACTACACTGTAATTTGGAATGAGAACAAGGACATTACTAGTAAAGGGAACATGGGTGGGTTGCAGTTTACTTAAAATAAAACTAGAAAAAGATCTCTAAGAAACTGTATCTAAAGCCTAAAGAAATAATTCAAGTCCACAATGATATATTTTTCATGGTAATACCTAATATTTTGCTATGGGCAACAGAAACCATAGCTTCATTATTAAAAAATCACCAGGTAAAAGAAAACTTAGAGAAATAAGCAGCGTAACTTTTTGTGCATAATTTTCCTCATTTCAAAGGAATTTTTTGTGCCAAGAGGAGGGGCCCCAAAAATTGACTTGTGTTTCATGGGCTGCAACATTTTAGAACCACAAGGACTTGTGGAATTGGAAATAACAGAAATGGGAAGGGTTAAGGAGCATTATTCGCAGTCAGATGGGATTGCTAAGACACACTGAGTATCAGGAAAAGGAAGTTTTCCTTGGGGGTGGTACATGCAGGACAGCATTTCAGGCAGCTGCTCTTCTCCTTGGTGTGATGTTCTTGCACCTGCAGGCCACAAGTTTTGCCACTCCCCTGTAAGCACAAAGCGACTAGCAAACATCTACCAGTTGTTTCAAGATCTGAGAACCTAACACTATGAATCTGGCAGTCAAGCATACCACTGAGATGTTAGCAGAAATCTTATGTGTGTATAGCTGGGAAGCAGAGGTTTTCCAAAAGGCAGCCATGGGGCTTCAGATGGAAAACTGTGTAACTCAACATTCACAAGTTTGCTCTTTAAAAACAGTATGAAAACAACTGTGAAAAAAAAATGCATTTTGACTGTATATAAATGTGTGAAGGAAGGATTGTTTGACTCAGGAGTTTTCAAAAAAGTAATTTATTTTCTGGATGTTATTGGTCTGAAGTCAGGTGAAATCTATTTGTCTTAACTTCTTAAAGGCACGTGAAAAAAAAGGAGGAAGAAAGAAAGACAGTGATAACAAAACTTGCATTACCTCTAACCTGATTCTCATTTACACACAGGCTGTTATATACCATGTGTGCAACGAGATTTTTAACAGGGGGCAAATGTGTAGTTTTCACTCAACTTAGCAACTCTTCATGGCGACAAAGGCAGGTTTAACAGTCTTAATGCAAATAGGAATGAGATCAAGTATGAAATAAATAAAATGGAAACTTTGCTGTCTGTGAAAGTTTTCTAACATACTTCCCGCAAAGTGAAGAACACAATCAATTTTTTTTATTCTTTCTTTGTCACAGACAATTCTGCAAGGTACGAGAAGAATTAAACTGCTAGCAAGCCCTTTTATATTTTACTGTATGTAAAAGCCATTCTGGAAAACATCCAGAAGTAACTTATTTTTATAACCTGCACAGTAGCAGCCTCTTCTCAGGGCTACTTGAAGAATGTCAACAAGACCTGGTATTTTCTTTCCACAATTGTCAGTAGCAATATGGGGTTTGAATCACTGGAGTACCAGTAATGTTTAGTAATGCAATACTGAGACAATAGTAGATGACAGGCTTTAGTTGTGATTTTGATGAAATTCCTATGAACTATTGTAGCTCCCATCGCCGAGCCTCACACCAGCAGCTACTGCAAGGCAAACCCAGTTCTGTCAGCTCCTATGAAATTTGCTGTAGCTGAAAGCATGGCTAAGGGATTCAGGTTATTATTAACAAATTCAAAATTAATGAATTAAATAGAAAAGTAGACAGACATTCAAATATTTTAAAATGTTTTCTGTAGTCTTTTCACTAACCTAGCTAAAAGGACTTCATTTTAGAGGTCAGTTGTATCAGCCTCTTTTGTGAGAAAAAATAAACATGTGGTAACCTACATGTGCCATGTTCACTGGCAAGACAGAAGCTAGTAAAACAAAAAGTACTGTTTACTGAAAGCAGGAATCCTAGCTTTACTCACATGTCTATAGTGTCACTTCATAATTTAAGTCTTTTACAATTAAAAAAAAATTGTCTCATTTATTATTGACATCATCTTCAAAATGTGAATTCAAAATGTTCAGAGGATGAAGTTTCTTTTTTCCCCTAATTCTATTTTTTTTTTATTTTTAATTTTTTTCTTTAGATTTAACATACAATTCTCGCTGCTTAGTTAGAAATTCTCTAGATGTCACTCAGCAGTTCAGAATGGAATGAATGAGGTAAATTAAAAGTTTTTCACTGAATAAAGGTTGAAAAAAAATTATCCTGAAGCATGTTTTACAATATTGAAACATTAGAATACTAACTGTTATATAGAAAATATAGTAGCACATTTAAAATGTTAGGAAAACTAAATAAATAACAATAAGAAACTACAGTACCAAAAAAAAAGTAATCATGCCCCAAGCGAAAAAGTAATTAAAATGGATATGTTCTTATGAAATGCTCTAGTCTCAAAGAAACTGTATTTTAAAAGAAAAGGGAATAGTCACACAGATCTAAGACAGACTGTATTTGAAAAACAAAACTTTTACTGCTCAGCATTGATAAAATATTTAGAAACACATACTTATATTTGCACTGTCAGTTGCAAGAAAATGCTACTTGCTCCTAAGCTACTTGTTCTTACTTGTTCTAGTTTTCTAAACTCTGGCAAATCTGATAATTTTAACTCAGACTATGATCATTAGTAAACCCAGGACCTCATTTTTATAATGATGTACTGATGGAGGTGAACTGATCTTCCTTCAAATCAAAAGAAAACCCAGCACTTCTGAAATGACCTAAAATCTATTCACGTCTGTGGAAAGACTTTCATTTCTTCAGACTTTTACCCAGACTTCATGTCTAATTTGAAAAAATGGTAAGCAAAGAACAAATAGAGCTACTGGACTCGCTGCACTGAAGTGCTAGAATGTGGCACAGAGATACTTTAAGAACTTTTTTTTGCCTTTTCTGTAATGATGCTTGAGAAATGCAGCTGGCAGGGGCTTAAAAGCACTAATCTTCAGAAACGTCTTGTAAAACCCCTACCTGGGTACAACCTGTATTCAGCTGGTGAAAGCTTTGGGCACATGTCCCAGTTACTCAACATTGCTCCCTACAGACAAGTGCCTCAACTACTCAGTCCTTATCGCCAAAATCTTTATTGATCCAGATCCAGTACAATGAGAAAACAGCTTAAACTCCTAAGATATGGCGATGGACAAAAAAGCCAATGCACTCTTAGCACAACAGATTTGTTTCTCACATGAGGAAAATCAATTTGTCCAGTCACAGAGTTATAGAATCATAGAATGGTCTGGGTTGGAAGAGACTCCAAAGATCATCTAGCTCCAACTCTCCTGCCGTGGGCAGGAACATTCACCACTAGACCAGGTTGCTCAGAACTCCATCCAGCCCAGCCCTAAACACCTGCAGGGATGGAGCCTCCACAACCTCTCTTAGCAACCTGCTCAAGTGCCTCACCACCGTCATAGCACAGAAGTTCCTCCTTATATCTACTCTAAACCTACTCTCTTTTAGTTCGAATCCATTCCCCCTTGTTTTGTCACTACATGCTCTTGCAGAAAGTCTCTCTCCAGCTTTCTTGTAGGCTCCTTTCAGGTACTGGAAGGATGCAAAGCCTTCTCTTTCCCAGGCTGAACAGATCCAACTCTCTTAGCCTTCCCTCATAGGAGAGGTGCTCCAGCCCTCTAATCAACTTGGTGGCCCTCCTTTCGATTTACTCCAACAGGTCCATGTCCTTCCTGTGCTGGGAACCCCAGAGCAGGACACAGCACTCCAGGTGGGATCTCCCCAGAGTGGAGCAGAAGGGTAGATTCCCCTCCCTGGTCCTGCTGGCCACACTGCTTTGGATGCAGCCCAGGACACGTTTGGCTTTCTGGGCTGTGAGTGCCCATGGCTGGGTCATGTCCAGCCTCGCGCCCACCAGCACTCCCAAGTCCTTCTCACAGGGCTGCTCTGGATCTGTTCATCCCCCAGCCTGGATTGATACCAGGGGTTGCCCTGACCCAGATGCAGAACATTGCACTTGATCTTGTTAAATCTTATGAGATTTCCACGGGCCACTTCTAGAGCTTGTCCAGGTCCCTCTGGATGGCATCCCATCCATCAGGCGCGTCAACAGCACCGCTCAGCTTGTTGTCACCTGCAAATCTGCTGAGAGTGCACTCAATCCCTATGGCTTTCTTGGATGAAGGAGGCTGGAAAGACATTCAACTAATTCCTGTAAAATCTAAGATCTGTTTCAAACAAACCTACGTGTAGTACTTTCCTAGTAAAGACACATAATCCAGCAAACTGAAACAAACATATTTACATTGTATAAAAAGCCACATAAGTTATTTTCTTTGAAGGAAGTAAAGCAAGAACCACATGTTCAGTAGACCCTAAGAAAAAGGGAAAAGCTATAATTATATATATATTCCAAAGTTAAGTGAAAGAAGTAATCAAACACTAAAACAGGTTGCTCAGAGAGGTGGTGGATGCCTCAACACAGGAAACATTCAAGGTCAGGTCAGGGACTCTGAGCAACCTCATTTAATGCAAAANGGCGGTGGATGCCTCAACACAGGAAACATTCAAGGTCAGGTTTGAATGGGACTCTGAGCAACCTCATGTAGTGCAAAATGTTCCTGCTCATTGCAGAGAGCTGGACTATACGACCTTTAAAGGTCTCTTCCAATCCAAAGTATTCCATGTTTCTATTCTAGGAGGTAATTTTTAACCTTTGGAGTTCTCTGAGAAGGTTCTAGAGTTTACCTTTATTTAAAAGAGGGCACTTTTCTACTTCATTCTACATAAATTATTCACATGAGCTCTGTATCTCAGTGATAGCACATTAAGAGCTCTGTTATTTTATATAATTGCTGCACATAGGTAATCAGAATACATTATGTTGCAGAGATAATTATAGCAGTGTTTTCTGTTGTTATGAGATGCTGGGAGCCTCAGCAGTGTGTTTTTGTGACATGCTGCATTTCATACGGATGGGGAGGAAATTGTCAAGAATTTCCCACGGCTCTGTATTTTTTGACAAATCTATTACTCAGGCAAATAGATTAGTGACAGAATCTTTCTTTTCCAGTGGCTAAGTCTTGTTACCAAAATCTATTGTATTTAGGAAAATGTTTCCTTATTTTCTGGGTTTAAGCAACACTGGAAATCTATTTTGCAGCCCATGTGTTACTACTTTAATGAGCAATTCACACGAGAACCCCTTTATCAATGTATACACACATGTACTGTTGTCATAAACCAGTAGGAGTAGAATGCAAATTTGAATTCATGGATTTAATACTCAGAAACACGGATTTTCCTATTCACATACTTGTATGTACGTAGATTATTTGGGGTTTTTTTTCCCTTCCTAGAGACAAAATTTTATAACAAATAGTTATCTGCCCAAGAATGGAAGGAGTTCTACCAGCTCCAGTTTTCTTTTCTTTTGAAAAGTTCAGGTGGCAAAAATCCATCAGAAATTTTGCACTCCCCATACTGACATCATGCTAGCAGGTATCACCCTAATTTATACAGTGTTTCCTCACTTGTTTTTTCTGCAGTGCCAACTTGCTTCTGTGAGGTGGAGACTATTTTCACCAATATGTAATTAACAGGAAATTAAAACCTGATATGTGAATTTGACACCAGCTTACAATAGCCTGCAACTAAAGGATGAATTTCACCCCTGTCTCTTGTGATATATTCTATTGTTTTAAAGTTATATCAAGTATTTCCTGGTAAAAGCCCATGAGAAAGATCTCACAGGTCTTGTATTCTATCTTCTTAGCAGTGAAAGCTGGTTTTAATATATCTAGTACTTAAATGTATCGAAGACACATTTCCAGACATCTGTGTATTAATATGCATACATTAAATACTTTCAGTTTAGTGGGTAATGTCTAAAAATCTATTAAATCGGCAAATAATACAGCACACGGTGCTTAAAACACATAATTATATTAAATATATTTTTAATTATCTGTATCCATTTATGGTGAGCAGAATCTCTTTAGAATTACAGTAGCTTTGGGGATTGATTTGCTTTGGAAATCTATCAGAAGGTTTCTTAGGGCTGAAAAATCAAAATCCCCAGGCAGCAGTTTACAAGGTACATAGGGATCTCATATCTGCCTGAGTTTTAGGCACTTCCCTGTCAAAGCATAACTGCACTCATATTTTAAAAGAAAAAATTACCATCAAAAATAGAAAAAAAACCTTCATATTTTATGTATTAAATATTTTCAGTGTAAATTGCTTGATTTTGTTGTCATGACCCAGTACTATATAAGCATTTTCTGGTGATTACAGATTTATCTGTAAATTTTTGTGCTCATTAGATATCCTATATTTTCCACTAGTTTTGAGGTTCAGCATCAGTTGCAGAAAATGACCCTATTCTAACAATCTCTGGGGTTTATTTCATTTATTTTCAAAGGCTAGGAATCAAAAATTAACATTTATGACTTCAGGAGGAACTGGAAGGGTAATAACAATGATGAGGATAGATTTCTTACTGATTCAGTGACTGAAAATTCAAGAATGTTTTGCACGTTCTATATTTGTGACCTTGAAAGTCATAACTTGAAGCCACTACATTTGTTCTGGTTCACCACGCGCACTTGATCTGTTGAAGCACTGACTCATGACATTAAGGTCTGATGAGTATATAAAGACCATTTGCAATGGAATTAGGAAGACTACAGAGGTTATAAAGAAGACTAATTTATGGCTGACATAACTGGACTGGGGCTGGAAGCTTTCCTACATCATTAGCATTATAGCGAGACCACAATAATACATTAAAAAGAGCTGGTAGTGATAAAAAAGCCAGACAATAATTTGATGGGTTTTTGGTTTTGTTTCAACAAAAAATGCTTTGAAAAAAAAAAATAAATGAAGTTGACAAACTGTTTTACTGAATGCTCTCACCTCCCTTCATCGTATAAGCCATGGTGATCAAGTGCGTGCTTTTTTACTTTAACTGTTTTTCATGCATTTCCTTCCTAAGTAAAGATCATCAGATCAAATATGAGATAGCTTTTACTAAGTAACAACAGTATCCATTTTTATGCAATTCTGAAAATGGCCAAGTGTGACTATGACATTGTTGCAATATTCTGACGTCTGCAAATTAATTAAATATATAATGACTTAATATTACTAATCTGCATTTAAATCTTGTCACGGTAAATAACATGAACCAATTTTGTTACTTCAGCAGTGTATTCCAGACTCAGTTACATTTGGCTTTTTAGACTTAATTACAACTGTTTGCTACAGCACTTTTTGCATATTAAATATTGTGATTTTTCAACAGCGTACACAGATCATTTCTGTGTACCTTAACTTATTACAAAAATGGAAAAGCTGATTTTTAAAAATTAACTTTACTGGTTTTACACTTCTACTCCTTTTATATCTGGGGCCCCAACAGAAGAAGGACTTGGAGTGAATCACAAAGATGCTCCAAGAGCTGGAGCACCTCTGCTATGAAGACAGGCTGAGAGAGCAGGGGCTGTTCACTACTTAGAAAGGAAGGTCTGGGAGACCTTAATGTAGCCTTTGAAAGGAGCTTATAAGGAAATGGGGACAAATGTTTTAGTAGGGCTGGCAGCAATAGGACAAGGGGCAATGGCTTGAAATTAGAAGACTGTAGATTCAGACTGGATGCAAGGAAGAATTTTTTTATGATGAGAGTGGTGAAACCTTGGCATAGGTTGCCCAAAGAGGTGATGGGTGCTCCATCCCAGGAAATATTCAAGGTCAGGTTGGATGGGACTCTGAGCAACCTGATGTAGTTGAAGATGTCCCTGCTCATTGCAGGAGAGTTGGAATAGATGTCCTTTAAAAGTCCCTTCAAACCCAAGCCATTCTATGATTCTACAATTCTATGAATTCCTCTACAACTCCATGTGATGAGGTCTTCAATTTGTGCAGAACTGAGGTTAGACTGCTTCAAGGAACTAGAGTGAATTTGTCATACGTGTTAAATAAATACTAGAACAAATCCTTACACATTTAATCCTATTGTGATCATTGTGGTAGTGCAAAACATGGCTACTCATATCTTCACAGCCACTTCAGGGGCACAACTCAATGTGTTACTACAACAATTTGCTGTTACACCTCTGAGTAATAACTGCATTATTTCAGGGTTATCAATACATTGGGGTAATTGCGCTGCAGGGTCCTAATATCAGCTAGAAAAGAATCGCCAGTATGAAATTATGCCAGAACTTTGCAATGCTAGCATTTCTTTATTAGAGGAGAGAAGACAGCATAACATGTAAGAACCCATTAGATTTCCCCAGGTTCATGGAAGAGCACTGAGGATGCATTCTAGGGGACAAACTCCTGACCATTCCTCTTGACTTTGCGGTGCAATGATGTGGGGTTTATGGCCTGCTAAAGTGATGGGGGAAAGCTTCTGGCTCCCTGGGTGACTTGCTGACACCTTGGGAGTGCCCTCATGCCCCCAGTGCCCTCCTGTTCTCCATCCCATTCCCCAGACGCAGCATGGAGGTGCTCTATATCATGCTCCCCATGTCCTGTAGACTCAGAAATGCTGTCCCTTCCAGAGGGGAAGTGTTACACAATAGCTCATAGAGTGCTGTGAGGCTTTTTGAGAAACTTTTGAGGACGATCCATGTGCTGTAAAGTGTGGGATGCTGTGGACCTTGAGATAGAGCATTACCATATATGTTTTATCCATAGAGCATAGTTAGTATTAGAGTGGGTGAAGAATAAGAGCTATTTGGGTGGAAAGTCTGTGACACAGAGATGTGATGGAGGGGTCAGGTTTGCTCCCAGACAACAGCAGCGCCATGTACCACACATGCAGAACTCTATCTTTCCACGTACCTTGGAGTCTGATGTAATTTGGGTTATAAAGGCACTATGGCCAGTACAAAAAATAAATGGCAATTTATGAGGATAAGCTGCCAACTAGAATTTGAAAATGCACAGGTTTATAGCAAAAAATCTTGTGATTTCTCAATTGATTATTAGATTGATTAGCTTAACTAGGCTATTAATCTACCAGCTGTGAAGCTTTTCCTGGTTTTTCAGCAATGCCTGATCTAATCTATCTCACTTGTCCTCCAAATGTGACATGACTATACTCACCGGATGAATAGTTACTGGCACGCTCATTTCTGTCTCTTGAAAACTACTTGGGTTCACTCCTCTAGTAAACTGAAACCAATATGGACAGATTCTCATAAAGTATAAGCAGAGAGTGACAAAAAGACCTCATCAACCTTGTATAAAAATAACTAGTTACCAATTCTTTGCATGAAAGCTAAAGATGTAACAAAAAATTTGAATATCTAAAGTTATCCAAGGTCAAACACTTCCTTTAAGCTTGATTCAGACTTGTGTTTGGGTTCTGTTCAGATTTGTGTGAAATTATGTACCTATGAGCCATGATGCCTTGGCAGTAAAATGAAATTAAGTGTCCATCTGCCTTAGCTTGGGCTCTTATTTCTTGCTAATAAAACTCCTTGCAGCAGAGAGCTGATAATTCTCATTTGCCTACAGTTGCTTTCTGACAGATGTACACAATTTTTGAGCTCTGCTGATCACCTTTGAGTCCTTCCCAAATCAAATCAACAGTAAATGAAGCTGTAAGTGTATGTACAGAGAAAAAGTAAATGTGTTACACTTCAGGAGGAATGCAATGACTATCATGATAAATCTTGGAAAAAATAAAGGTTTTTTGAGATTATAAGGATGATTACAAGACCCTTTCCCTACACTATGAGCACAATGAGCAGATTGTGCACGAGAAGTGAGAGGCAAAGAGCGTAAATGAGAAGAGAAAGTGTCATGAAAAGCCTCTTCTCATCACATCATGATGTTATATTGGAATCTGAAACTATGAAAGAGGCCGTGCCTATTGGCACCTTTCAAAATGCTTTTCCATTGCCTCAGCAGCTCAGGGCTCAGGTCTGTCCTGGGCGCTGTCCTGTCCCACTCATTCACAGAGAAACAGGTCTGAAACAGCGTATGCATCTCCCACAGGCAGCAAGCTGCCCTGGGATCTTGAAATCCTCTGTTTCCACCACAGCAGCAAACTGCTAAGAAATTCTGCCTTTAAAACAGACAACAACACATGCACTGAACAGTATTTTTAAAACCATGCCAATTAAAGGCCTAAAATAGAAATCATGATGATTTTAAACCTCAACAAAACTAATCAAGCACATCATAAATTGCAGATGCTAAAATACATAAATTACAGTGGAAGGTATCTGCACTCCTCTCTGTTAAGAAGGCAAGATGCATAGCCTACACAGTGAATAAAATATTCTAAAGCATTTCATTCATACAGGCTACAAGACTGCCTCAGGGCAAAAGCTTTAGGAATCTAAACATATAAAATCTTTTAAAGTATTATTTCTTTATAAAGCCTGATCCAGGGAAGACCATATTTTAAAATACAATTGTAGACAACCAGTATTCAATTTCTTTCTAGGTTATATGAGGCAAGTCAGCTACAATGGAAATTTGATGAGAGCAAAATGTTTTGTGGTGGTTTAACCCCAGTCAACACCTAAGCCCCACGGCACCGCTTGATCACCCCCACCCCAGAGGAACAGGTAAGAGAATAAGAAGAGTAAAAGACAGAAAATTTGTGGGTTGAGATAGACAGCTTACATAGGACGGAAAAAAAAGAAAAAATATAACAATAACAACAATAAATTTGAATATACAAAACAAGTGATGCACAATGCTATTGCTCGCCACTCACCAACCGATGCCCAGCCAGTGCCCCAGCAGCAGTCCCCCAGTTTATATACTGAGCATGTCACTATATGTTATGAAATATCCCTTTGGTCAGTTGGGGTCAACTGTCCTGGCTGTGTCCCCTCCCAACTCCTTCTGCCTTCCCAGCCTTCTCACTGGCAGGGCATGAGAACCTGAAAAGTCCTTGACCTACTATAAACACTACTTAGCAACAACTGAAAGCATCAGTGTGTTGTCAACATTAGTCTCAACCTAAATCCAAAACACAGCACTTTTCCAGCTACCAGGAAGAAAACAAACTCTACACCAGCTGAAACCAGATGTTTATACAAGAGGAATTTTAAGAGCTAGAATTCAAAACATAAAATTTGTTTCTAATCACTTGTTGTTGCAGATCTATAAAGCTCACTGAAAAGCCTGAAAGGTTATATTGCAGTAGATTATATTTTAAATCAAGTGCGTACACAGCCACTGAAAAAGTAGTGCATAAAGCATAATGAGAAAAGGTATCACCAGGACTGAAATCTAAACTGCATTTTGATGTATAAATTCATAGACTCAGCACAATTTAAAAAAAACCCAAAAACTGGAAGTCCAAACTAGCTACTAGATTCAAATATTGCACCAAAATTGTTACAATAAATGAACACATTTGTGGATCTCTGGTTTCTCTTATTGCTTATGGCTGGTTTTAAATATTGATTTGAACGTTAAAGTTGAATGTAGTTTCGTAGCACAATAAAAGATTCACTTGTAGCATTGTGAGCAATTTAATCCCCAGAAAGAAAAATTTAGGCTATCAGTTTCCTAGCCCAGGGATAATTTTATTTCAATGGAAGAACTGCACATTAACTTACATGATACTTATATATTACTTAACTACAGTCAGGATTTAACTATTTAACAGGCTTTATGTACTCGTCATTTGGAAGGGTATTTCTCCACTGTGCAAATAGAAATGGTAGATCTGTTACCCCTTCTTCAATTATAGGAAAGAACTAAGGAAAAAAAAAATTAAATGCAAAATTAGTCAAAGTTGGAGGACAATGAAAATATTACCATATTTAAGTTTTGTTCTTAGAAACAGGTACCACCTCCAGAAGCATGCTTAAATTAATCCTAAATGGAACATATACACAGAGAGACTTAAGAGCAACAGCAAAGCTTTTAGATTCTAAAGAAGAGTCCAAAATTTGATATGCGGCCATCAGATTACTTCTAGAATCACAACAGAGGTGGGTTGGAAAATAGCAGGTAAATGGCTTTATAAGACAAGCAAAACCAGGCATTGCCTTGTAAAAACATTTCTATTTTACCTCCCCAAAAATATCAGAAAACAAATTAAGAGGAAGCTTTACCAGATAACATATGTATTAAAAGATGTAGTTATTGCACAGGTAAAATGAGCTCAAGCTTTTTCCATTGTTAATGGACTATACACACATTTAGGGCAAAAATATGGAATTTTGTTGACTCAGATATATTTAAATCAAGTGCACCAGAGCTCTCTTTATCTGTGTTCTTTGAGGGATGCAATATATAATCCTTACATGAATGGATCTTCAAAAATTCTTTCCAGCAAGTTACTCTTTAGAATTCAGCGTATTCCGTGGTGCTCAGTTTGTACCAGTTATGAATTTTAGGAGCACAGCAATGGCTTATCTTAACAGTGCAAAACTGTTAACACAGGTGCTGGCAGGCTGTCAGTTCCAAATGGTACTGGCACCACGGGATTCCTGGAGTCTCTGAATCAAACCCTGATTTCAGCTGTACTAACTTTATCCTCTATGAGTCAGTTTTGTTGGGGGTAGTCACTCTTAGGAGTCATGAGTATTAATTTAAAGAGGCCCAACACTGTTGTTGATTTGCTATTGCAACACCTCAGCCTTTCAGCAACTGCAGTTAAGTACTGCAAAGGTTTATGGAAATCTGTGCTCTGAATGGGACATGAAGTGACAGGACCATTGCTTTGTTCAGTTCTTTCACTGCTGTCAGTCTAAAAGAGTGAACAGACAGCTCTGATTGCCACAAAATGTATGATTCTGTCTCTCTGTCTTACCCACTGAGTATTGCAAAGTCATAAGTTAAAGTGCTTTTATGAAAGTTGAACATGAGTGGCATAACTTCAGATTTTAAAAAATGAAACTGTTGAGGTTTCAAAATATGAAAGAGATGAGGGGGAAAAAGGAGAAAAATACAGCCAGCGGCATCTATCCAAAGCTGTGAGGCCCAGGCCATCATTTACTTGGCATTGAAAAAAAGAACTTTTATAGAACATAATGATTTAACTATAAAAAGAACTCTGGTGTAAACATTCTGAGATAGGAAAGAATAACTGCACCTTCCATCATATTGATGATCAATCTAGAGACATATGTGGTGTTTTACTTAAATTATTGTGCAGCATATGGCAAGGAGTTGTCGCAATTTTTCTTTCAGTTTTTACACAGATTTTACCATTTTTCTTTTTGAACAGCAAAAATATGTTACGTTATTTAGACTTCATCGAAAACTACTATTTGTTTGTACTGTTGTAAAGAACTAAGAAAAAAGGTCACAGAAGGAAAAAGGAGGTAACAGTAAGTCAAGAAGAAAAATAAGAAAATTTCAGTGAAGAGATCAACTGTTTATCCTAAGCCATACATAAGAAAACTCCAACTAATTTCCAGTCTGAAACATGTCTGAGGACATTATAAGACTGCTAACTAATATGATTGCTAACACTGGAATTAGCTATGTCCTGATCAGACTTCCTAGAAAGAATGGACTGCCATGAATTGTTTTAATAAGTATATATGAAGTCTGAAAAGATAAAGATGGCTTGTCTAGAATTCTTTTTTATCTGTCTAGTCATCACAGCATTCTATGAAAATAGCATTATGTGGGATGAAGAAAGACTTGAAGAAACTGCAGCATTACTAGAAGTTGTAGGCGAGAAAAATTGGAGGAGATTATTAATTTTCTGAGGAATGTGAGAGTTCTGTCATATTGTCATATATATGTGTGTACATCTAATACACACAGGCACCAACCTGCACATTGAAAGACCAGTGCCCCATGTCCAGCCCTTGGTCATCATGGGGATGAAAAGAAATTTTCCGTGCAATTAAATTGTTATGGGCATGGGAGCATAGACATTAGGACACCCTAATTTTGTAGTTATGGACTGTTGTGGGCATTGCTTAAGCCTGGGGACAGCCTGTTGTCTAAGGTGCAATGTTTTTTGGGTTACCTGCTTCACAGATGCGGTGAGGCTGTGTCACAAGCAGTCAAGGAACTGTCCTGATACAGGAGTCATCACCAACCTTAACCCCTAACCCTCTGCAGCAGCAGGTGATACCAGGTTGCTTTCCTGGCATCCTCCATCCATCCAGCCCAGACTTACCCTACAGTTTCCACCTCCTGGCTTGTACCCTCTCCCACAGCCCTTGTGCCCATCATCTGCCCATGCACAGGGCTGATGGCACGTGATTCTCGACAACATAAAATTTGCCATGCAGTGCATGGTCATGCAGACTGGTCACAAATCTCACAGCTTCCAAAACAACAATGATGGAAAAGGTTTTGGGAAAAACTTGGCTGGGGTTCACAACTGTTCCAGAGAATGGCACATTGCCCTGGCCATATTTACACCTCCATTTTGAAATCACATTCCTAATGTCTTTCTATTCACCTTTGCTCAAATACAGTATGTCCCTTAAATGTTTTATGCAGGAGATTTTTTAAAAATATATTTTGAGTGTATGTAGTCTAGCTTTTCTTTTCGCAATACAGCAGGAAAAGGGAAGTACCTCCAATGAGATTGCAATGCCATCCACCTTCTTAAAATGTTCTATATTAAATTGAATATTAAATCAAAAATATCATGCTTTGCCAATAAGTTATTAAATGTCTGAAAAAGTATATGACATTTTAAGGAAGCTGTTACAGACAAAACCACACTGTATCTCATATTTCAAAGATCCTTTAAAAAAGACCAATTGTTCTGTCAGCTTCATTGTGGAAATCCAGAGCAACTCTGCCTGTTTCTCTGAGGCTTTTGCTAGGCCCCTCACTGGGGCTGATTGAGCTGATAAGAGTCTACAGGAGCCCCCTGTTGAACCCAAACAAGGACGGAATTTCAGCTTAACACAAAATTACTGGGTCAGTCAGGCAAGGACCTAAGGCTATGTCCCTACATGAGGACAGAATTAGCCAGTAATACCCAATCCTCATTAATGCAGGTTAATTTTTGGTAGTGCTAACCAATACTGGGCCAGGGTAGCTCCGTTGCAATGATCTCTATTTCTCTCCCCTCTACACAGGCTGAAATTCATTTCCCCTTCTGCCTCCCACTGCTTGCAGCCTCTTTCTCCTGGAACCTCACTGCAGCTGCTGCTCCTCTTGTCTTGCGTCTCTTTTTGTCTGAGAAACATCACATTTCTGGCAAATTATTGACATCATAGCTGGGTGCCCAAGGAGGTGCTAGTTCTGTTGGAGAGAACACAATATAGCTTGAACAAAAATTCTGATATGTGCTTGTTTTTGCTAAAGTCCTAGGAAATGTCTCTCCACATCTGACCTTCTGTACTTAAACATCAGTAAAATTGATTAAATTTCCTTTCCTCAGACTGAAAAACAGTGTGTAACTGCTTGGAGATGTTGACTTTACACCAAGGCATTTTTCCTCTTTTTATGTCTTTATGGCTTTAGGCCTTTGGTAGTTTTAAAACCCAAATCCACAATGAAGAGCAAGTGTATGAAAAGGTAACTCAATGAAGTTTATGTCCACCTCTGATCACAATCTCCAAAAAGGGAAGGTAAAACAATTGTGAAGACCAGTAAGACAGTGTCTGTCTTGAATGTATTCTCTCTGTAATTCCATAGGCAGACGTCACTAATAGTCAGCAATAGCTCCCATTCCATGCTGCTCATTCAGTTTCTCCAAACTCACAGAAGTGCTCTATAAAATGTCTTAGAATGCATCTTATTAGCCTTATGTAAGAAATACAGGTGGGTTTTTTCCACAGAAATGAGTGCAACAGGAAAATGGAGTAAATCATCATTTTTCAACTGACAGTTGAGGTACAAAGTACTAAAAAAAAATTTATAGAATTACAAAAGTGATGATTTTGCTTAGAAATATTTATGTAACTAAATATCAAAATATATATTTTAGATATATTTTATATTTATAGATGTATAGATATATATCTATATAAACATATAGAAATGAAAAATAAAGTCTTCTCTTTTTTTCAGAATGCTGAAAGCTTTTAGATCTTTGCTTCTTGAAATAATAGAAGAGCTGATAGAGTTAGCAGATTGCTATTCTTTATGTGAATCTGAATAGGCATGAGATACTGTCATTGAACTTAGGTTTAATCAGTCAAAAAGTGTGGTAAGATTCAGAAATACTGGGTTGCTTTCCAGAATAAAATTTGTTGATTCTTCCTATTCTTTGGTCATTTTGATAATCTTAAAAGCCTTAAAATTAAATGAAAAGTAGGACAGGAGACGCTGCCCCAGAGTCAGGTAAGTTTGGCATGACTACATATCCACTTTCTCTTCCTAAAGATTTTGCTGAAATAACATGTCATTTGTCCTCTAGGTTCTTTTTTCTTTTCTTAGTGGTTTTTCCATTCAGTCACTATCAGAGTTCATTGCTGTTGAGCATTCTAAAGTAATTTTAAAATAAACATGGTTCAAACCAAGCTAGTCTGAATGATACTTAATTCTGAAACATTAGAAAAACCGAAGAAAACAACTGTCTTCCATGTGTGAACAGCCACAATCTTTTCTTTCTAATCTTTGAACTACTAACCATAGAACAACAAAGCAAAATAATTTCTTCTACAAAATTAGATTTAAATACCTTTAAAAATCTTTTAAATATTCAAGGATGGTCAACCTATGAACTAAACCAAGGCCATTAGAAAGACTCCTACACCTCACTGTCCTCTCTTCTCAGTAGCACTGGAGGAAGGCAAACTATGCCATATGAAAAAGAAATCTGCACACAATAGTCAGTCTGTCAAGGTGTGCAAACCCACACACTGGCTGGGCTACTTCTGAGGTAACTAAACTGTTTAGCTATATTAATTTCTAAGTAAAATCCTCCAAAAGTCTGCTTAGATCACAGGTCTGTGTGGTTCAGAATGCTATTTTTCATAAATATCCCTCTTGATGCTCTTCTCAAATAAGATTAAAACATAATATGTCTAATTTTCAGGGAAAAAAACACAAACAAACAAACGCAAAACCCCCAGACTGTTGTTTCTGGGGTTTTTAATGAAAATTTGTGGACAAGTATTTTCCTTAAAATTCTTCTAATGGAAATAGGAACCAAAGTATTTAAAACACCATCAAGCCCGACAGAGTTCAAGAAGCATTTGGACAATGCTCTCAGAAACATGGTGTGGCTCTTGGGGCTGTTCAGGGCCAGAAGTTGGACTTGATGATCCTCATGGGTCCATTCCAACTTGGGATACCCTGTGATTCTCTGAAATTGTCTACATGCATGCATATCAGCAAGCGGAAGTCACATCAGATGGCTTTCCCCCAGCGGAATGAGTGGCAAAGTTTATGCTTTTATGTAATATTAAACATTATATTCAAGAGACTATTTTTTAAAAAGTAGGCTTCTAACAGTAAATATTGAGAAATTAAAGCATTCTTGTGTTATGGAAGAAGCAAGTTGGCCAGAGTTATGTGACCAAGAAAAGGCGAGGCAGCTGGGGCAGCTGAAATTTTTCCTTATAGGAAAAAAAAACCAGCTGAGTTTATCTTGTTCTTAATGGATAATTTATCTTAGTGCAAGTTTTGTCAAGTGCTTTTGAACAGACACTGTCATTCCTGGAAATTACAGTCAAGAAAAGTGCTGCTTTAACAAATCAGCCAATTCCCAAAGTCTTCTAGTAATTGAGTTACCTGCAAAATGACTACTAATCACTCCAACTCTTACAGTTTAATGCACCTGTGGCCATAATGACCCTACAGATATATTGCTCCAGGTCCTCTCGCAGTGTCAGCATTGAGAGAGAGGTGACTCAGCAGCCAAGTCAAAAGACCCAATCCACGGTGTTCTCAATGGGTGTTTTGCCTTTCATAGTGTCTAGTGCTTGAGATGAAGCTGTGTTCCTGGGATATTTAAGGCAAAGTCGGCTACACTCAATTTATCAGAGAGTTCACCCAAAGACTTAAAATAATAAAGTGTGATAGAGATTTAGAGGAGACTGCATGTAAATATATCTGGTGTTCATACACTTGCTAAGGAGGCAAAACCATCTGCCTAGGTCACCTTAGGGTACACCTGGGAATAGCTTGGTCATCTTCAGCAGCAAGAGAACATGCCAAAAAACATTCTTGAAGGCTCTGGAAAATGACTATTTAACGAGGTGATGTCTAGGTAGCAAAGTGAGTGCAGTTTCCTTGGCCCCTCTTCACCTTTCCCACAAGAAATCGCCTAGTCTCTCTACATAGAGTTCCGATAATAATGCAGATAAAAATCAATACCCACTCCTTGTGTCTTTCACCTACAGTTTGCAGAAGTGGTGAAGAAATAAAGGAATTAGTTTTTACTTATATTTAGCAGCTTTTAACAGGGGTACAATGAATTATCAGCTCCATTTCAGGAGAGAGTATCTGAAGTGCAAATACCAGGGTGCAACTTCTGACACTTCAATTTTTAATCAGGGCAGGAGGTGTTTTGGGTTTTTTTAAATTCTTCTAAGCTGTGTTGAGATTAGAGGAATGCTACATGGTATGATTCTTTCTGAGCTTTGCCCCAAGGTCTTACTTCTCAGGTTGAAATCTTTTTTAAGTCTCCTTTGCCATTAACAGGAACTCTAAGTCCAGTATTAGAACAATAACAAAGTCATTAAAATGTTTCTAGAGGAAAATAAAGTTTAACTAGGAAGGTATGAACATATCTTTGTCTAAGGCAGCCTTTTGCAAAGTAGGAAAGAATGAAAACTCTCATTACCATCACCATTTGCCCAAAGCCAGCCTAACTCAGTAATTAGAAGTAATGCTTATTGCTTTTATATAGAGCTGACATCAACACTCAGTGCAATTTCAGGACAAAGTGCAGCGAACCTCCTCCTCTTCTAAAAGTGCTTGTTTGTTGCAGTGCTGATTCAGCTTCTCTAATTCTATAGGTTGAGTACATGCAGTCAGAGCTTATTTGGAATAACTTAATATTAAAACAGTTACAAGGGTAGTTACAAAAACTGTAGGATTTCCACCAGGAATAATTTAGCTTTTTCTGTAGACCCCTTAGGGTATAAATTAACGCTTAGCTCTGGTTTCTGTAAAATAGCGCCCAATGGTCAATATGTTAGAAATGTCTCAACATATTATATTAGTTCCTGAAATCTGTACTTGATTTCATGTCTTAAGGTAAATTCAGAATAGAACATATAGATCACACTTCTTTTCAGTTAATTGCACTAATTAACTGCTGATGATATGATATTAAATAGTAGTATGAATGTTACATAAATAGTGGTTCAAGGACATTTATGATCTTTTCCTATGACTTTGCAAGACAATCTAGACTAAACACACATAGAATAACTGGGGTTTTTTTTAAACTTCCATTTTGGGAAAAAACTATAAAATAATTTCATGGAATCATAGAATATCCTGGGTTGGAAGGGATAAACTAGGATTATTGAAAACCAACTCCTGGCCCTACACAGGACACCCTGAGTGTCACACCATGTGCCTGAGAGCACTGTCCAAATGCTTCTCTGTCAGGCTTGGGGCTGTGACCACTTCCCTGGGGAGCCTGTTCCAGTGCCCAACCACTCTCTGGGGGAAGAGCCTTTTTCTAATATCCAACCTAAACCTCCCCTGACAACTTCATGCAGTTCCTTCGGCTCCTGTCATTAGTCAAGAAAGAGAAGAGATTGGTGTGGACCCCTCCGCTTCTACTCACGAAGAACTTGGAGACCATGACAATGTCTCCCCTCAGTCTCCTCTTTCCCTGGCTGAACAAAGTGGCCTCACCGGCTCCTTGTTTGGCTCAGTCTTTGTAAACTCTTTCAGGTAAGGAAATCCTGTATATAACAGGAATATTATTGTGGGTGTGCAAACAACATGAAGCATCCGTATAGCATCTGTATTAACATCTATGTGACAAAAAAAGAAAAGTAACTTTTCATTCAGGTGTAACAACTGACATCAACATTTTCTATTATCATCAGATAAATAATCAAAAGTTTCTCACAGATATAGGATTTCCTGTATCGGTTTAACTAATGGAGGATTACAATACACAAAGGTCACTGTATTTTTAATAATAATAATAATAATGTAATTGAGCATCTCTCAATTAATGCAGTACCCAGGGGTATTCTCACTCATTTCTACAGATTTTATACCAATATTATGACCGTTTCCATCACCTGGTAACTATGAGACTCATCTGGCTACTGTGTTTCAGGACCGTGTCTCCCACAAGACAGATGCTGGAACAAGTTCAATGGTGGTCCAAAAAGATGATGAGTAGCTCAGAGCATATGATATAGAGAGGTTGAGAGAGGAGTTTGTACAGCCTGGAGAAAACAGAATTCACCAGACAAAAAGTGCAACGGGGTGGTCAAGCACTGGAACGGGTCACCTGGAGATGTTGTGAAGCCTCCCTCCTTGGGGATAATCAACACTTGACTGGACAAGGCTTTGGACAAGCACATCTAAGTTTGACTGGATGTAATTTCAGAATTCAAAGTTCTTTCTACTTTGACTGGGCATTGCACCAGACAACCTCCAGAGATTCCTGTCAACCTAAATTTTTGTACAATGCTAGGATTTTTCAGAAAAGAAGAATTTTAATTTCTCCTTTTAGCCTGAAGAATTATAGTTGGTAATTTCTTTTTCACTTTTTTTAAACAAGGAAATGTTATAAAATCACTTCATCAACCTAGCCAAAAAAATCTTTGTCAGTGGAATTTAAAATCTGAAAATATTTCCAACTTTCACACATTGTCCCTTTTTTTCTTTAAAGATAAATTTCTACAATAGTATCACTGGGTGTGATATTTTCATAGTACAGCAAAATACTCATAAAAACCAAAAATTTTTATGATAAAATAATTACAGAGGAAAAAACCGAAAGTCTCTTTACTTCGGGCATTGTTCTGAGTCACTGGAAATATTGGTATTCAAATTTTTCAACAGTCCTGCCAAAATGAGGAAACAATGAAAGATTATTTGCATAAATTATATCCTGCTAGGCTTAACGTAAAGTGTAAACCCAAGAAACAGACTCCTGCAGAAAGAGTTGCTTTTATGAATAAAGTTTTGCAGATTGTTCTAACAGTCAGTGAATTCCATTTCTGAACAGAAGAGCCAATTAATGAGCATGCAAGTCTTGCACCATTGCTTTTCAAGGAAGCCAAGATCTCAGAGAAACAGTGGCAAGTCATATATTTGCAAAGCAGACTAAGCACTTCCCTTAACTCCCAGATGTCCTGAATCCAGATTTCTGTCCATGAACTGGTGTAGAAGGAAGAGTGTTATCGTGACCTACAGAAGCTTGCTTTATCTACTGGCCAGCGCCCATTGTATGCTGAAGGCTGTTCAGTGCAGCCTGTAGATGTTGGGGTCTTTCAGACATAGATGGGGGCTCGTACTTCACCAATTCTGATGGACATTACAGAGCCCGGCATGACAGGCAGCACTGGCTAACTCCTGGGAAAGACTAAGCTGCAAGTAGAAAATACCAGCAGTGAAAATAAAAGTACTGACAGCAAAGAACAAGAGAAGAGCCTTAATGCGATATCCACGGAGTTGCAATCTAAGGTGAGCCCCGTGTTCTCTTTTGCCCTGGAGCTGGAGAGTCTTGCTGAGCCACCGAAAACTCATTAGTGACCAATGGTACAAATAATCAACATCTGCTGCACTACAGACAAATCCTCTCTTTTCCAGGTTACAAAGGCTGCCCTCCTTGGTGCAGACAACATTTAAATGGTAACCACTACCAGACCTGCACAGGACACAGCCTCAGTTCTTGTGAGAGACGGTTTAATGAATTTATATGTTTATCCCTTCATTTTCCCAGTGCACCTGATGGTGGAAGAAAACCAAAAGCCATGTGAATCCCTGGACACCGAGCTTGGCATGACATTAACAATGCGACGTTTTATGGAGCCAGAAGCATTGGCCAGATGAGTGCACTGTGTGATACAGGAATGATCTCTGGAAAAGCTCAAGCTGCGAGGAGAGGAAGAGGGTGATGGCAGTCCTGACATCTCAGGGCTCCCTCCATGATTTCCAAACACTAGGCAAATCCATATCTGAGGTGGTGACATTTAGCTCTGTCTGCCACAAAGCTCTTAGCTTAAGTTTCCATGCACTCAGCCTGCTGTCAGTACAAAGCCTGGAGCTCTGCCATGTGGGAAGGAGGAGCCCATTGCAGTGGGAAAATCATTTTCATATCTCCAGAAGCCAGCATTTCCCATGCCACAGGGAAGAACATTAGCCGTATCTGTCCCATTCATTATTTTAAATAACGTAGAAATGAAAGGAGCTTAATACCCAGAATCCCTTTTTACAATTACTGCCATTTTAATTGCCCAGTATAAGCCATTTTCTCTAGGTTGTTGCAGCCAAAGAAATTGAAAAAAATAATGTGTAAAATAGATATTTCTGTTTAATATGTGCTTAAATTAGAAAAATCCTCCTCTAAAAATAGTGTAAAAAGTCAGTAATGTCAAAAATAGTGATGAAAAGAAAACAGTATTTACTGATGTTTTGTTTCATTGCCTTTTCCTGCAGTCATCATGAATAGAAATCCTCCTTTAAAAGAAAAAAAAAATTCTTAAATCATCATCTATTTCCATTAGCTGGGAAAATCAGAAAAAAAAATTAAATTGCTGTGGAATAAAACGGTCCAGATTCAAAGCAGAATATTAAGGAACAGGGTAAAAAGGAACTCTTTGAGTTTTGTGTTTTAATATATCCATTGTAATGAATAAAGAAAAAAAAGAAAAGGGACTTTATTTGAAATATTGTAACTCAAATGTGTCCAAGTCAAACAGCTGCTTTTTTAGCTCAAAACACACTGAAGAGAGACAGAAGGTGTATAGCTGATGTCAAATGCTGCTGGCATTTTGTCACATTTATAAGTCTTAATTTACATATATGCACCTACTTGCATTTTATAGGTGTGCAGGTCAATTACTGCAAGCATAATTAACAACTTACCACCAAAATTTGTTAAGCTATTAAGTCAAAAGGAAGATTAGAATAACAGAGCATGATAACTAGATGCTGTATTACAGGATTAGTAATAAAATCTTGGATCTGAAAATCTTGGCTAATTTAGAATATTGTCAGTTCCAAGAAAAAAATTATTTGACTTAATAAAATCAGAAGTAGTAGAAATTAAAGAATTCTGTAGCATAAAAAGAAAAAGTGTGTGAAGCTCATATGAATTCATATGAAACATGATTAAAGTAAATGTTTCACGAAGAAGAGAAACTGATGGACATCTCCCAATAGCCGGAGAATGAGTGGGGGGACTTTTAGGGGCTGCTTTTCAACACCTGCAAGGAGGTAACCAAGAAGACAAAGCCAAACTCCTTAACCCAGATGCTTCGTGGGAGAATAGACAACAGTCATCCACTGAATTGGGGGAGGTTCCATCTGGACCTCATAAGGGGGGAAAAAAATTACTATGAAGTTAATTAGGAAGTGGAACAGAATCCAGTGAGGTTGAGGGATCTCAACCCTTGGAGGTTTTGAGAATATAACTGGATAACCCTGCTCTGATTTCAATGTTGACCCTACTTCGAAGAACAGGTTGTACAGACACCTCACAAGGTTCCTTCCACTTCAGCAGTTCTGTGGCACATATGGTGATGAGAAAAAATGAAAACCAATATGGAATTTCAGTATTGAAAGAAAGTAGATGTATACTATGTATCTGTCTTGAAAATAGAAGCACTAGCAGTATTTATAGTCACAACCTCTCCGAAATGGTAAATAAGCTCTGTGCTTGAAAGAGGAATAGAAATCAAAGGTCTGCATGATGCTGATTGAGAAGTGGGCATTTAGGCAAATTAATTCCCATATATTCATAATATAACCATATCATCATTATTGACTTTAAAAAGTCCTTAATAGCCATTAAAATCTTACAGACTGAGAGAAGACATGAATAATAAGTGGTTAAAAAAAAGCACTTTATTTTTTAAAGAAATCAAGTAGAACTGAATTGAGGTCTGAATAGCTTTCCAACTCAAAGCCCCTTCAAAAATTCAAAATTAAATTATCCATAAAATCTTGTTTCTGCAACTTTGGAAGAATATTTAAACATATTTCACATATTAAGTAACCTCTCCCTGGCACCCAGCTCAGTTATTTTGGGCAACAGAATTTACCTGTGCTGGGAAATAAGGAACACCAGTTTTGTCATAAGCATGAAATTATAAGAGGATGTCAGAGGTATAAAGACTGATGTCATGAAAAATAAAGGGTATTGCTCAGAAGCCAAGGAAACCAATGAATCACTACAGTTTGGTGTTTTCAGAACACAAAACATAATGGACTAAGTCTCAAAGTCTGGAGGAATCAAGTGGAGAGATGCCTGTTCTGTACAAATTCATTCAGTTTTTACCAGTTGCTGCCTTGACTCCAACGTCACCTGGACTCATAGAACAGGAAAAGTGAAGATGCCTTGTTGTCCCTGACAGTTCTGAGAAAAAGGCCGAAATATGTTTTTATATACCAGACATTCAAAACCTTTTTTAGAGCACCCAGAGAAAGAACACAAGTTACAAGTCCAGTTGCAAATCTTAATGAGTTCACACATTCAACTGTAAGATAGATTAAGATATGTATTTTCTGCCCAAAAAAATTTTTCAAGTAAACAAACTCTGCACATCTTCTGGCCAAAAAGATGATCTGAACAGCTGAACTGGCTCATGATTTTTATAGAGAATTAGAATTGATAATTAGTATGTGTTACAATGTGTTTCAATAGACCAAACAAAAAAAAAGTTGACCTCAAGACACATTAATAATGTTACACTTATACATATGGTTATAACCACTAAAAAGTCCCTATCTAGACACACTTTCCAGCTAAACTGAACGTTCTTTATCTATTCTTATATTAAGCAACTAATAAAATACTCTCAATTTGAGTTCATATTCTATCATATTATGGGTGCAGCTGATGTTGAGATAAGGAGCTATTAGGAATCTTTAGGAACTTCCTAGTGGAATATAAAAGCTGCACAGCAACTCTGTGAGGGATCATAGGAAGCACACTGCTGTATCTGGTCCTTCTTCAGAAATTGAGAAAAAGCCCATTGATATAAACCAGAGATTCTCAGTTGAACAGAAATTAAAGAAAACTGTTGCTAATTGCTTGCCCCAGATTTTATGGAAAGCAGGTCTTCCTAAACCTGTTTGCATCCTCTGTTGAGTGTATGACTTCGGCTGACAAAGATAACTGTCAAATGCAAAATATTCAGGCTTCTGAAAGGCTATTTCATATGAATTAGTTAGAAAGTTAGCACTACTAAATAGCATTAAAGCATAGATTTAACAGACAAAGAACTGACTAGATGATAAACTTAAAAAGTAGTCAACAGTGGAGAACATGATTTGAATGAAAATGTCTCTAATGTAGGTTGGAGCTATAGTAGCACATCCTGCACTACTGAACCATTTCATGAAATTTTCTGAGATATGTAAAGGTGCTTCTGACGATAATTTTGGATGACAAAAGGACCGCTCAGGTTAGGAATACCGAAGGCTGAGTTGTAGACGTCCATTCCCCCAAAAGGGATGGGATTCCCTGAACAAATAAAAGTGCCTGCTTGGTAAATATCTTTGGAAACCTGTCTCACTGTAAAAGCCATCTCTTTTTTTTTTTTTTTTAGCCAAAGGACAGAAATAGGCACTTTTAGATGCCTATGCTAGTTCAGATTAGTAACACCTTAAAAGTGCCTATTTCTCATCTCTGAGCCTAAAGAAAACACAAGCTTACTCAAGAAATTAGTTAAAATTGCTTCTATTTTATATATATATATATTTAGTACAAGTAAGTTACATATTTAGAACTAAAGAAAATAGGTAAAGTCTACAGAAAGGAGGGGTTGAATATTGGAAAACAGGGACTCTGGAAATAATTGAAGGCTTGTGACAGATGAGCAAAGAAACTCCCACCACGTTTATGAAACATGAAAACCACAGCAAACCGGACATGACCTGACAACATGCTCTTGCAGCCCCAAAAGTCAAACCTATCCTGGGCTACATCTGAGGCAGCATGGGCAGCAGGGTGAGGGAGGGGATTCTGCCCCTTGCTCTGCTCTGGTGAGACCCCATCCGCAGTGCTGCATCCAGCTCTGAGGTCTCAACACAAGAAGGACGTGGACCTGTTGGAGTGGGTCCAGAGGAGGCCATAAGGATGATCAGAGGGATGGAGCACCTCTGCTCTGAGGACAAGCTGAGAGAGCTGGGGTTGTTAATTCTTCATAGGAGACAAGTCTAGGGAGACCTTCTTGCAGCCTTTCAGTATATAAAGAGGGATTTAAGAATGATGGAAATAGACTTTTTAGCAGGGCCTGTAGTGACAGGACAAGGAGAAACAGTTTTAACTAAAAGAGAGTAGGCTTAGATTGGAAATCAGGAAAAAAAAAAAAGAAAGATCAGGATAGTGAGAAAAATGCCGCAAAAGATGTTGCCCAGAGAAGCTGTGGGCACCTCATCCTTGGAAGAGTTCAAGGCCAGGTTGTATGGGGCTTTGAACAAGCTAGCCTTGTGGAAAGTGTCCCTGCCCATGGCAGAGGGATAGGAAGTAGATGATTTTTAAAGGTCCCTTCCAACCAATCTCATTCTTTGATTCTGTGATTCCCTGCTTATTTTGGAAAAATTTTATTTAATCCCCCAATATAAATTTGAGGAGCAATAGATCCATTTAGTACAAAGGGCAGTACAGAAGCAATTTTACTTCAGTATAGTGAACCGTGACTCTGATGCAAGGATACTACATAAAACTGTCTGCATTTAAATAAAGACATTGTCAATCAAGACCAGAAAAAGAAAATATTCAAATTATGGGGAAACATTTTCTTTCAGTAAAAGTTTTAAAAGCATAAGATGTTTAACTTTCCATCTGATGACTGAGAAATTATTTGAATGCAGTGCTTTATATGATAGAAGAAGCCATAACAAGAACCACTGACTGTAAACTATTGCTGGACAACTTTACACTCGCAAGGTAGGGAAAAGAGCCAGCAGAATGAACTGCCCAAGGAAGTGATGGCTTCTCTGTTACCTGACACCTTTCAGGACTGAAGGCTTTGCAAGGAGATGTAAGTTTATGACATACAAATGTTCTTTATTCCAGTGCAGGTTAATGCTTAAGGAAATCTGACTAAATCTAATGGCTCTTCAAGCAGCTCCTCCTGGCCTTAAACTCGCTGAGTCCTTCTTCCTATGCAGTGATGGGTGGAGAATAGAGATGAGGCAAATATACGCTTACTGTCTGAGTTTCACTTCTGCCACAAGATCTAGCGACACCAAGTCCCTTAATTACATGTGAACACGTTTCTTTCTAAATCATTTAAACAGACTCTCTTTAGCAGCATGTGCGAAAGGGTGAACTGAACAAAAGCACAGCACAAACCCACTGTGAAGAATGCAGATGGATGTATGAGCAGTGTTAGGTTATGTGATCATCTAAACAAACAAAAAGGAGCACTTGGAACAGGAGTAAGAGGGAAACCCCTTGAGTTTGCATCTGAGAAGATTTGTTAGATGGTCAGATCAGGAAGATTAGCAAAAACTGCCATGGACATGCAGCAGGTGGAGATCACAATTCAGTAAGTAGAATCTCTCCCTCCTCCATCAATACTAGATTAATATTTGATGTGATGCTAAGGACAGCATCATAATTCTGTACACTAGCACTGCTAAAAAAATGAATAGCATTTTCTGAAAGGTTAGGTATTTTAATCCCAGTGTCCTGGGTAATACTAATTTAAAATTTAAATTTCATCAGTTGATTTTCCTGACAGTTTCACTTATTTTTACTTCTCGTTATGAATTATATGCGCTGTTCAAATAGTTGATTGATTCTTCCTCAGATATCTGTCAGATGCTTTTCAGTGCCTAGAAAAGTTTTCTATATATACACTTATGTCTCTCTAAGTTCTTGCGCTGATGACATCACCTGTTAGTATGCAGTAACTCAGAGAGACAGCAGATTTCAATCATATTATTGTGTGCTAGGAGGTAACCAGGTAAAAAAAAAGGTGTGATTTAAATTTCACATGAGTATTAAAATTGTTCTATTTAATGAAAATGACATCAAAAGTTAATCACAGAATCATAGAATGGCTTGGATCAGAAAGGACCTTAAAGATCAGCTAGCTCCAACTCTTCTGCCATGGGTAGAATCACGTTCCACTAGACCAAGTTACTCAAAGCCCTGCCCAAGCCGGCCTTGAACACTTCCACGGATGGGGCACCTACAAGTTCTCCGGGAAGAAAATGCGTAGGATTCACCAAATACTTGCATATCTTTCTATGTTAATTCTTTGCTATCGTGTATTCATTAAAGAGACTGGCTAATGGGAGTCCTGAAAATTTAGGACAAAGAGTTTGTCTATTTTATGGATACTAAAAAGGAATGTGTGCAAAGAGAGGTGGCTGAGAATAAACATTGAGTTCATGGCTCTCCAGTCTGTGCTTCCAAAGAGAAGTCATTTCAGCAGAAAAACACAACATCCACCCCTTCCCCTGGCTGATGCCACCACCCACTCTGTGACTCGAGTCACACATTCCTCTGCACTGCCTGACTGCCACACTTACTAGAGGATGATCCAGTTTCTTCCTTCGTAGCTTATTAGGTCTCATTAAGAAGAGGGTTTTTTCCCCACTGATTCTCAAAAAATTAGTCCTTCAAGCTTCATGCAGATAATTTTGTGCTTTCTCAGCTGGTATCAAAAATGTGTTGGTTCATAGCACCAAACCTCAGAATCCATATGTGTGAAATATATATATAATATAGTTTATGCATACAATCCTTACTGTCGCAGGATCTGAAAATAAAACCAATAGCTCAAAATATTTTTATAAGCAGTATTTGCTTCTGAAGCACTCAGTCCATTAAATCTGAAAGTCGCAGATATAGAAAGCTTGTTTAAGAAATAGGGACAAATTAGGTTTATGAACCAAGAAATGGTTTCAGCGGAGAGAAAAATACGGCAATAGAGGTAAGAATGAAGGACATTATAATATCTTTTCTAAGGAAAAAGATAAAGGAAAGAAAAAAACCTGTGAAAAATGCAGATCAGGAAAAGTGACATAAAAAGGAGGTGAACACTGAGAATGCACTATACCATCTGGATAATGTTTGACATCAGCAAAAGCAAACAAGAATCTGAAGGAATACATGTTCCAGCTATAATGATACATAATATAGATAGCTAGTAGAATGAACACTTCTGATGAGGTTAGATTCTAATTTCCTTGCTATTCCCCACTTTTTCAGTCACTTGTAACATTCTGCTCCTTTTGGCAGCAGCACATCCTTTCCCTTTGATTAATACATTAAGAAAGTTCCTCTCACTACTGTCTCCTGAAAGTGTTTCATACCAGTGGAAGATCCTTTCAGAAATCACTGAGAAAAGAGGTTACATCAAATGGGAAGAAATCTTGCCCAATTCCACAAATATTGCCAGTGTATCATCCTTAACATTTTCATTTCTTCTGGCCCATGGAATATTTATATCTAAACTACACTAAAATCTCAGCAAGTTTGGGTTTATTAATTACCTCAGCTGTTTCTCAGTATCTAACATAGCCATTTTAAAATAGTAGTCCCAGTTTTTTTGGCAGCAGCAGTGAAAGGAGGATGCACTGAAGCATCCTGAGGCGACCAGTGGCCTAGACACACTGAAGGCTGGATGGAGGTTGCTGTTAGAATATTCTATGTTTATGAAAATGATCTGAAAAGTGTTAAAACTTTTTCCCATGTCTTGGAACAGAGAACCACATGGAGTTTTGAATTTAATATATAAATTGGTCTAGCCACTAGACTGAAAATCTGTATCACTAGTTTAATCTTGAAATCTCACTAAGGTGAATATTAAATTGTATCTTTTTACCAGTTCACCCAATATGTCCAACACTACTAAACTAGAAATATTTTAATTGATTTATCTTTTGAAGAATTGCTGGTGTGCGGTTTTTATGAACTTTCTCACTGTGAACAGACAGCACTCACAAGTGATACATTCTGAGCAGCATTCCAGGATTAAAAAGAAAACGTCTGGGTGACATTTTGTAGTTAAACAAAATCTCACTCTAAGACAGAATGACAGTAACAGGGAGCAGAAGTTTCAAATTAGCTGCTCATAACACACTGCTGAGCTGCTTTGATATCTTCTCAATGTAGAGGCTAAGATGAATACTGCTCTTTGAACATTTTAATGCATATTAACATGTGTCTTCTGTGACAAATTTGGACACCATCTTCTCCTCCCCTCTTATAATATATGCAGAGGTGTCAGAGAATATATCAATATGTAAATATACAGAGAAAAGAACACTCAGTGTGCTGGGCATCTGTACAGCTATAACCAATGTAAAAATCGAGTGTTTATTTAGCTGACAACAAACTTGTAAATGCCAGTATTTAGGCAGAATGATACCAATTGTCTGAGTAAGCAGAAAAAGGATTAATAAGATTTTATCACAAGTTTTGGTTATAAGGCTGTCATAATCACATTTGTTGTTGTTTTAATTATGGTATTTGAAATCATACAAATTCAACAATACCCAAGTTCAATTAAATGAGAAACAGCATGCTCTCAAGAAAAATAAGGAAATGGGCAACCAACATACTTAATCCGGGAAGATACTTTCATCAAAATCTAAAGTGTAATTTATGAGAAAGATGAAAATATCAAATATTGTCCATGAGTGGAGCAGTGGAACAGATTAAATAGAGTGCATCTGGCTGAAAATGTAACATGTTTAACAAGGCATTAATTAGAATTTCCAGTAGAAGTTCCATTTAGTTAAAACATTTAAGTGCATGGGATATGTGCATCTGATATGCATGCATTTCAAATTATTAGAGCAATTTTCATTAGCAGACTATATCAGTATGCTTTGGAGTGCTAGAAAAGGCTTACTCTGATTCCTTTTCTGTGTATCATTTGATGCCAGAATTATCATTCATTTCTTTTAACCTTTTCACCTTCATAATATGCTTTCACCCAAGTTTGCTTGATCACCTCGCCAGAGTGAAATACATATTTTCTCTACTGAGCTGAACATCAGCAGAGCTAAAATAACTCAAGAACCCTGCTGCATGGCCACTAGCGGAATGAGATACACGAATGGGCAAGGAAAAGCTGTGGAGAGTCAATCTGTCCTGGTTAGTGGTGTGGGAGGAGCAGTGGCTGTCTTGGCTCAGTGCCAGTGCAAACCCCCAACAAAGCTCTGCTGCTGTCCATGGCATGGCCCTCATCTCTGCCTCCAGAACACAGTTTCCTCCAGGACACTGATGAGAACAGGATATTCAATGTGCTACCATTTTTGGAACATCCTATTTAAAAACAAATAAAATATCCTTCCTAAAAACTAATACAGCATTTTGTACAGAAACAGAGGTGTGGTGATAACTAAGGAAATACTGAAGTCAGTGCAGTTCAACTCTCTACTGACTTTTTGGAACGATCGATGTCAGCATGTTACTACAAGATGGAAACAAAGGACAAGACAAGAATTAGCCATCGATTGAAAGGTCTTTATCTCTCCCTACATAGCATGTATGAAAATCTTAAGCTTTATGACAGCAGTGACTAATTTTAAGTGAACAGTTTACGGCTAAACTAGCAAAGCTGCAGTATTCAGCAGCACTCCACTGAACCTAGTTTACTGCATGCTGTAAAATTTGCACTTACTTACTCCACAAAGCTATTTATACTTCCTTCACATCAACTACCCAAGGACCCATGAAAATATTCCTTTTAATCTGTGGATACTCCTACATCTAAAAAGACATTTGTCACCTGGTAAATCTGGATTTAAAGCCAAAGGTTCATAACATTATATTGGATTAAAAATGAATTCCCTGTTAAGACTGAGATACCACTTGGCCAAAGCCTTAAACTCTGCTTTTCATCAAGATGAGTTGCAAGAGAATTGAGGCATAGCCTTCTCAATGTGACTGCTACAAAGAGGTTTTCTAAACAGGTAACCCCCTCTTAGCTTTGTCTCTTAACATTTCTCACTATGGTAAGAAAATCGTCCAAAATTCACTTCCTGAAAAAATAATCTAAGAAATACAAAACAACAATAATTAACTAATAGAAAATCCATGTCTCTTTTATGAAGTTGACCCATTTTTTTCTCATGTTAATTCTGAACCTCCTTCCTCTGAATGACATGCTGTGTTACGCCATTAGATCTACAGAGCCTTGGCATGTTAGGAATATCCAGCACCATGCATATTTATGGTACTCAGCCACCATAAACAGATGGTTTGTGCACACATAATGTCATTTTGTGCTCAAGGATTCACAAAAATTCTGGAAAGAAGAAGGGTTTCACTATGGTTAGAACTGTTGGTCAACAGCTACATTTAGCTCAGCATCTTTCAAGAAAGAAAACAACCATTTTCTCTTCCACCTACAAGTGGAATCTGAACTTTGTTTAGCCTAAGACATGCAGGTCTAATAATCCATACACTAACCTCTTTTCCTATCATTTCCATTGCCATCTAGCTCTTCATTTGATTTCAGATTCTTAGCTCTGTAAATGAAGTGCAGTAGAAAATTTCTGCAGTATAAGCTTGTAATAAGGATATATTACAGGCTCGAGACAAATGCTTCAGGCATCAAATTAGATGATTTATAGTAGCTAGGTTTTAATAAGATCAAAGTTTTAGTCATCTAGTTTGTCAGTTGCACAAAACTGATAATTGGATAAAGTTCAGGTCACAGTTTTCAAAACGTACTTTTCTTTTGGTTTGGTTTTTTAACAGAAAGGTCATCAGTAAAAAGTTCTGGATTATTCTGCATTACTTCTCATTTCATCAGGTGACTATCTCAAGTAAATACATCAGAGGAGTGGACCCCAAATTTGCCCTCTCCCATCAGAGGAATTAAGCTGAACTAAGTAACTGCTTTACCAGTATAAGGTTATATACTGATTTATCTTTTTGAACAGCCAATCTCTATATGCTGAACAGAAAGAGTCAGTCTAATTTAGGAGTGTCTCTGAACAATGCTTTGCAAGCCTGTGAGGATATGTATTTTTCTCCACTCCTAAGAACTGTCACCTAACTTGCACCTGGATAATCATAGCATTTGTATGAAAAATTTAAAAAAAAAAAAAAAAAAAAAAAAAAGGCAAAAAAAGGCAAAAAGAAGCAGCCCATCAAATTATTCTGAGGAAATAATTTAGCCAGTTTTTGAATATATTATACAGCTACAAACACACATTGCTTATTTTTAATATGCAATATTCCAGCCTATTCAATAATTTAAAATGCAATAAATCCTGGTGTTATATATGTGACACCTCTTAACTTCCTCCAAAGCCCGCAGGGCATTTTAATATGGAGTGCTATGCCAAAGCTGTGTCTTACTTTAAATATTTGTTTCACCAGCCAAATGCTCTATCATAGAGTTTCATGCTGTTCTCTCCTAGAATTAACTTTAATATGTTAAAATATCTTTATTTGCAGCAATTTAGAAAGTATTGCAATAGCCTGTTTCCTTACACAGGCATAGCCTGGTCACTAAAACCAGACCTATTGAAAAGAAAAAAGTTGATGTCAAGGACATGAGTTCTCATTTACCTTTAGAAATAGGAATTAGATCAGTTTTGAGTTCTTTGGTCCACTGATACAAAAGAACCACAGACAGGCACTTGAATCATGAATTCTTTGAGTTATTTAACTAGAACATGAGATGCCTGGCCATACTTACAGTTAGGAAACAATCTGGTTTAGAAGGTCTGAAAATTCATAGAACAGTAGAAATAATAAAATCGCCCTGTGTATTCGTTTTTCGGAAACAGTCCCTTTGCATGAACATGCTGAGCTCCCACTTACAAAGCCTACTTTTTAGCTTGAGTAATCAATTACTTGGAAAAATCAAATAATATTAACAAATAATGAGTTACATCATATGAAGATGTAGGAAGAACAAATTATACAGCAGAACACCACTCCAGGGCATTTGCCTACTGTTTGCCTACTAATATAAACATTAAGCCAGGATGAAAAGTATGTTTTGCTGCAGTTTATGGGGTGTCTTTGCATCATACCACCCAACTAATTTATATAAATGACACAGGACTGTGTTTTTATGTACAATAGCTTGATGTAACTATAAGTCTTACTTTTGCTTTTTAATATTAACTTATTCTGATTTTTTGGATCCCAAGTACCACTACAGGTGCAAAGATAGTGTAAATTTTCACATACTATTGCCACGTAAAATCATGTCTTCAGACAACCTGACAGATAATATAATAGTAAATATAATAATACAGACTATTCCTTGAATAGACAGTATAATCCTTGACTTTTCAAATCCGTATCCTATGTGAATTTTCTGGTGTCATCTCCTTTAAGACAGAAAACACCTCAGTCCACCTCTCCAGTTTTTCCCATGTTAACCAATAAAAGCTGCTCTCTGGATTTAGATGTGGTTCAGTCTTAGTCTTGCTGCAAATATTGTTGCATCTCTGTGAAACAGAGATAAGAAACCAAGAGGAAAGGAACTTCAACCAGTGGACATGATAGATCCTTTGCTCAGCAAAACAGCAAATACTTTTTCCACAGGCAATTCATGAACACATTTTCCTTCTTTTTCTCCGTTCCCCTAATTTTTTCACATTGCTCAGACTGACTCTTCCACACATCGTGCCTTTCTGTCAACCCTTTTCACACATTTTTTATCAATCTCTAATTTTTTTATCAATCTCTTCTCCAGTATACCCACTGACACTAATCTTTCCCACCAGATACACAGACCCAGAAACAAAAGTCATCAGTGCTATTAGGAGGATAAACTAAGACAACTAAGGTTTCCCTCTTTGAGATCAATCACTCATTCAAAAGCTACCTCTTTCCCAGCAGCTAAAGAAGGCAAGTGCTGACATTCATAGAACAACTTTGGAATTTGCTCAGCAACCACCTAATTTAAACTGCTGAATTACTAGGAAGTACAGCAGGAAACAGTAAACCCTCAAAACATTAAAAAAAAAAAATATCTTAGAGCTCATGAAGTCACCCGCTTGTTTGAAAAGTTGTAATAAGGGGTTTATATGCCGTAAGCATAGGCAAAATTTCTACCTCCTGATTACCAGACTGCAATCATCTCCAAATTACACCAAAGACCAGTAAAATAAAATAAGTAAATATGAACAGAGTCATATTTAACAACTTATTATGGATCTAGCTTTTTTCCCCATTACTGCTTGGAATGGCTTTGTGACAACCCTGTTAATTTATCTAGAGATGACACTAAAATTAGTTATTGCCAGAAGTAAGAGAACCTAGAAAAGGTTTAGCTAACAAACTTCCAGGCTGGTGCACCAGGCCTTGGCCTAACACGGGAACACAACAGTGAAATAACTTTTTTCTCCCTGTAACGTTTTGTTGCAGAGGTAAAAGCAGTGTTTAAAAGATACTTTAGAATCACCAGGGAAGAAGTTTTATCCCCTTTTTCCCAAGGCATCTGGTACACTAAGGCCATGTGAAATTTTCCTTTGGCCACATTCAGTATGTACTTTTGGCCCCCTTTGTAAGTGAACACTGACTCTTTTTTCACATGTTAGAAGGGCTCAGATATTTCCCCAAAAGAAGAATAAAACTGGGTCTTCTTAGTTCAGTTTCCCACCAGGTTCACAGGAGTGGCACTTAAATTATGACAGTGAAACATCCTGCAAAGCTGGTCCTTTATTTATCTTTCTTTAGAGTAGCAATTGATTTTAAAAGAGAAGTTATTACACCAGCCCTGGAAGCGTTCAAGGCCAGGCTGGATGGGGCTCTCAGCACGCTGGTCTTGTGGAAGGTGTCCCTGCCCATGGCAGGGGGGTTGGAATTAGGTGATCTTTAAGGTCCCTTCCAACCCAAACCATTCTATGATCCTGTGATTCTATGAAAAACTATCAGTAGTTTGTGCTTTCTTAATATGTTTTTGTACCTCTTCTGTCCTACTTCACCTATTTTTATTTTCTCCTTTACTTAATTAAGAAACTATTTGGGAGAGAGTCTGCCTTTTCATTCTGTGTTCCAATGACACTGTTGCCTTACAAAATAGTTCCCAGGTTTCACAACAGATATAAAGATAACAGGGGAAAAACATCTCAGAAGGAGTTGATTTTGTACACTTTGTTAACACTGGTTAATTAAAAGTTCCTTAACGGCTTGAAAAATAGATTTTAAATTTTTCTTCCTTTACAAGTTTGGCTTTAAGATTTCACAAAAGGATGCATTTACATGAATTCTAAATGCAGGTTATGTCAGAAAATACATGTCACTCAAGTTTACTTCAATTCTTGTATTTCATTGCAAACATAATATCCAAAAGTTGCACCATCATTGACATCAGTATGATATAAAATGTTTACAATGTGATTATGCCAACAGGGACTTGTCAAGGTCAGGGGAAGAGAAGGCAAAGTCAAAGTGAAATGTTCAAGGATTTCAAAGTTACCAGAACAAGCAGCCTGGCACTGTAGGAGTCAAAATGAAACAGAGGAAAGGAAAAGCTGAACTAAACAATAAGAGTAACCAAGGTCTGTCTAGGAAACAGAGGGTGAGATTTTAACATTTGGAGCCTACAATGTTCAGTCCTTAGTATATAATTGCACTCTTCAAAATCAATCACTAATAAATGACAATTAAAGTCACAGAATCACAGAGCTATAAAATTACAAGTTGAGTTGGAAGTAAGCTGGAAGTGTGTCCTGTTGTCCAACTCCTTCTCAAAGTAGAGCTTCAAAGTTGAAGCAGGTATCTCAGGGCCCATATTTTTCTAGAAATAATTTCAGGTCTTTATTATTTTAGAAAATTTTAAAAAGAACTTTGAAAATTTGAATCCAGAAGTTCTGTGGGGTTTAAGCTGAATGACAATTTACACTAAGAAAATCATAATTCTTTTCACAGTGCTTCTAAGCAAAATGTAAGAATCTTGTTATTGGAAACTTAGTATTATGAGTTAAACTGCTATTTCTAAAGGGACAGAGGCTTTCAGAGGTCACTAGAAGAGGCAGAAACCCTTGGACTATAGGGCAGAAATTAAGTATGAGCTGTATTTTGCTTGCAACAGCAGAGTTTAAATATGTAACTGAAAAAAAGTTTATTTTTCCAAAAAAAACCCTTTAATTTTCAAATTCCTATGGCCAAAGTGAGATATAACTCTTCTTAGATAACTAGAACACATTGCAATTATATGTGTGTGTAACAATCTAAGCCAACTCATTCAATGATAATTAAAATCTGCAATAGCACTGAAGGCTTATATAGGAAAGCAGCTCTACATATTCTATCTCTCAACAATATACTGTGCCTTGCAGAAAACCAAATCACAGCAAAAGTATAATTTTATCAATCCTCTGGGTACTCTCTGTTGCAATTAGAACAAATTTTATTTTTACTTAGTAGAGTTGGAATAAAGTGCATGCTTGTCTCATAACAGGATGCTGAACATGGAAAGGTCTCTTAATTGTCTGGCCTTTATGGAATTCTAAGTCTAGATGTCTGAAATTTCTAAAGGGTTTAACTATGGATTAAACTAAACTCAGCCATTCCTCATTTGCAATTTAATCAGTAACAATGTGTTTCGTAAACAAGTGAAAGAGAGTTGCTTTTTTGTTATTGAGAGTTGAGTGCAAAAGACATTGTAGAAAAAATTCTCCCATGGTAAAACCTCACTCCCAGGTGAGTTCATCCGTTTACTCTTAATTGTTTCCTTTTGTTCTCTAAAATTCTCCAAGTTATCTACTAATTCCTATATATCTTTCCAGTACTTTACTGAATAAAGGATCTGAATAAAAATGTGCTTTTAACTGGATTACAACACTGAGATAAAATTCTAACCAAACATTTCCTTCTTAGAGACATAGATACTTGACATTACAGTAAGCTCTACATTTCTATTGCACAAAGAAATTAAAGAGTACTGTTTTATATGAGTGTCCTTGAAACACAACTGTACTATTAAGATATCATTTTATCATGATCACTTCTATCCTGGGAAGTACTTTTTCGAATAACGTACCAAAAAATATCCCCTTTGTAGTTGTAAACCTCCTATAAACATTTTATATAAACAATTGGGAGACTTTGAGTTCACTACAGAAAGAGCATCTATTTCTAATAACATTGAATAGACTGCTTACATAGCTCATATTTCATAATTTCCTTGTGCTTTTTCTGAATGGGTGAAGATTTACAGTGTGAAGCAAAGAGAAAAATAATTTCAATCCCTTAGCTGGAGAATGAATACATGAAAAAATTAGGTAGGACAGTTGACCGAGGCAGCAGCTGTCAATGCAAAGTAAAGGTACTAGCAGTACATTTTAAGACAGAACATGCTTCTTTTTTCAGAAAGATTATACCATGGCAATAACTATTTTATCTTAAGCTACAAGTTGAACTATGACTAATTTCTGAATTTATGCTCAGAGCTGAAAGAATTACATCAGTCAGTCCCCATGATCAGGGATATTGCAACTTTCTAACTTTAATAAATAATAGCATTTTAATGTATTTAAGTATTTAATCAGGATGATGTCTCCAGAAGCAATAAAAGTTCTTATGTTTCTTAAGGAAAATTACCCTTAGCAGCAAAATTTTGAAAATATCTGGAAAGGTTGTGAATTCATACTATGACTTCAGGTTCCTGAAGTTTTCAGAATCTGATGTTTTTGACTCTCTACTGCTGTGTAATGATGACATCATAAAATTATTTGAAGATTGCCTAATAACTTGCAAGATTACAAAGATTGCTGATTTTTGAGTCTTTAACTTCAGAAGTTCTGAGTCAGTCTTTCAAGGTTGGGAAGCACTTGTAGCTCTCATGATATTCCACTTAAGTTTACTTTAGAATCACAGAATCTTAGAATCATTAAGGTTAGAAAAGACCTCCAAGATCATCAAGTCCAGCCTTCAGCTGAACACCCAGCCCCTGAACCATATTGCAAAGTGTCACGTCAACCCATTTTTTGAACTCTTCCGGGTATGGTGAAAACATCACTTCCCTGGGCATCCTGTTTCAATGTTTATCCACTCTTTCAGTGATGAATTTTTTCCTAATATCCATCTGAACCTCCCCTGGGAACAACCTGAGGCCATTTTCCCTTGTCCTATCAGTAATTGCCTGGAAGAAGAGGCCAATCCTCACCTTGACACAACCAGCTTTGCAGCAGTTGTAGACAGTAGCTACATGTAACTAAACAATCACGAAATCCCAGATGTTTGAAGTAAGCAAGAGTTAATGGAGGCGAATGGGCTTTTAGCCCCATCCAGAGAAAATTTACATTTAAAAAAAAGTAAACTAAATAGATAAAAACTATGAGGGGGAAAAACAAAAACAACAACCATAAAACCTCTCAAGGAAGTGAAGAAGAGTCTGATATTGCAACCTGACCACATGGGCATGTGTATGAAAGAAAGGAAATGCTGTAATTAAATATAACTCTTCCTGTCTAGAGACAAGAAACACATTTCCTCTCCTTTAAAATGGCTGACTTCTTTATACCATCTTTCATCTAAGTTACCAATATATATTTCCCTGTTTCTGTGAGGCAGATGTTATAGGAAGCCCATGATGTTCTCTATGGAGGTGGTCACCTCCTGAAGGAAATATGGAGCATATTCAGCAGCGCACTGAGGTTAAGGTTTACTCCAGAAACCAGGGTTAGCAGATGGTCAGGACCACACGTTGGCTCTAAAGGAGGCTATGGGAAGGCTGACACAAATATTCAGCTCTTTTGGCTTCATTTTCCAAGAAGGCTGGAAGTGCTTCCAGCAACAGCATAGCTATGCAGGTACCTCTTGGAGCCCTCAGAATTTGCAGGGGTTTGTACAGAAGCGACTGCGAGACTGAAGTCACCATCACCTCAGAAAACTGTTATAGACAAGTGAACAAAGCTTTGCCAAATGTGAACTCAAAAACCCGAACCATCCCCCTCCCCCCAGTTTGTAAAGTTTATATAATAGAAATGACAACTGACCCAGCACCACAGAGTACAATTATAATTAACAAGAGACTTTTCTGAAAAATGTCTATGCTGCCTTAGGGAACAATGTAGGTCACAGCATCAATTAAAAGCAGAACAAACTCTTCACTGCCTCCGTAACATTTAACCCCGAATCATTTTGTTGCTGTAAATTAAACAACCCACTGCTGTGTTACATCACAGGAGTGAAAAAAGGCAAGAATAACTTATTTAAAAACGTATTTCAAGCTTTAGCACCCACTTTACCCTATATAATAGAGGCAAGCAATACGGAATACTGATGTTACCAGTATTTTTCTCAGCTTTGTGGAGCAGAATTACTATCTGTATATTCAATTTTCTTTTACTTAATCTGGATATTAATATTAGACCTTTGCAGGAAAGCATGTGAGATTTACTTAACTGATGATCAAAACCAGCAGTTTACCTTTGCTGCTGACTGTAAAGGAGATAGAAGACTGTTTAAAATTCTAAGCTTCAGTTTTGAAGTCTAGTGAACACTCTTCTATGCAGGAGAGCAGAATACAGAAATAAATCACTTCAGGTAAAATGTGTTTGCAGGGGTCACTACAGATATTTTACCTAATTACTAATATTAATTACTAATTTTCTAATACTATATCAAAGATGACTGTCAATAGAAGCCACCCAAAAATTTAAGGACATTCACTTTTAAAGAATTGTCCACAGGTAACGTTCTTTTTTAAGATCAATAAATTCCTGCTTCTTAACAACAAAGACAATTTTCAGCAGAATTCAAGCCAAAAGAAAGATCTTTGCAATAAAGCCTCTCAAGTGTTGCTAACCTTTGTGTTTGTTCGTGTGGAAATATTGAGCAATATCTTGGATGCAATTAAGTCTTGTGAAGTTTTATTATTTACTTGAATGGAAGGTGAAGCAAATTCTTCTCAGCTTGTGAGACTGAAAGGGCAACTACACAGCATTGATAAGCTAGACTGCCTGAGCAGTACCTACCAAAGTTCATGAGAGACCACAAGGGAACATCAACTGACACAATAAAGACAGGGAAAACAAATTTATAAACTGCTCCTCCATCTCTTCTACTACTCATGAGTAATACCAAGTAATGAAATCGTACTGCAGGCAAAATTAAGACTTCCTGATGCCCATGCAGTACTTCCAGCTCAAAAAATGCTTCACAGAGAAATAATCCTATGGAGGTATATAGGCAAGAGCAACGACTCATTTCTGAAAACTTAGCAGTAGAAAAAGCTAAATAGCTATGTTAGTTAATAAGTATGTCTCTCAGTAGAGTACAAAGGAAGTAGATTTGTACATCAGAGAAATTCCACTGTAATAGAACTATATTTTAAGACTCAAACTCTGCCTATGTTCTCATCTGCATTTTTCAAATTCCAATGAGGGGTACAGGAGCTTAGTTCCCTTTTCCCAGGTAAAATGTTAAGATGATGCAAAGAATGCCAACTTCTGATTAGCCCGTTATCTATAGCCATAACATCTCAGTGTCAGTATTAAGGACTGCAATTCCACTGTTAAAGGCTTTAAGAAAATCCAGAACGAAAAAGGAGCAGCCAAGCTTTAGAGAGCTTCCAATCTGAGTATAAAACAGGAGAAAACAGATGCAACCCATTCCTCAATAGTTATCAGGATTTCACCAGAGTTTTTAGACCTCTCATTACTGAGACACAATTTCTTTTATGCATTAAGACAAAGGCAGACTTTGCTGATGAACTGAGCAAAAACCATGAAAATGTTTTTTGGAAGACTTCACAATTGATCAACGGATCCTTCCATCCTAGCCTAACTGCAGAGGAGAGTCACTTTCTCCCAGGGAATGATATAGGGTAAGTAAGGAGGGAATAAGTGAAATTAATTTATTTTAGGTGCAAGTCAAAGCAGGAAGCTTGAAAAGAAACGCTATAATGGGGTGTAGGGGTGGGGACAAAACAAAGCTCATTTTAAATATACTTTCTCTAGGGGTTGATAAGACCGCCTATAGACTTGTAGGCTAGGGGTCTCTGTTTCATTTTACCTCCAAGTGTTCTAGAGTGTTATCAGATGAGAACATATCATTCACTGCTCTGAGAATATGTGTAATGCTAGTACAATAATGAGTTAGTTCTATGTCAAACAGAAAGAAAAGGTCTAAAGGCTCTTCAGCCACTACGGTGTTTCTCAAAGCCCTTTGCAAAAGAAAGGAAAATGTTATTACTCTTTTACAGGTAGGAAAGCAAAGGGAAATAGAATGAACCAAGCTGCCCAAGATGACTCAGGAGGAGTTGAAAAAACATATATGTCTAGAAACTTCATTTTAAAGACCCCCCCAACCTTCCACCAGTTATACAAAATATGACTGAGATGTAGATGGTAGACAGACAGCACTGCAAAACATCAGGCCCTCTCAACCAAACCTTGCTGTTATAATCAAAATTTTGCAACTCACAGATTAAAAATCAGTTAAGGAAAATTAATTCAGAAGTTCATGATCTAGAAGAATTCAAACTTTATCCTCCACACATGTAGGCCAGGAGGTGGGTGTACTGAGCTTTTTTAATGTATTAAAATGGAAGGAAGTGGGAAGGAAGTAAAAAGGAAATAAATGCTTTCATTAGGTCAGGTAATACCGCTCCACATTTCTCCATTTGAACTATTGATTGGGGAAGAAGGTGATAAAATGCATTTGTTCTGTGAGTTGAATCTCCCTCCACAATACCATCTAACCCCATATTCCTATGTAGAAGATTTTTCTGACTCGGCACCTCAAAGGCACCTCAAAGATTTGGAGTTTAAGGCACAAAGCACCATTGGATCATTGGGATCTAAGGTACTGCCACATCTAACACTGACAACAACAGCTCGTCTCAAACACAAGTGTGCACATCCATTTCAGAAAAGCACCTAATCCTGAAAACATAACAGGACTGAGATCTACCATCTTCCTTGATGGTTTGTCCTATATTCTTACTTTTAAAAACACCTGCTCAGCCTTAGTTCACTCTTACCCTGGTACATATTCTGCTTTTCTCTGCTGCTGTGAAGAATCCTCTTATGCCCGGGCATCTCACAGGAATATCTTGTCATTAAGTCATGTCTCTCTCAGGAAGAATTTTTCTCCACTCTAGTCTCTCTTCTCTCTTTTGATATTTATTTATTATCTTCATAAATTACAGATGCCAAAACCTGGTACAATATTTCCTTCCACTGTCTCACTGTTGCACATACCAATAAAACCACCTCCTTACTCTTAATTTTTAGTGAGGTTTTTTACATTCAAGTTCATAATACAAGCCCCACTGAGTTGTCTGTTCTTTCCTCTGGAACACTCCTAGCAACACTTATGTCAGCTGTAGGGTCCCCATGCGTATGTATGGCTGCCATTACTTCCTTCTGGCTGTGTAATACTTCTCTTCTAGAAACAATTTTGACAATTTTGTTTGAATGACCTCTGTTTGCCAGGCTAGACTGTAACTGGATTGAACTATCCAATTACTGTCTCTCCCTTTTTTTCCCCTACTGTTTCAATCTCTTCATTATTTTCAAATTTTAACATCCAAGAATTCATGCTGCTTTCCAAAGGATTTGTGAAAATATCAAAATATGTTGTCCACACCCAATTCTAAACTGTAGAAGACTATGGAGAGAGACTATTTAAAAGAGGATGCAGTGACAGGAAAAGGGGGAATGGCTTCAAACTGAAAGAGAGCAGGTTTAGATTGTATATTAGGAAGAAATTCTTTACTATGAGGGTGATGAGACACTGGCACAGGTTGCTCAGAGAAGTCGTGGATGCCCCAGTCCCTGGAAGTGTTCAAGGCCAGGCTGGATGGGGCTTTGAGCAGCCTGGTCTAGTGGAAGGTGTCCCTGCCCATGGCACATGGGTTGGAACTGGATCATCTCTAAGGTCCCTTCCAACCCAGGCCATTCTATGATTCTATTTTATGATTCTATGATCTCTCAAAATTTCTGTGTAAGGGTCATTTCTCATTGACTAGTGTGTTGAGATGTCAATCTTTAAGGAATATTATTTTGACAAAGTACACTGTTATTTATTTATACCAGATGAAATATAAAATTAAATTAAATGCCTTACAAAAGCCTAAACAACACCTAGGACCATTCAACAAGAAAATTCACATTCTGGAATAAAGTTTATCTAGCATAATTGCTTTTCTCTAAAACTATGTTGACTGTCATTAATTTCTTCCTACCACTAATTTGTTCTTATGCTTTCTTTTTTAACTAAATTCTCCTTAATCTTTCAAATATTTTTTCCAGGGCTGAAATATAACTAACCTGCTCTGCATTATTTGGGGAAAAAGAAAAGGTGAAAATAACAGCATGACCCTCCAGAATTTAAAAAATTCTCCATCAGATCTTTTCAACCTCCTTTTTTAAGGCTCTTAGGTGAAAGTTACCAAGTAATGAGCCTTCTGCTTTACTTATTTTATCACTGGCAGATGTTGTTTAACATGCTTTGGAAGATTCAGTGCTGTTTGTACAGTAGGGACACTGGATCTCCTACCACCATATGGGCTTGCTAAGGAGCAAACAGCACTTCCCTCCTACTGTGTGCCACTCAGTATTGAAGAGGTATCAGAGCTTTTGTTCATCTTTCCATGAATAAATGACATGATTAATTAAACAGTGATTGAATGGCATCATTTCTTGTTTTTGGCATTACAAAAATACAGCACAAATTAGTTAATTCACATACAAAATAAACCAAGAAATATATGTTTTTAAACTTTTCTCAAAATCTTAGGAGGTAGAAATTGAGTGTCCAGATATATACACTATAAGAGTTCTTGTCCATTATGCTTGCCACTGGTTCATCTTAGGTTGCCACCTTAGTGATTACATATTTTTGGCCCTTACATTAAGGAAAATTACCTAGACATCCTAAGCCATTATAAATTGATGTCTGGCTGGCAGAGAGCTGTGCAAGATCACTCAGAATCCTCATCCACCCTGTTTATCCCAGAGTCTTTTTAACCCTGGATAACAAAGGATAGCAATTTGGACATCACCAATATATCACTTTAGACTACTTTAACCAGAAATATCCCATTAGTGTGCATTATCTTCATATCTTAATCTGCCTTCTTGTCCTCCTGAGACAGTAAAGGACCCAGCTGGCAAACAGCCAGAATATCAAGTTTCTCACACATCTATTATCATAATGGCAGAAGGTCATACACTGAAAACTGAGCACACAAATGCAACATAAACTAAACTGAGTATTTTGATAACAGAAATTTATGGAGGTTACTATCCTGGTGCAATAGTGTCACTTGCACTTTTATTTGATTTGGAGAGGTTTTTTGTACTTCTGGTTTCAATGACAACTCATCTATTGGAAAAGTTCTTTGATTAAAAAACAAACAAACAAACCCCCAAAACAAACCACAAAGAACCCCACACCAAATCAAACTTCAACAATGCTTTTTTCTGTCAGGCTCTCCAGGTCCATAAATATACTTAGTCTTCCTGTCCTATATCCTGGTTTGGTCCTGCCTGTTACATCTCAGAGACTGATTGTACCTCTGTTGGACCAACAGGCAATAAAAAGAAATTTCAAAACAATAAAGGTGAAATTTTCCTGACCGCTTGAGATACCAAAGTCAAGACATTTACACCAAAGTTATTTGACCATAAAGAATGTCTAGACAACGGAGAGACAAAATCTTTTCCAGGGCATGATCCCCCTCCATCTAAAGGAGCCATCCAAATCAGGTTAGAAGAATTGTGTTCAGGACAAGTATCTCTGTTGACTACCATGGCAATATCGTTGACTTCCTCCAATGTCAAAAGTCAAGTCAAGCCACATTGTTTTCCTAATAGCTCAAACTGTTTTCAGTTTGATCAGTATGTAGCCGAGGCTTCTTACATGCCACAGCATCTTGGAAATTATGAAACATTCATGCAATTTTTTTTTTTTTTTTTTTTTTTAACTTGAAATGGGCCCTTTCGAGTGCAGGGAAGCATTGGTGGAGAAGAATTGGCAAAACTATGAAGCAGTAATTCAGAAACTGTTTGCTTTCCTCACTTACTTCTCACAGCCAATTTCACTACTCTCACCTGTGTATTAGTCCATTCCATTTCAGGAAAAGGTCCCAGCTGAAGGCCTCTACCTGTGGGATTTTCTTCCTCTTGGCCTTTCTGGAAGTACATAGAGACATCTACTCAGGACACGTTCCAAACTCAGATTTTTCATTGTCTTTGCGTATGGTGCTTAGATGTGTGGGTTTGCTTCCCAGGTTGTTTTTTTGGGAGTGGGCTCATTTATTCCCCTGAAGCTGTAAATTGGTGTTAATATATGCTGAATTGCCTAGAGGCTTTATAACAAAAAGTAAATTGGCATTATATTATATAGTATTAAAAATATGAGTGTGTATTATTGATTATGATATCTATGGATTAGCTATTTATCACTGGAGGAAAAACAAGCAAGTTATGTATATTTTACAAGAATTAACACTGTACTACTGTATTTAGGTTTATTTTTAGTATGCAACATCTACCAATCTCAAGTAACTATTAGCAAATGAAGCAAGAAGGCTACAAGGAATAAATAAACTTTCTCTTGACAGTCCACCTCTTTCTGGCTAAAATTAGAAATAACCCTGTTGCTTCTAAATTTTAAAACCCACTCTAATTATCACTATGAATTTATGAAGTTTTAACAGTAGGAGGTTATATATTTGCTTTTAATGAACGTCAGGTTACCATATTTTTGTGAAATAGAAAATCTATAATGAATTCGGTCTCCCACATAGGCATGAGTCAATGCCATTGTAGAAAACACGAGTTCTTAACAAACAACAACAATATAGAAGAGCCCTGCCAGTAAGGAGAGACATAAGGCAAGGATCCCAGTTTTTGCTGATAGCAAAAGTACCATATCTGTACCTATGCATCCAATAGCATTTTTACACGTTTAATACACAAAGGACTGAAAAGCATTTTTACAAAGGCCATATTCATTACAGTGCTTATGTCATGCTGATCCTCACCTTTTACTATGTCGTTTTAGAGACTTTTTGTTTCTATTTTAATAAAGAACATAAATTTTAAAAACAATAAAAAATCATAGATCAGTTTAGGTGTGAAAGGAAATAAAGATCACCTAGTTCCAATACCCCTGCCACGAGCAGAGATGCCTTCCACTAGATCAGGTTCCTAAAAGCCCCATCCAACCTGGACTTGAACACTTTCAGGACTGGGGCATGCACAGCTTCCCTGGGCAACATATTCCAGTGCCTCACCACCCTCACGGTAAAGAATTTCTTCCTAATATCTAATCTAAACCTGCCCTCTGACAGTTTGAAGCCATTTCCCATTGTCCGGTCACTACGCGCACTTTTAAAATGTCCTTCTCCAGCCTTCTTGTGGACCCCTTTTGGGTATAAACCCACTTCTTTTTATGTATAAAAGGTAACACCTTTTCACTCTTATGTGCAAGACCAAATCTTTTTTAATAGCAAGCACAAAACACAGCAAGTATAAAACACTAGGCCAAGTCATTCAGGGAAGTCTTGAAACTCTGCTGCTTCTAAGAATGGCTAATACTAGTCAAAATCTCAGGGTATAACACTTTTCAGTATATAGTATAAGGAAAAGTGACTTCTGACTCTGCTTAAAAGGATTAATGCTGTCATACAACAATATTTTTAAGAATTGAGGCTTATATTGATGTTGTCAGTCTGCAGGTATTTAGCTGTGTCAGCTAGGACAGCTGAGTCCTTTGAGACGTGGGAAAATACTGAGAATGGTTTCAGGCTTATATGCCCTGAGTCACTCTGGAGGGTGCATTCCCACCTCAGTGAAGTGGGATGAATGGAGGACTGAATATTCAGCTGAGCTTACACAGAGAGGATTTTTACATTAAAAAAATCTAGAGTAACTACTTTTACAGTGTAATGGGTGGATGTGGATTCCCTAACATCAGCACCAAACCCTCCAGGAACAACCACAAGGCATTTTATGGACAGGTCCACTGGAGCTGATGCACTTTGACCACAGCAAGCTTCTGTGTACATGTAGTTTAGTTTGAATATTTGGTTCTGGAGATTTATGAGAAGAAGTGTGTAGTACCCTAAACCAGATAGAAGAAATATACACCGAGCAGTAAGCACTTCCCTGACAGAGAAAACACCAAAAGCAAAAATACAGAGTAAGGAACACCTCTGTTGAGATCATTAACTAAGGAGGAGTCAAGAGTGAGGTTCTGTTGCAAAATGGCCTTCCTTCAACATATGAAGAATTGCTGTGTATAAGGACAAGGGTTATAACTAAAGTGTGTAATCACTGATGATGAGACACCAGCAGAACTGTATCATTTTGGGGCACTTTGTTTTAAGAGAAGCACTGAAAAAGCCAAAGAAAATCTGCAGAAGAGGAAACTCACAATCTAGGGAAGACTGAAAACAGGATATTACATAGAGACAGTGATCAGTTGTCTCCAACTGAGAGAGAAACCAGCGAAATCACTCCAACTTTGCTGCTATGAGAAAAACATTTAACTACTAGGGTGCTGAAACATTGAAATTCTCCAGTCCTTTCCACATCCTACATGCTTTGACTCCATGAGACGTTTATTCCCTAGTAATTTCAGCAATTTTAATTTGGAACCAGATGATTACTAGCCAGCTAAAAGCAAAAGGCATATTTCTCTGAGCTAAGTTAAAATAAAATAAATACATACTTGCTTCCAAGGCAAGATTTTATAATGCCACTAGTGGATGTAGTGGTTGTGGAAATGCAATCCTCTTTGTAAAAAACATCTTTTGAATAAACTCAACTCAAATGCAAGTGAGGTAGCATTTAAAACAGCATTCTTCATAAGCATCCAACTGTGACCTACAAATGTGGCAACACTAAAGGTGAGACTGAGTTTCCTAAATAGAGCTGTCTCATGTCATCAGATGCATTAAGGTATCGTTTTGTCTCCAGCTACTTCTTCAAAAGGCAATGGGTTTCCTTCTGTCATTTCTGACAGTCATATGCACACCTCAGATCTTACAGGATATCTAAAATAGCACTACATGCCTACCTTAGACATCTCAGTCTCACCCCAAAAAGTCTTTTTTTTTTCATTTTAAGGAAGTCTTTTCTTACAGGCATTGTTATTCACACTAGCTATTATTAAATGCAAATATATACTTAAAAATATAAAATTGGGGGTTTGTTGCATAGAAAATCTACATCTCCTTTTCTTCAACTAAAAATAAAAAAATAAATTTCAAGTTTCCTTAAATGTTATGAGCTACCATAAATCCAAAATCCAGTAAAAGTTTTATACAAGACTTAGAGCCAAACAAGTTTCAAAGTACACCAATTTTAGAAGGATTTAAATACTCTCATAGTCTGGAAAGCCTTGTTAATCTGTAGATTAAGGAAGGATCAGTTTATTGCCATGGAAAAAGACAGCATCTATTAAACACTGGGAAGTCCCATGGTCCAACAAATATTACCTTCATAGAAGAACATCATGCAGTGTCATAAAAAGAGTCAGCCACACCAATAAAACTGAGGAAAATAAAGTTTCCTGTTTAAATAAAGTCTTCAAAAAGAGATCTCATGAAAATCTACATAGTTCCTGCTAATCATATGTAGAGGGCATCGCAGTATTGCTATGCAAAGTAACAGTAATAAAACATGAACTTAGGGAGAAGAGATTTGCAAAGAAAATGGCGATAGTATTTCTAAATAAAGCCATGAAAAATTGTTGCACTCACAGGAACTTCAATATACTGAACAGTACCTGTGATCACAGTTCTAAGTTCAAGTCTTTCCTTCATGCCAGTGATGTAACTACTATAGATGAATTCTGCAGAATTGAGCATGAGGGGATGAACTTCCAAGGTGAATAATTGCTTTTAAACTAAAAATTTCATTTATGTCAGACAATGATGGAAAGGCAAGTTTCAATGAAAAGCTCAAAAATATATAGGAGGCTACAATTTTCTTTTAAAATTTGAGTCATTCTTTTTATCAATTTACAACAGAATAATGAACAGCTGATAGCACATTGGAGACAAGTCCAAAAATACTTTTAAAACAGGCTTGTGAATGAAATGAAAATTCAGGAGCAGCAGATGGGTTTAACTGCTGTTAAATGTGGAGTGGTTTCCAAGAACATGTTGTATGTAATAATAAATAGCCAGAGACATAAAGTTTCCCCAGCAGTTTAAATCCTGAGCATACAAGCTAAGTGAGGGCTTTCAAGCTTTGGCTCACTGCAACATCCTTACATTTTACCCTTGTCTACAGCAGCAAAAAATGCTTGTTATTAACAATGTGTGCCAGCAATGAGTGCAATTACAGCAGCACTGAGCACAGTTTCACAGGCAGGCAGGTTTAACATGGGCTTTCTGAAACAAGAATAGTTCTTGGCTCTGCTTGCAGGTTAATCACATTCAGCACCAGGGTATCCATTCTCACAGTGGATAATTATGCCAGTGTACCCAGTGCCTCAGTTTGTGCATACATTTTACATAATAAACATGCTAGAAATTGCCTCCCTTTCCAATTCTTGATCTGGATGTAGGCACTCTCTCTATGGTTTCTGCAGTCCTGCTCTGACTGCCTCCATGTCTCATGTCCTCTTGGATTTAAGCAAAAGTGAAGTCCCAAAGGCCAAGGAAAACAGGCAGCAACTTTTTTGTTTGTACCTAAACCAGTTCTGGCTTCATCTCCTAATCCATCAAAAAGTGGCTTTATTAAATGACAGCTATGACTAAGTTAAAGCTTCTACACTTGCTACCATGTATTATCATACTTGACTGACACAAATAATTGTGACACAGAATGAAACTGGGACTTTTAAACTCACAGTGATGCACAGAGGCATAGACAGAGAAGGGTTCAAAAGAGTGAGTGCAACTGGCAGAGAATAGAAATCTACATCCCGATCAAACCCAGAAAAAAATCACTGCCACTGTCTCCTGTTAATCCAATTGCTTCTGTAACAACATAAGATTTGTGAGGAACTCCAGAAAACAGCATCACTGATTTCAAGGAAGCCTCTGGAGTTCAGAGCAGACCTACACTATAATACACGTGTTCCTGCTTAGATGCACCAAGGATGATTCTGGTTAGCTACTCTGTAGTACCAGTATCTGCTTGATACAGTCTTGGATGAACTGAAGGGAAAGGACTATTAGGGGAATAAATGATAGAAAAGAAAGGTGAGGAACCAAATGAAAGAACTGTATCAGACAAGAACAGAGATGTCAGACCTTCATGTGGGTTACCAAGCAAAAACTTACACAGTAGCTAACCTACTACTTTTCACTGCTACTCTAGAAAATCATGGTTTCTATACTTTTATGGCAGAAACTACCTCTTTTACCAATTAATTCTCTCCATAGAAAAAAATATTATATGACTATTGCAAAACCACTTCTCTCTAATCCTAGTACTATAATTCCTTCATGAAATGGATAAAATTAAATCAGTCCACTGATGCTCATGTGGCATTCAGGGACTACTTGTTTCCTAGGGATCTTCTAAGAGGTTTTTTTTTAATCCCTTGTCTGGTCCCTACTGAGAGCCTTAGAAATGAAATTGCTCTATCGTCTGGGAAATTCAGCCATCAAAGTAACAGTCCCCAAAGCACGCCTTTCATTCCAATCTCAAACTTAATGGTTAGAAAACATCACATATGTATAAGCTAACATCCTTTTGGTCAATCTAACAAGTACCCTTACTAGAGGTTGTTTGGAGAGTTCCAGAGCCGTGGCTTTTGTCCAACACAACTGAAACATCCTCACTGCTGCTGTCAAATGGATGCAAACAGAGTTGTTTTGTGTGCTCCCTGTTCAAGCTGCACCCTGTTCTCGTTGGCTGGACACGCTGGAATGCTGTAGCACTACTACTTCTGGAAACGGCTGTATCATCCAAAAAAAAGGAGGCTGAGGAACATGCTCATGCCTGGACCTTCATTATCCTCGCTGTTTAATTTACATGAAGCCTTGGCTGCTCTGGGTAATTCTAGCTGGCTCCCTCCAGGTCAAAACCGCTGTAGAAGGAGCCAGACTCACGTAGTGTGGACATGAGTAAGCACCTTCTGTTCCACAGTGTAGACACAGCCACTTCCTACTACCAGAGGTGCACAATACACAATATCATTACCTGAAATACAAGTACCCAAGAATTCAAATTATATCAATTATGTATTTTTCTTTTCCCATTTGAAAGTGTCCAGTGATTTCAGGGGTGGTTGCTGGCAATGCAAATGTATGTGTTTTCAGGTTTCTCTTAATCAGAGCTATCAGCAACAACCACTTCACCAGAGTCACACTGGAATTTGAAAGTGGTGACTGTGGAGCACCACTGCTGATTGATTTTGCAATAGTAGTTCTGAAGAGGTTTTGTACATTGTTTTGACCAGCCATTTAGACAGGCAATTATGGAGATAAGAGATTACATGATTAGAACTAATCTTTATTGAAAAGTACTTAAACACATGCTCAGTAAACTATGGTCTGTTCTTAGCTATTACTCAGCCATTTGTATTATTACCACAAAAATGGATGATATACATGAGCTCCTCTTTCACAGAAGCATTTTCATCAAGCACAAACATATGGGTTTGTAGGGCTTTTCTTTGCCCTGAAAATGCAAACAAAAAAAGGCCTGGGTTTTTTCTGGAGAGACATTTTTTTCCTAACAACCATCATGAGCCTCTTTTGCATATTATAAGATGGTATAGTCTGCAAGACTTCAATTAGGGATATTGAAGCAAATTCAATGTATTTTCCACCTTCTCTCATGGGTTCTTCACTCTAAATGACCTTCATTTTATTATATTTTTTTCTGTAACATTTTGGAGATGATCTTTGTAATGTCCAACTCCTATCTGCTCCAGATATTTTTTCCAAAATTGGTAATAAGTGTTAAATACGTGCCACTGCCAAGTGTAGTCATTTTCCGGTGTCTTACCTTGGATCTGCTCTGGCAGCCTGTGTGCATGTCTCCTTTGAGACCAAACTGGTTATTAAATTCCAGTTATTAGGAAAAAAATTTAGGCTTAGGACAATTTTTTCTACTAAACCTTTGTCAAATGCATGAATGACTTTGTCTACAAACAGCAGCTCTCTTACAGGTTTATACTCAGTTTGTGAGTCATAGATTTCACAAACAACAACAAAAAGGTTTCATTTGTGAAAAAGTGAGGATTTCCCAAAGCATCGGTTTATGGTCACTATTAGCTTAAATTGATTTCCCAGGAATAGGGGCATGGGATATTTGCACCCACAATCCGGCCTTCTTTATTACAGCCAGCTGTTTGGTCCTCATCACCTGTATTGCCAAAGCCATTTTCAGGCTTCACAGAGTAGAATAAGAGGATTGAAAGAAATTTAGCATTTCAATTATGGAGATAATAAGTGAAATAAGATCCTTTAACTCTCTCAGCTTCCCAAATTCTGTAGTAAGACTAAAACATTAATGTCCCTCTGTTGCTCTTCCTTCAAAGAAACCATGTGAGTTGAGACACAGGTGTCAACATGGATGATTGAGGTAAAGTACCAGTACCTCCAAAAAGCAAATATATCATATAACAAAACTAGTTCAGCTTTGACCCAGAAGCCCACTCTGTTCCAGAGAGCACCTGGTCACGGCTTTCTAACATTTCTTGATCCTACTGCCTGTGAGGCTATCACAGATGTGCTTCCTGGTGAAAGATTTTGGTTGTCCAGCACATCTCAAATGATAATAATAAGGAAAAATCTTCCAGAGGTGGAAAAAGCATAAATGTACTGTTTTTCTAAAGCATCTATTGATATATCAAGCTCATAAAATTTATTTGGCACAAATTTTGACTGAAATATGTTTCCCTTCTTTTTGTTCTTACCAAAGCTAATAAATGTGCTTGCTCTGATAGTCCTTAGGGAAGGTATAATTTACTGAAATGTGTGAATGAGAGACCGGTTGGTCTCCACAAGTCTCCTGATGCGTCTGGAGACTGTAACCACGCTCATCAGCTGAGATGATGGTGTTTATGCCATTTTAGTACCAGAGAGATCTGTCTGGCCCTCAGCTGCCACTGGAGAAGCTCATGGGTTTCCTATAGGTGTGGTGACATATCAACCACAATCAACAGACATATTGGGGAATGTCTCAGGTGACATTTAAAATGCTGATTAACGTCTGTGTCTTGGCAAGCTTATTATCCCTGGAGGATATTTTTCCAACCTCCACTCTGCTTCCTTCATTTTTAGGAGTCTTCTTGATGAGGAAAAGGATCTCCCATATTTTCCACTAGTTAAAAAAATTAATTTTCCTTAGTACCATTACAAGTGTCTTCCAATGCGCTGATCCTCCAGCTAGTTCAACACTTCCTTAGTGTGGGGATTCCTAAGTAAACTCTCTGCTTTTCTGAGACCCCTCTCCCTGTTTAGCGTTTGCACGCTGATGTGTCCATGCCTCTATAACTGCAATAAGTGCAGCACTGAATTCTTTTACTACCACTAGTAAATTTACTATCCAGTATTCAGGGCTTGGAGCGAAAACAACTATTTTTGGCAACATAATAGCATGTGTGCCATGTCCAACTTCATAACTGTCCCATTTATTTCCAGTTCAACAGTGTATTTATTTCCAAATGAACTGCTGCTCATTGTTCCTGTGAGGATTAATCTGAGCAACACACATTTTGGTCCTTGCCAGCTTCTGCAAAGCGATATAATCCATCCCCTCCTTCTCACATCTTTTCTTTAGTGACACCCAGTGGGTTGGCTTCTGCTAACTCGCTCTGCTCCTCAAACTCCCCATGCTTTTTGCTGCAGTCAGAGTTGTGATGCCATACACAGCTCTTTTCTCCTGCAGTGTTAAGGATCTCAATCAGGACATAATTGTCCACCCACTACTCTGAGTCTGAACTTGGTCCTTTCTTTTGTTTATCAAATTCTTACATGTTTCCTTTCAGAATTCTTAGGGATGTTCCTGAGCTTTGTTTACCCTCCCAGTCACAAGAGCGATGTTGGGATGTGACTTGGGCACGCTCAATCCCTCCTCCACTATCTTGTGCCACAGGAAAGCTAAGCAGGCTTGATGTGCTCTTGGAAGAGCTCCAGCCGAATGACTGGCAGAAAACACAGGCGGGGTGTACAGACCACAGAGTCAGCGCGTGTTTGTGGCGCACACTGAGGATCGGCCCTGTGGGGAGCACAGCAGAGCACACTCATGTCTCAGTGTGCATGGAACCAACAGGATCGCTCACCAGAGACTCAATCCCCAGGAATGCCACTCACAGTTTCCACAGCCTTTTGTATCCATGACTAAAGCCACTATTCTTATTACATGCTTCTGGGGTAGAGAGCATTCCACATCCTTCTTTGCTTCAGTTTTATAGTCTTTTCGGCTGGGGCAACAAAAACTACCAAAGATATCGAGGATTTCAACCCAGTAATTGTTAGAAAAGGATCTGCATTTTGCTGGCATTCACAGCTTGCAAAACTAGAGTGGTGTCACTTTCTTTATCCTCCACCTTCCTGGAGAATTCTAGCCTTGGTGAGGCTGGCTTTGAAGTGTTTCACTGTCCTCCTCCATGTATCTTCTCTGTTCCTTTTAACTCTTTCTCTGAATCCTGTTCAGCAATCCCTTTGTTCTGACAGCACTTGAAAGAGGGCTCTTTTATGCCTGGTTTCATCTAGCTAGGACTAACCACAGGAACCTGATGTCACCTCTCCTGACCCAGAGATTGTGTCTGACTGACACCAGCACAGAGGTATCCACTGGTTATATCAGAGAAGACTAATCTAAAAAAGGTTTGGCATTAGGCTTATTGAAAATATATCCCACCTGATTTTAAGGTTTAATTTCAAACCTGTGTTCTAAAAAAATACAGAAAATGTAACTACAAACAAAAGAAAAGTAATTATGATGAAAGACATTTGGGGATTATAATTGTGCTGTATTTTCAAGTGCCTTCAGGGGCATAAATATACTTTTTTGCTTTTGTGCTATATCCAAGGAAATAAAATATACCAGTTCAGAAATGTGTTGGCAGGAAATCTCTATGCTGTTTAATTTTGGCAGGATGCTAAGTATTAGATGCTAAATATTATTTGACCTCATGACTCACAGGAAAACAATGTGTACATCAAGCACAGAAATAATTGCTCTACTTCAGTATGTCCAGCCTTCCTATATTTAAAGGCAATTCACCATCTGAATACATTTCCAAATTGAATTGTTCTAACATTTAATCTCACAGCCCTAATGACAACAGGATAGAATTTTCCTAAGGTTTTTTTCTTAATATTTCTCAGTTCTCTTCAGATGAATTCTTAGTGAGTTAATACTTACATCTGCTTTATATACTCACAGCTCTTCAACACAGTGAATGCTAATTTCCGTCCTTAGGTTTATATCTTGGGGACTTTAGAAACCTGCAAATCTTTCTATTATTATGTGCATCTGCTCAGAATATATCTATACATACATCATTCTTATGCTATGTATGTATAATGTCTCTTTGGACCTTACATAGCAGCTCAGCAAGAATATGGTCATATTCAGTAGATGCAAGTATGTGTATTTATTTCTATAGGAAAAAATTTACACCTTCAGTTGCTCCTCTAAAGTATTAATCCTCTTTCTGAGCCACTACCCTGAAGAATTATGTCACTGAAATCAGAGTTAAAGGCAACCACAGGAAAAAAAAAAAAAAAAAAAAAAAGAGCTGTAGTTTTGAAAACTATATTACATAATACTTGTAAATCTCACTACCAGGAACATGCTGTTGACGGAATCTCATGATAGTCATAAAAATGAATAGTACCATTTAATGCCTTCACCACCTAGACATGTTTCACAAGGGTATAATATGTGGTGGGATTTTTTAAATCACAAAACTTTCCCTTATTCACTCTGCCTGCACCAAACAGCTGAAATTTCTTACAGCTGTTGGTCTCTCCCCACATCAGCAGTTAACACCTCCCTCCCCTGATCATCGGGCCCCCTTGCTCTGTAAGACAGTGATGGCTGATGGGGACATTTTAGAGAAACTGAACATGGGGATGTGGGAGAATGAAATGAAGAGACTAAGGGAGGGTTTCATGGGAATGCCTGCTGGAAATTTCATTCCTTCAGGTGTTATCATAGGGTATCACCTGACAGTTACTCTAGGTCAGGATACCATGAGGACAGTTCCGCTACATCACCAGACTCCTGCACGCTCCATAATCCTTGGTGGATAGGCAAACAGTGTCTAACCTTCTTGAAAGAAACTTTATGGGTGAAATTAGCTCTGCAGTGTTAATTGTAAGCATCAGAGTGCAATGCGTAACCAAATGTTTGATACCAGTGAGATCGCTGGGAAAAAATGGATGCCAATTTCATCTTACTAGCTCTTGAGATTCATGGCTGCAGGGTGTCTGTCACAATCACAGCTAAAGTTCAACAGTGATAGATCAGATTTATGACAAGGTTCAAGCATTATGTTTTAGCAGGAATACTTATCAGACTGGACAAAAATTAAAAATCTCCTCTATGTTTTAACACTTGGCTGGAGAAATAGCAAAAATAAATCACTTTTAAGATGATATTTCTGGTCTGATTAGCACCTTCCTGACAAGCAAGTCCTAAAACACTCTGACCATGATAATGCATGTTCCTATTTTACACAAACATACACACACAGTGCATACAGGCAACAGAGTTAAGGTTGTCATGGGAACGTTACCGCCAGATTTTCTGGGTTTGTATAATTAAAATAACACAAGTACAATGTTGTAACAATTCAGTTTTACCTTAATTAATTATGTTCACATTTTCTTTGGGCGGGAACTCTGTTTATCTGGTGGGTACAGCCTAATGTGATAACTTTATCCAACATTTCCAAAAGTTGGTTTTCTAAGCAGGGGATATTTTAAACTTGAGTCCCTGTGCAGAAACGACTACAGTGTAGTACAGAAAGCACTAGATCAGTGTTAAACCTGGTGGCTCAGCAGCTGGTAAGGTAACCTCCACGGCTGCAATGAACTCAACACAAGCTCTGCCACTGCACTGCAAGCTGTGCCAGCCCTGGCATAGGCAGATGCTGAGGTATGGAAAGAAGCAGAACACTTCTGGGGCCTGCCTGCTCCCCTCCTACATTAGCCATTACCCCACATGCATTTGATCCACCATTGGGAGCACCAGCAGTTCCCAGCCCTAGCCACCAGGGTTTCCCTCAACTCACTGTTTCTTGGTTCATCTCTTTTTCTTCTCGTATGCTCTTTCAGGTCAAGTCTCAACTTCTCCTGGATGTTCAGAAAACTTGAGTTAGCTCTGAGCACAGGAACACACTCAGACTCCTCGCTCTAAACTTATGCTCTGTGTTTTCAGAAGAGCTGACCTACAAACCTCATTGATGTTAAAGACTGGAAGTGTGCAGCAAACAGCCTTCCTCAACAAGTCATCCAGATGAGGGTTTTTGTCTCTTAACAGAAGTTGCATGAAGATGCCAGAAAAGAAGAATGGTCCTGGGAGCCCTTTGTCTTTTCAGTAAAGGGACACTCAGTCTTTTGTGCTATCAACCTTTAGAGCAAGACATGCTATTTAAATAAGCAGCAAACTTTTCTCCCCATTTGAACATGTTGCTTCCTCAAGAGACCTGGACCTTGCCATGGGCTGTTTGCAAAGCAGAGGATACTCGCACTGAGTATGGAGAGATCATTACTGATCTAATTGCAGGCATGGGCCACTGCTGACCCCAAGAACATGAGCTTCAAAGCCTGCATTCGATAGACATGTACAGAGACTGCTGTCAGTGCTGAAGACATGGAAAATGGGCTTTCTGAAGAGCCAGCTGGTTTATTCAAGAGGAAAGGAGCTAAAACCACTCAAGTTTTTGGCACTGCAATGAAATGAGACTACCATATATATATATATCTATATGTCCTTATTGAGGAGAAGGTTTAGTTAAAATATTCAGTGTAAGTCTCCTCCCTAAAGGAATAGCACTTAATACATGTTAAAATATAATTGTATAATTGGAACTCAAGTGTTTGGGTTATGTAAAAGGTGCTGTAGGCGTATCAGCTTAGACAGAGGTAATTAGATCTTGTATATTAACATTTTTCCCTTGAAGGGATAATCAGCAATACTTTCAGTAGTGGAGATGCTCAAGCCTAGAAGCTTTGTGGGAAAAGGTGCCTCCTTTAGCCCTGTGTTTGCTTTGTCCCTGCCTCTGTCACTGACTGGACTAGAAGAATATTTCTGCAGTAGATTACTGGCTTAATACAATTCCCTCTGGGTGCCCACACAATGGCAATATTGCCGCAGCTTTTTTGAAATCAGCATAAAACTGAATCACCTGCAAGCATCAATCATGGTGCCAAAAATAGGACTAGAGGACTAGATAGTGGCATTAAATAATGCAATACCTGGCCTGTATATTTAGTAATGGGTCATGCACTGAAGCCACAGAAACTTGTGGCAGGGCCAGGAATAGAAGAAATCAGAGTTCTACTGTCTCCTTGAGGCAAGGGTTAACATTTTATATAGATAAGAGTAAACAGCCACACACCACTGCTTAGCTTAGTCAGCGTGAAGGATACTATAACAACAAATATTGTATTAAAAAAACAAACATTGTTTTGCTCACAATAGGCTGAATGACAATCAATGGCACTACAGCTTTGGAGTATCCAATTGAAGCCCTTGAAAAATCAAGCGGGTGCACAGGAAGGTAGGCTGATAGTATGCCATCGTAGGATGAAGACAGGAAAATGCGATGGATTTCTTGGATTTTCAAATACATTGTAAAATTTACTAGAGAAAAGGAGCTTTTTATTTTGAAAACAGAACACTGCATCTTTAGGAAGTGGAACAGCAGAGCGCAAATTAAAACTGTTTTCAGAATTTTTCTTTTCAAGATAAAAGAAGAAATGTACAGTCCCAAGATAAAAGAAGAAATGTATAGTTCCTCAAGCCAGAAAAACAAAACACAGGCAAACAAACCACCCACATATAAGGACTACTCCAGGTAGTTTCTCATTTCATTGCTGGTATCCATGTTTGCCTTTCATATCCAGGAAAAATATTTCTGGAAAGGAATTCCAGGAAGAAAACCCAGACTTTAAGCTTCCATTGAGAAGCTCGTACCAAAGTTTGGAATCCAAAAATCTCAACGGAAATCAAGAGAAGGTCAATCCAAACTAGAAATATTTCCCCAGTTTCATATTTCTCCCTTCACACCTGCTGAAGACCTCCCTATCTCTACTCTATGCTACTCATATGAGGCTTTCTAAAGAGTTTGAGAACAGTACAAGTATCTTGTTTCTAGGTAAGTCAAAGCCTCTCTTGGTACCTGAAGGGGAAATGCCTACCTTTTGGCTTTGTTCCTGAAGTCTCAAAAGATTAAGACTTGTGGATTGAAATACCTGGGTAGCCTTAACAGACATCTCTCTTCAATGCTTATCTGCATTGATATAAGAGGCAAGAAGAAGGAAAGAATTGTCACCAAGATGCATAGGACAAGCTCCCTTGTCTTCCCTTATTTTGACCCACACCATGTATATGACAGAGATGGGCAGCCCATTTCCAGAGGCATTCCCAACACAAATATCAAGCAGCTCAATACAATTTTTACCTAAGGCTAGTGTCTAGAAGTTCTCAACACGCTTAATAAAGGATCTTCTTAAATGCAGGTATTTAGAACAAAAAAATATATAGCAACAGTTACAGAGCTCCTTAAAATAATTCCGAGCCTTTTCCACTTGCCAGTTTTCCAAAGTGCGTCTGTTCTAAAGCCTGTTTTCCATTGTGGGATTGCACCTGAAGCTGATCTTTGTAGACAGCAGCCACGCATGACAGTGCACTTGGGAGCAGGGAATAGCAGCCAGTCAATGTGTCTTTAAGCAGTCTGCACCCTCCTTAGGGGTCAAGTGGTAGAGCTCAGAGCAAATTGCTAAATGGTTGTTTGTGTCATCTCTGCAGGCAAGTAGAGTGGGGTATCTGCAGCCAAAGAAGCGATGAAAACAGCTGTAGCTGATAGCAAACACTGCCAGAAGGTCACCACCACCTGGGGAGTGGCTGTTTCAAACCAAAAATCTGTCGAGCTCCGGCGTCTCTGCTCATATTTAGAGCATTTAATTATAGCTCATATTTTTAGCATTAGTGAAAACACATTAAAAAAAAAAAAGTGCTTTGTTCTTCTTTTGGGATCTCACCTGTTAAACCATAAATATGAACCCATAAGGTCTTTCTCTTTCGGGAATGGCACTGCAACTTTAAGCATCGTTATATAATCATGTGTTGGACATCGAATTATTCTACTTGCACACCATAGGTTCAAGTACACTATTATAAAGGGGACAAATTCACTTCATTTTCAAAACTTCACACAGAGAAAATGTAATTTGAAGAGTTACAAGTTCAAAAAATGTTCAGCTCTTTCCAGTTTTCAGCACCTTCTCTTTTGTCCTGCTACAGCTTCATTATTTCCTAATTCTTTGCAGTACACAGCAGTCTTTTTGAATGAAAAGAAACCCTTCCACATTAGTCACAACAGGAAAACGAATTTTGCTTTGCAGCTGGTGAATGAGGATTATCAGAACTTTTATTCACATGCAGAAGATTAGATTATAATAGCTAAGGAACACTGATGAAATGCTGTGTTTACTCTAATTTAGCAGTTTTGCAAGTCTTGACTTGTACTCAAAAAAGCTACCTAATGCATGACTGCATTAGCCCTCTTTGGTAAATTTTGTGCCCTAAATTCAGCTAAAATCCAACACATACCTGGGGACCACATGTAGTGTTATACTTAATACTCATTTGATGCTTTGTGGAGCTATTTTATGATAGGAAAAGCAAGAGAAGAGAGTTTTCCAGGGCCTTCTGCCCCTTAAAAATGCAGCAATATTTCAGACCAAATAACCAAATTTCTTTAGATACCAAGTCTGAACGAGGTCTGAGAAAAGTATCTCAATAAAAAGCCCTAACCCTAATTTTTGCAGCTAAACTTCACCAAGGAATAGTCTTATTAAGTGCTGTGCCTTGGTCTTTAAATCAGTCATTTACAAGGTTTAATCAAATCTGGAATTACTAACATGGAGGTATTTCACTACAACACTATATCAGTCTTAGTTCTTGTCTCTGTATCAGCTTCTCACCATCTAACTAGAGGAATAAATTATGCAGGAAAATAAAAGCAGAATCTGCTCCCTTTTCTTGCCTTACTTTAATTTTAGTTGCAATTAATTCAAGGAGTTAAAGCCTTCTTAATAAAGAAATGCTTAAAATACATTCGCTAGATTTAACTTATTAGGGTTTTGACAACGAGTCATGTTATTATTTACTGCAGCATTCAAAGACCTGTTTGACTTCTTACTCTTGCATAAGAACTTTCAGGGATGTGACAACATGCGTTTTCTAAATAAGGCAAATAGACCTCTGCATCACAAACATTTTTGGCACTTTCAAATGCAGTTTACAGCCTTAAACAGACATTCCACTTCTCCCACCCACCCACCATCATCCAAGGCCTACAGTCACCAAAGTTTCAGAATTAAGAGTGGGAGTATTACTAATCTACCAGGTAAGTGCAGAGTTTAGCGACCTGTTTGTGTGTATATCCACGTACGTGACAGGGTATGGACAGACATCCCTATTCCTGTCTGCCATTCTCTCTAGAAGCACCCTCCTAACTTCCCTACCCAAACCAACCACATCGACTGACCTGGGCTGTAACGGTGAATTTTAAGTAAGAGCCAGGAAGAGCAGAGAAGGCACATATGCATATTGGAGAAGTAAAGCTAAGCAAAGGAGGAGATAAAGCATGGGCTGAGTAAAGGAAGCACCGGAGAAATAGAAATTCTGCATGGGCAGAACCTTAGAAGGTACTTAATTCCTGTCAAAAGCCAAGGGGGCTGGTACCTAATTATCTCAAGGATTTTGACCTTAGAGTCTCACAAACCATTCCTGAACTTATTTAGAAAGGGAAGCATAAAGGTGATGCCCCACCTCTATGACAGAAGCCCCTACCATCCTGGCCCCTGGCAACATTCCCAACTTTAAGCAGAAGAGGCCAAATCAATTTCCTTACACAGGTTCTATTACATCAGTTGAAGAATAGGGAGTAATATTCAGAACTTTCAACTTCCTTTCCCTAGTTTTAAACTCTGGATTGTGCTTCCCGTGTTTCCTTCTAGTTTAGCTGCAGCGATATTTCACCTGGCATTACTTAAAACCCAAATAATTTCTTCTGCAAAGAGAAGTGTATGGCTGCATGCTAAATCAACTCTCATTTCTCCTGCTTTCAGTGAAATTTGGATGAGGTCATTCATAGAGGTTCTTTCCAATCAACATTTCTAAGATTCTGTGATTACTTTGTATGTGTTCTTGTAATGTGAGCTGACCCATTCCTATCTGGGCTCTTTTCTTTTATGAATAACTGAACACAGTAGAACAAAACTCATCAGACTACAGGACAAGTAATTCTCATCTAATAACAGAAACTTTATTAACTCATGGAGCCCTACGCTGTCCCTCCCGGTGAATAAAAATAGTCAAGAAACAGCTAGTGTTTGCACACAGAATGTGGATTAGTTTGAGAGCATCTCTATTTCTCTGGCTCAGCACACTGAAAGTTTTTATTCCAATTACACAGGAAAGTAGTAGTTGCTAATGCTCCGGGAAAAAGCGGTGCATTCCAGCACCAGTAGGAGATTTATACATCGGATCCATTCAGATTAGGCAATTGTAGACAGCAAATTAAACCTCTGTTTTAGGAAGCTGCCTCTGACACAAGGAGCCATAGCCTGAGGTTCACATCCCAGCTCTGTGAGGAAGATGCTGTTCCCCTGTCCCTACAGCTGTACCTGATCTGAGGAAGCAAGCCTGAAGGCCCGGCAACAAAAACACTTTCAATATAAAACCTCTTGGTTCACAACCAGATCTTTCAATCCTCTGAAAGTTTATCTCGCGCAGTCTCTATTCTCTCTCTGTCTCTCTGCTCACTTCCAACACCTTTACAGGGCTGTGATCGTGAAGACACTGGAAAGACGTGCCCTTAATGATGGAAAGTTAAAGAGCTGCATGTCTGGAACTCACGTGGGGGTTGATGCATATAGTAAAGAGTGCAAAACACCAGGGCTTTAAGGAGGAGGTGCAACCGTCTCCTCTGTAATACGTACATACACACAAAATTAGACCCGCAAGTGAATTTTCTAGGTCAACTTCTTCTCCCTCCTCTGCTCTCACCTCCTCCCTGGAGTTTTCTTAATTGTTCTGGGAAGGAACACGTTTCAAAATGTATCACCAAACTTTATCTTAAGAAAACATATCGTCCTGGTTATTTTATATCCCAAACTACTGTGTATGGGATATTAGTCCTCAGTTAATTTTGCCAGTGCAAAAATGGCCTATGCTTTCTTATGCTGTGAAGTGTTTAGCTCCTACACAGATAATTTATTATCTTTCTCAAGCTAAAGACCAGGAATCTGAGCATAAAGACTAACACAGACAAGGGAAAGAAATGAGTAGGAAAAGTGTATTTTATAGGTACAGTGCAAAACACTGCTACAAGAACACTGAAAAGACCTTCCCTCACAGCTCTGCAGGTTGTTGTGTCCTGAATTTTATGAGACTCCACAGCACTTTGCTTAATTTATTGTAGACTGGGATATAACGTGCCGTTTGAGAGGCATATGGCCCTCTGAACTGGGCTGAATGTCCCTCCCAGCCATCAGCCTAGCCACAATTCCTGAACACTCACAAGATTTGCATGGTGCCGTTACTGATTTGCCTCCTTGCAACAGGTGTATGTTCATCTGCTTGTCAGCTTCCTTCCTCGTATATCATCATCCTATGACTATTTTTAAATAATCTTTGCAAAATAAAAACTCAACCAGAGTTCTGGAAATTGTTTCTTCCCTTCAGCAAATTTATATAATAAATTAGAAGATAGTAGCACTACTTGGATGGGTGGAGATAAGAGCCTGTCAGCACTTTCTTTGCAAACCCACTTTTGCAAGGACTCGCGATTTATCTACAACAATTTGATACGGGGGAAAAAAAAAGGTGGGAAGTGAAACCTCAGACCTGGAGGAAGAACCTCTAAAAAAGGATGAATAATAGAATTTCAAGGTATACCTGAAATAAATAGTGTGGAAAGAGGGACATACAGAAAAAAAGGAGGAAATACTTTGATTTTCACTAACGTCATTCCATTTTCACTTATACCCTCCCCTGTTTTTGCCTAACCATGGCTTTATGTTGGTCCTTAAACCAATTGTACTTACACTGTTCATTTCATTTCAGTCCTGTTTACAGACAATTACTATTACTTCTCAATATTCTCCTGAGGCAGGTATTACCAACTTGATTTTCTAGAAAGAGATGCAAGGCACAATTTTCCTCAGGCCACAACAGGAATTCTATATGAGAGCCAGGAATAGAAATAAGGAGTTCCCATTCCCTGTCCTAAATCACGGTCACAGAACCCTCTCAGGCACAGGCTATTTTCTCAATGTTTTATGGAGGTGACTATCCCGTTATGGAACTACGTTTCATACAGACTGGGATTTCCCTGGAATGTGTATGAATCTCAAGTCATCTCACTGCCAGCTGATGATACCTCTCATAAATAGCGTAAGGGCCAGGACTAACACAGTTTAACAATATATTGTTCACAGGGCCTTGTTATAAGCCTTACAAGGTGGTAGGCAAGCATGCATTACTAATATAAGTGCCTTTATATCTATGAAGCCTTTTAATTCTCTGAACTAAAACTCCTCTCTTATGTGAAGCACCTGTGGCTGATAAAAGTTAAGCAGATGTAACTAAGATGGGAAGTATTTGAGGGTGGAGCACCTCTCTGTGCTGGACACAGGGTCTCTGAGTTCAGCACAAGTTTCTCACAGTTTTGGGCCCATACCTCTAGCCCAACATACCTGGGTATATTCCAGGTGGACTGTCACATGTGTGTGTGTGGGGGTCGCAGGTCCAGACGAACCAAGCCTGACAGAGCTGTTATGGTTAGATTAAATCAGATATATTGGTTAGATTTTTCAAGATTCAAGTTGTGGAATCATGATTGAGACCTTCTGGTATATGATCTATACTAAACCCGTCTGTTTCTCAGTGTGACCCCTGGTTCTCAGGCCAAGTGGTTGAGGGAGGCCCATATCCATGTTGTTACTAAAGCAGCATCTTTCATAAACAAATCTAAGATGTGTTTCATGCTCTCAAGTATCACCAAAAGGCAAAGGACAGGGGTGGGAGGTGTTTGAAGATAGAGGCAAGAGGTTTGGCTGTAGGCTGCAAGTGATCTTCCCTGATGCAGTCTCATCCATACCTCCTCTTGGAAGAAGTTCCTGGAGTGAACAATCCTTCAAGCCACGTCTACAAATTGTCATGAAAGAGCTTGGGATCACCACAAAATTCAGCCAAGGGAAAAAAGCTATCAATTTTTCAATAAGGAATATCAGGAATTGAGTACTTGAGTATTAGTCCTCCTTTACTCAGAAATATAGGTATATTGTAAATATTTGCAGCTGGTCCAAGGCCTGCAGTTACAGGTCTGTTTGAATGAGGGATCAGCTCACATCTTGCAAGTAAGTGATGAGTCTACATTCCTTTTCAGGCAACTACATGTTGGCACAGGCTCTTTACAACATTAGACAACATCTACAGAGCCTCCAGGTGATTCATTGTTAGGACTTTGGTGCTGACAGTACCTTACAACTTTCTGAACATTCATATTTGGCATATTCCATCTTAATTACACTGAATAGCTGTCAGCATCTCCTAAAGGAAATCTCCCCAAAACGATGTGTCAGGATTCTCAGCATCAAGGTTTCTGAAATGTCAGTTTAAGGAAAAAATGAAAAACTTTCCTGTTTACTGAGAGTCAGTGTCCCAGAAAATCTGCTTTTCCAGCCTGGTGGGGATCATTTGAGTAGCTAACAGGTGCAATTCCTCACTGAAGGTGGGTGAAGATTTTTACTTCCCAATGATACTCTCAGTACACTCAAGAGCCAAGTGACTCAAAAGAATAGCTCAAACTGCCTTAATACTTCATCAGATCTTTCTGTGCCATCTCTCCTGGGATTATAGATCATTAATTTCTACAGGGAGTCAGAGGAATTCCCATCAGTAATATTTCTTCTCATTCAGGTTTCCATTACACTCAGCACAACCCCCAGCTAGGCTTTCTTGAAAAATCCTGTCCTTCATGTTTATTAATACTATAGCAAATGCTTAAAGCTGAAGGAAGTACAATCAGAAAAGAGAAAGCAATAAATAGATATATTTTAATAATGAGAATATTTCTGACAGCTACACTTGAAAAATAAAAGCTACTTTTCAAAGATCAGGAGAACTGTTCAGTGACAGTTTTCAGTTTTATTGCTATTATCACTTAAATATATTTATATAACACTCCTTTATCACCATTCTCTTCTATGACATCTCTTACAGCTAAGATGAATGTCTATATATATCCCTCTCTTAGTCAATAATTAGTTTGCAAAATCAAGCAGCTCATGTAGCTGAGCATCAAGCCATTTCTATTTGAAAGTACCTGATTTTATGTAATTATTATGTGTAATTTAAAGCAAAAAATATATTAAGAAAAATTAAGTGTCTGAGAAAACTCTGAACTTCTCCTTCAAAATGTTCAGTAACGCTTAGCTATGTTCCTTCTGCCCTACTTTTTCCATAGGTAAACTTTATGGCAGTACTTATGAACCACAATGATCAGCCCTTCTTTATTGCTAGCTTAAAAAAGAAACCCATTTCCCACTATGGCTATATGTTCAAAGGTACAGTACAGAGGGCATTCACAGTGTCCTTTAGCTCCAGGTAAATTTTAAGTAATTTGGAGTGGTGAATATCAGACTCCATTGCTGCACTACCAGAGAATGTTGTTGTGATGACAGCAGCATGACAGCAAGATGGGGCTGGAACTAGGGGATCCTTTAAGGTCCCCTCCAACAGAAACCATCCTATGATTCTATGATAGCAAGCACTGTGAGCCATCCAGTCCAATGCCCAACTGCTGACGGCAGCTAGAAGAAGATATTCTGGCAAAATGTGGAAAAAAAGCCAGTGATTCAAAATTATGTAGGGATTGGGGATCTCACCTTCAACAGAACTTTCTTTCAGTGTATAAAACTTTTAAAAAACAAAACAAGACTCCTTAATTTAAAAAGCCACTTTTAACATTGTTTTCTTAATTTAAACTGTCCCAGAGAACCTCCAGCCAGCCACCCATCTCTGTCACAAGGTACAGGGAGCTTATGGGCAGGACAGTGGCAGAAAGTGAGACACAGTACTCTCATACAAACACAAAGCTTTTTAACATCTGATCCCGATGCTTTTCCAAAAATACCTCAGCATTTCCCTCCCAGATGTTGGCCGGTGCCAGTAGGTGACAGCTGGCAAGTGAACTCACTCCAAACAAGAGAAAATGGTAACACTTGTTTGCATTCCCTAACCAGTGATTGAGTAACTCCTCTGTGATTAAGGGGACGGGCCCAACATTTCAGAAGATTCATGATATAACTTTTTTTTTCGATTTACAATCTAGCCAGACCTCACCAGCTTCCTCTTTTGCTTGCCTCCTCAGGACCCTTGCCCAGACCACTGCCTTCTCATCCTACCCCTAAGTTGCTGTCACTGCATCATCCTTCCTCATGTCTTTCCTCCACCTGCCCCACTTGAACCTTCCTCCTGCTGCCTCCTACCTCTCCTTAGGCTTCTGCCATCCTGTCTCTTCTGTAATATCAATTTCTGCAGCACCCACGCTGAGTTCAAGAAAACAAATCTAGGATCATTTAAAAAGTCACAGTCTACTCTTCTCTGATACCAGAGTTCCTCTCAATGCTCCTCAGTAGTGGGGAACAAGAAGTTCTGAAGAATAGGATCCACTTTATAAATTTTTTAATACTGGGAGGAGTTCCTGAGAGGGTCCCACGGCTCCTAACCTGCTACTTGGGCCTCAGAAGATCTCAGACTGGTGGCCTTTGAGTAAAATGTATAGTTCTTCTTTTTCCATACTCAGTGATGGGTGGGAACTGCTGGAGAGCTATCACTTCTTCAGCCAGAAGTGTTAAACTGCAAGGGGTTAGTGAATGCATGACAGAAATAAAAACATACAGCCAGGTAAATTTGCTTGGGCTTACACCCCATGTCCAGTTTGCATAAATGCAATGCCAGAGAAGAAAACTCTCCCTGCCTTAAGCATTGTGCACTAATGCACAAATCCTCTGTGACTCAAGTGATCATACTCAGAGCCCCTTGCCAGTGGCAATGCTGCATCTCTTCTGCAGCTCCTTCTATTGCTGAGCATTTTTATTTAACCACCACAGTAGCCTAACAAGAATAATATGTGGAAGTAGGTTTCTCAGTGCCACTGTCAATGTTATGCATAGCAAGTGGCAGCAATGTTCCAGCTGACTTACTCTGCTGATTGTCCATGAATAGGCAGCAAACTCTTTCAGAGGGTTCTGGAACCCTATACAGCATACCAGTCGCTACTGATGGATCACAGAAGTCAGAATGACCATGAATATGTTGTATTTTTACATCTCTCCAGTTTTGGCCCCCAAAACATCAGAAATTAAATATGTCAGTGGAGTCAGAGGTTGGGTACACATCAGCAAGGGGCAGGAATGGATCCACAGAATGATGACCTGGTAAGAAGGGCTCAATCACAGCATCACACCTATGTTTTGTGTTTTACTTTGAAATAGTGTTAATCTGGTTTTATAAGCTGAATACATGTAAGATTTTGCAGAATACTTGGTGTGTTTCTGGAATGAGTCTTTCTGCTTAGCTTCAACAAAAAGGCATCCTGTTTCCACATCCTCAACAAAAAGGCATCCTGTTTCCACATCCCAAGTCTACTCTGTAATGCAAAATAAATCAGGATACATGGGCAGGGCTGGGAGATTATTTTCAAAAAATCATTTGGAATTTGAATGAGTGTTCTACCTAGTTGCATCCATTGCACTTGAGTTCATGTGGGTACATCAAGAAGCCAAAGAATGCAAGGCCTTGAGCAGGTCTGCTGTCTGTCATACCTAGTTGGAGAAGTACTTTCCTGTCATCTCAAACTGCTGCTTCTTAGAATAGTCAGGTCTAGACTATGACAATAGAGAGAATATTCTCAATTAAGAACTAAGTGACATACCAGAGTTCATTCAAGAGACTAATAATACCAGAACAGAAAACTACTAGTTTTCTAATAGTTTGAGAATGATAAAAATAATAAATATGAATGTCAAGATATTCAGTAAAACCACTTACTGTTTGTTTTAATAATAACATCTTCTGCATTCCAATAGTTTTTCAAATCATAGAAGTTTTGGCAGTTGAAGAAACAAGTGGGTTTACTTGCATGCTCACCTTGGAGTGGAATATGTCACTATTTGGCTGTTTCAGCTAAAACTGAGAAATAGTATGGAGAAAAAAAACCTACCAAAAGCAGCTATTTTGCTGGAGAACTGGTTGTGATAAATGTGCTAGGAGGAAAGAAAGGAGACAGGGAAGACAGGTAAGTATATCTTATCCCTTTAAAAAGAAATTAAATTATGCTAGGACAGATATAAAAATAAACCTAAATCAAAAGGAAAGTAGGATTAATCAAAATAGCTGGTCAAGGTCAACAAACAGAGAAGTCAATGGAATCTCCTCAATATCTATTTTCAATATACAGAAGTAAAAGAGGTAAGGCAAATAACACTTCCATCTGAGATTCAGAGCTGTGGTTGAAATATAATTTAAGAAACATGTCAGTCAACCTGAAATCCCTTCCCAGCACTCTTAATAAGAGCAAAATGAACAGGATATTAAGAGCCAGGAGATAACTCTTCTGCAATACGGAACAAACAATTCAGCAAAGTGAGTAAGCACATAGTGACATTTTAGCATGCATTTAAGTTTCAGCATCTACAGTGAGAATCTGGTATCTGCCTGTGCATGCTCTCGATGGAGATCCATGAACGTGAGTCTGTCTTACACACGAGCCTTCCTTCAATCTGTGGACATGAATCTGTCCGGTAGCTCTGGAGCTTCTCATGGACTCAGGCGAGAGACACTCATGTGCCAACCCTGCAGGATTACGAGCAAGACAGATCTGCAAAACACCTCCTGGCACCTGAGGGCCGCATTTTACAACCTGCTTATCCTCCTTCTGCTTTAGCTCTGTACTGCTGTGATGGGAACACGGGTACTTCCCTACTAGAAACTGAAAAAGAGTTCAGATGTGTTAGAGTGCAATCGTGGCAATTCAGGTAGACACTGGCCTGTCTTTCAAATTAAACTGCTCTGAATTCCTTGCAATTTCAAGGTCAAGGATTACAAAACTGGACATCATTGAAAGGAAAGGTCCAGGACAAGGACAACTATCAAAGTCCAGGAAATAAAGCTGACAAGCAAAGCTTCCCACGGGCACAGTGAGGGTTCCTCCACTGACCTTCTTTGCAATGCATGGTGTGGTAAGGTGTGCACCCTCTTCCTGCCCCACCAAACTATCTCCCTGGAAGCACCTGCTAGGAATGAGAAGACAGTGAAACTATTGCACAGGGAACAGATAAAAATGGGTGTGATGGTTCTGAGGTGGTGCATTTCTCTCACTCACTCCTCTGCCCATAGGAAAAAAAGGTTTGTATATAACACAAAACTAAGAACTGTAAATCAAGAGTATAAGCAATACTGTAACTTTCCCTGTCCTTTTGAAAGGAGTCAGTTAGTAACATTTTAGCACTTGGAAGTACTTGCCTGTACTTTGAATTCCCCTGTTTTCTATTCCACTATCTAGATTTTATATTCTGAGGACCTATTTTCTCCTCCATCACCCAGAATATAAAGTGCCATTTCAGGATATTACACTCTTTCCTGAGTTCAAGAACCACGTGATTCCAGAAGTCATAATATTATGAGCATGCTTAGATCCATGACTTCATGCCATATGACTAAAACATTTCCTAAAAAGAAACAGTCTTCTTATTCACACTTCTTTGGTTGTTAACAATGGATCTGCACCCCTAAATCTAGAAACATAACCCTACGTGTCCAGAGCAAAAAGTCATGAATTCATATACGGGCTGCAGAACAAACAAAAATGAGGAAAAGGTATTTGAAGCGAGGTGATTTCTGTACATTTACCCATGTAACTCATACATGCTTGATGGTAGTATCAAAGGGTACTAATCTGACACGTGTTGAACCAGCCCAAGATAAATAAGTTCACTCGTGCTCCTTCTCATCTCTCTGAAAATGATCACTATCCCACACATCCACTTTTCATTTGAGAATTAGTTCATACACCACCACAAGAAGATAAAACATTGACTGTGACTAATGTAATGAGCCTGAAGCACTAAAGAAAGATGAGGAAAAAAAAGTTTGAAATTCATGACTTTTATTCTCTTGCTTCCTCCTAACAGGATCTGAAAATCTTGAAAGAACTTAAGTGCATCAAAGAATATCCTTTGAAAATAATGCTTACAGGCAGGAATATAAATTGGATACTAGTCTCTAGGTCACTGGCCTACCTTTGTAGAAGGGTGGCTTGCATTTCATTCCCCCTGACTAACAATTCACCTTTATTAATTAGAACTTAACATTTGAAAAAAAGAAGACTTAAGGTTTGAAAGTTAGAGAAAAAAACTCCAACTTTTCTCTTATGAAAAAAACCGCAAATTCAAAAGCTTCTAATCTGACAAACTCTTGATGCTATTTATATCACTAGTGGCATCGTGACACAGCAATTAAATTATAACCCTTTCACTAATAGAACATATTTTTGCCTATTTAAAACAGAAGGGAAGAAACAAGAAACTTTAATTCAAGAAAGCCTCAAATAACCAAACATGTAGGCAGGCCATAGTTAGAGGAAAAGCAGAAGGTACAGGAATAATTTGTGTTTGACTATAACCAAGTTTGAGTTAGTGTATTATATGAAGCAATACATGATCTGTCATTAACTTCTAGCTGATGTACGTTTAGGCAGCGTTGGGTCGTCTGTAACCTATTCCATAAAGTCTTTTCATTTTATTTAGGCTACTCTGTCACACAGAACTCAGAAAACATACTGTGTTCCCTTGTTTGTGGGCAGTATAACTAAAATTTGATTTTTTGTAACTTAGCTATTTTTGAGGATTAGTAAAGTTCAAGTATGAAGTTAGTGATTTAAAGTAATTACTGACACTACTTTTTTACATAGAACTGCTCATTTCCTACTCTATTTAGCCACAGAGGAACAGTTTTAATATCATCCAGTATTTAAAGAGAGCAAGGAAAAGGAATGGGACAAAATATGTAACCTTCTCATAAAATCATTATGATTGACCCAGTGATCCAAGAACCAAACTTTTTCCCCAAAGACAATAAGTTTTAAAAACATGCCATCACTTCAGAATTATTTCAGTAAAATAACAATCAGTTATACTCAAACATCAAGCCAGGATGTATATGGGGGAAAATATAGTCCAATCCAACACCGTTGTTAAAAAAATTGGGATGGGGTTGCATTACACAGCCAGGAAAAAACTTCTCTGGCTAACTGCGCCACCTTATGATTTGAATTTAAATGGAAAATTAAATGATTGTCCAGTCTGTAGAAGAAAACACTTACTTAAAGATATTCCTCTAGACCTAAAAATGGGATCGGGAGCTTACTTTATTCTTTCTTACAGAGAAGTGCAGGGTTGCATACTTCAGTATTGCTCTTCTGGTTAAAAACCATGTCAGCAATATAAATGGAAAAAAATACATTCAGTCTTGCTGGACTGTGTTTTTGTAATAACAGTATACACATCCAAAGCAATAAAGCCAGGCAAATAGCAGAGTAGTGGTTTAGCAATCTTAGCACTGTTAGCTAAGTATGCAATCAACTCTAAAACAAATGCTTCATAATCCGTTATTCTCCTGTGTAAATCTCTACTCCTATAACCCTGGGAAATAAGAAAGCTTTACTTCTGATTTTTTTTCCCTAACGTTTAAAACATGCCGGCTGTAAGCCCTAATTTATAGCCAACGGATCACAATTTGCACTGAAATCTCTAGTCAGACACGAAATTAAACAGCACAGATATTCAAAGGAGTTACAGCATGCATTTAAATACATTAACCACATCCTACCTTGCATCCAAACATCAACGATAAAGTGTTGTTGGTGCATGCAACTTTGCAGTGGCAAATCATTGGTGTAAAGCAGTCAGGATTTTTAACAATAGGGCACATTCCTTTAGTGCTGCAGTAGTGGCAGCCTACTGAAGGCTGAAAACAAGTCGCTAACACAGCACATGGAGTGGCAACATATGCTGCTCAACAGCTAGCTTTCCTCTTGCTGGTCAGAAGCAGCCTGCTTGAATCTCTACCTGGGTCCCATTCAGCCATCCCCTTCTTTGTTGGTGAATCAACGATGCAACAATGATCACGGATCTCAGGATTTCCCTTCCTCTGGGAAATTAGTTTTTACATCGGGGAAAAAAAAAAAAAAAGGAAAAAAAAAAAGAAAAAAGAGAGAGAAATGGAAATGAGGGGGACTAGCAGGTGTGGCAGTATTAGCATGTAAAAGGATGTAAACGCCTACTCATAACAATCACATAAGATTGTCATGCTAGCTGAAGTGGGCTGAAATTATTCCATCGGAAGAAAAATACTGCAGCTCCTGATTTGGTAAAAAGCCAGTGAGTTGCTGCAATACATAGTCATAGTGTGGAGAGAAGAGAAAAAAAAATGACTTATCTAAAAGCCAGGATCCTCAGCCTTTATCAATATGCATTCCAGTAAGGATTCCCTTCCCAGCGCCTCCCCGTGAAAAAGAATCAAATCAGTCGCAACTCCGGAGAAGCGATGACCTTTGCTTTCCCCAAATAGATGAATCTCAGCAGGAAACAAACTGTACTCAGAGCTGAAAATCACAGATGCTGGGAGTTTGTAATAAGAGAAATACAAGCAACATTTATCCAATCCTGGCTTGCCACATGGGAGCTTTCTCCAGGCACAAATTTACAAATAGACAGGTTGAAGGATTGCAGGAGACACTGAATAAAGATATGAAGTTACACAGAAAATGCACCAGCATGAAGCTAAAAACTCAACCCTCTTTAAACTCTGCTCTGGAGGCAATGTAACTACTGACTCCAGCTAGTACTGCTATCCTGCAACCTACAAACATCTTGCTGTAAATCAGAAAAGCAATAATTAAAGAAGTTTGGGAGCATAACGCTGGTTTGGATTCTGTTACAGCTGTCGCTGCTCCTTCAGTTAAAGCAATACCAGCTGAAAATGCATAATAAAGCACTCGGACGAGCAAATCACTAGCTGTGCTTTTTTAAGAGGATTATTTATATGAAAAGTTGGATTAATGTATCCTCCAGGTTTAGGTTTGGTCATGGCAGACACACAAATACAAATTAAGAGGCCATGATATGGAAAGTAAAGTGATGTCCTTAACGATTTCACAGCTGATAGCAAAGTAAACCAAGCAGTTGTTTCACAGTGCCCTGACCCTGCTTTTCTGTGACTCACTAAGCTCTGCCCATCAAATTAGAAACTCTTTCTAAAGAAATGAGAGCAGCTTGTCTCCCTGGCAATCGCAAGTGAGCTCTTAAGTCACAACTGAAACACTTTTCTGTAATAAACCCGAAGTAGAAATTTGTTATACAAGAGAACAGAGAAAATAGCAAATGGAGGTCTCAGTGTGGAGCCAGAAGAAGCAGTACAGAGGATGAACAGCACAGGATTTTTTTAAAAAGCTGTCTGAGATTGCAGACCCTAAGTTAGGCAACCTCTTTTATTAAGATTTTATGTTTATATAAGTATAGATACATGGATGTGTGTTGCATATATGCATATATCTATACTTTAAGTAGAATTTCTTCAGTATAACTTATCCTTGCTTTGCAAAGTTCAAAGCCATAAAAGAAGCAATTTCTTAAACAGCTTTGTTTCTATTCTTGCACCATACAATAACTTTTTTTTAATCCAATTTTAGCATGCAGTTGAATTTCAGCTTGGAATTATGTTTTTTGATTATTGTTTCTCATTCCCTAATTTTAAACTTAGTGCTCGCAAGAGCCCAAGCTCGGTAAAATTAGGGTAATTTCTAGATGGAAGTGGCAGATAGAGTTGCTCCACAGTTAGAGCTACAACTCAGTTCCATTTCTGAAGATTTCTTTTTTGCAAATAACGAGCTCTTACAAACCACTGTCCTCGATTCACTCAGCTCACGCTTTTCTCCCGAGCAGCCTGGACGTGAGCCCACGTGCCACGGGAGTTCACTGCGTGGATGCCCATCGGTCAGCTGTTCAATAACCTAAGTTTGTGCAACCCGTGAGCCCAAAGTGACATCACAGCAGCCCTTCCCTGGAACAGTGACTGAGCCTGTTTAGAAACGTACTGTGGTGACAAACAGCAGCTGTAACATTGCTGAATCTTTGATCTGTTTATTCCTAGCTTGCCTGTCTTGTTGTTAAGCTATATATTATACAGATTTTTCTTTCAAGCACTGTCTCTCGCATAACCAGCACTGGTGTAAATATAGAAAAGCGTAGTTTCCATGACAATACATTCCATAGTTACAGCCAGCAGCCACTATCATTAAAACATGAATCACAGTGCTACCTTAAGGTGTGAGCACACTACATCACTGGCCTTAGAAGCATTAATTTGGGATGGGGGTGGTATGGCAATATTTTTAGGAGGCACTACTATAAAATGCCAGAAAACTGGGCTATTAAACTATTTTGGCCCTTCTAATAGCCACCCATCTTAGAGATTTTAGTGATCAGTAATTCCCAATCTGTACCAATCATTAGCATTTCTAAGAGAAGAATGCATCCATCACATCTGTACTTTTCAACGTTTTAAACACGATGTCCTGATTGAAAACTGAACTCAATCACACAAATGTGATTTCTGATTAATATGCATATGGCCTAATTAAAATCACCTGCATTTATTTTCAAATTCAGATTTCAAAGAAGGGAAAGACCATCAGCCAGTTAGCCTCTTGGACCATTTGGATCTTACTGCATTCAGCTGGCTCATGTTTTCAAAAGGGAGGACATATCTGTTCATTAAAATTCCCCTATCTTCCCCAGTTCCTGCCACTATTGCAGATTTTCAACCAGAACAGGTATCACCTGTGATTTCATTTCAGTTTTAAGATGCACCAAACAGCCAGCACCCAAGTATTTTGCAAGGCAGGAAATTCGTCCCTTCACACTTCAGCTAATCGTTGCTTTCAAGTGAAACACAGTTACCTGACACACAGTCATTTGGGAAAATCTCAGAAAAGGAAGATTTATTCCAGTGACAGATTTGAATAATAACTCATGTTGCAATTGGCCAAGACATTTATTTCCATTAAGTGACAATCACATCTAGAAAAATGCCATTGGAAAATATTTGCTCAGAAATCCTTCTCTATCTTTTCTTTTTTACAACAGCCCTAATCACACACACAAGTATATTGCCACTTGCCAGGAAAGGCATTTAAATCACAGTCATACTGCAGGAGCAAGGATTCTTGGAAAATCTGTGTCCACTTTTTTGCGCTAATGGGATATGCAGAAGAACACAAACTGTGGGTGTTACTGTATGAAGAATCCACAGATCAGTTTTTTGAGCCCTCCAGTCTTCTTTGGACTTGAGTGCATTGATCCAGCCACGGTCTGATAAAACCTCTCTTGCTCTACCAGCCTCTCTGGAAGCTGCCAATCTTTCAGCTCCAGGTTTTCCAAAGATGTCTGTCTGCCTTTCGCAGTGCGCCATTTTGTGGAAATGCATGAATTAACTTGGAACAGCTGAGTTGCATTTCAGGAGTTATTATGATCGTGTTTGCATGGTAGTTCCTCACTTAATGTGTATACATCTCCTCCTGTACTGGAGCTATTTCAAATAGCAATGCTTAGCTTTGCACCTGACATATCATGTGAGAAACAAGAAGATCAATATCAGTAAAAACAAAAATAAAAAGTGAAGGCTCGGAGAGTCAAAAAGAACTTTTAAGTATTCACCTTTGACTATCACAGGATGCTTAATTTTAGGATTCCTTAATTCTCTGCTGTTTCTGTTGAGAACATTGCTTAAGTTTTGGTACTATGGTATAGCTTTATGCATTTCCCCTTCCCTGCTTTCACTACTCAACTTTTTGTTCCATTGCTATACGATTAAAAATTCCACTAACCCTTATGACATCCATTAGATATGAGAAGATAATGATGATCTATAAACCCTTGGCCAAGGTATATGATTATTAACTTTCTTCTAATCTTATGTTAGAATTCAAAACCATCTTCTTTGCTGCTGTTCTCTGAAGTCCCTGAATACTAATCAAGCCTCTTAAAAACTAAACCTGTCTCTGACAGTGATTAAAGAGAAGCTGTCTTCTCAAAGAATCAGATAAAAGAAAAAGCAAAAAGGCTTGTTGCACCACAGGCAGCACATACAAAGGGAACCAGAGAACGTAAATATAAAACAAACTTGAAAGATCCTCCGTCAAAATAGAAATGATTGCACACAACTGTCTCACATATTCCTTAAGAACACAACAGTCTCACACCTCTAGTCTAAACCAAAGTTTGTACAGCTATTCTGTCTTTGGAGAGGCTCCGCTTAGGGTATTTCAAGGACCTCAGCTACATTTACGCTTTCTGTGAGCTGGTCATTTTGGGGTATACAATGAGGATATCAAGCGTTTATTTTGCAGATTTTTGTCTGTTGGTGAGTATCAGAACCCTGGCCTTAGTTTGCCTGAAAATCCATCTCCCTTTGGTACAGAAATCATAGAATGGTTTGGGTTGGAAGCAACTTTTAAAGGCCATGTAGTTCAACTCTCCTGCAACAAGCAGGGACATTTTCAACTAGATCAAGTTGCTCAAAGCCCTGTCCAACACGGCCCTGGATGTTCCCAAGTAAGGGGAATCCACCACCTCTTTGGGCAACCTGTGCCTGTGTTTCACCATCCTCATTGGGAAAAAAAAAAGCTTCCTTGTATCTAGTCTAAGTATAGTCTCTTTTAGTTACAAACCATTACCTCTTGTTCTATTATAACAGGCCCTGGTAAGAATTCTCTCCCCATCTTTCTCATTGGCTACTTTAAGTACTGAAAAGCAGCAGCAAGGTCTCCATAGAGGCTTTTCTTCTTCAGGCTGAACAATTCAAACTCTCAGCCTTTCCTCATAGGAGAGACATCCCAGCCCTCTGATCACCTTTGTAGCCCTCCTCTGCATTTGCTTTAACGGATCCATGCCTTTCCTTCACTGGGAACCCCGGAGTCAGATGCAGCACACCAGGTGGGGTCTCACCATAGTGGAGTAGCTGGGGAGAATCACCTTCCTCAACCTGCTGGTCACACTTCCCCCTCGATGCAGCTCAGGATATGGTCCCGCCTTCTGGGCTGTGAGCACGTATCATTGAAGGCTGCCCAGGAAAGACCCCACAGTTACCAGATAACAGCTCAAGAGCTGCTAATTTGTGATCTTTCTACACCTCATGCAAAACTGTGTTTGAACTGGTTACAAGGGGTAATATGAGACTGAACTTTCACACACACTCTTAGAAACAGAGATAAGGCAATTTTTTTTGCATGTTCAAAGGCTCAAGGAACAGATAAGGTCTGGGCTGGTCCTGCCATGAGGAGGAGATAAATAGGGCCACAAGGGTGGAGATGGAACAGAGAGCTCCAGGGACAGCTGTGTAGAGACAGACTTGTCACTTCTGTGGGATGTCATTGGGACTGCTGGGACCCACCTATTCCACTGTCATGAGCAGCAGCTGCTCCATCTCACACAGTGCTTTGTGACAGCTGATTTCATTTTCACAAATCACTGTATGGAGACAGGGATGAGTTGCCAGTTGGCTCCTGCCAACAGCAGACCCTGCTGGTGGAGAGCTGGTTCACTTCACCTAGAGATGACAGGGACATGGAGATAAAAGTTCTCCTCAAGCACCTTGCAATCTGAGCATGGAAGCAGAGCGAAAGGCAGAGGATAGATTGGATGCTCTGGAAAAAAACCTGTGCATCAAGAATTCAAATGTGGTAGGCAGCTTGGAAAACATATGACTCAATCTCCCCACCTGAAAATGGAATTAATGCCTTCCAATTAAATGCCCATATCTCTAAGTATGCCATCCTATAACAATGATTTTTAAGTTAATGGGAATACTCTTACAAAAAGTACTCATGTTCTTAAGTGTTTACACATTCTAAAGTGCCACATTCCCAGCACAGTTCTACATTTGTAACTAGTGAAAAACTGTCTGAATTATTTATGAAAATAATTTTGATCTGTTAAATCATTTACAAAGTCACCAACTGCATATAATTTTTTTAAGTAACTTCTCCAGCCAGGTATAAATTTAAAACAAAAATATGAGAGAGGGGAGAAAAAAAATACTCTCATTAAATATCAGCTCGAAAAAAAAAAGCAAGCATATTGCTGCCAGTCCTCAACAGATACAAAACAGCTCCACTTATCTGAGGATTCCTATTTATATCTTGTATTAGCATTTTTAAAAGGTTTTCTGTGACAAATTAAAGAGAAATAAAGGCCCGATCCTGCTGGCACAGAGTGAAAACATGCACACAGAATATTTAGAAAATATATGCCTTACTTTAATGTCACTATGTAGACCTACTGATTTCTTCAAGTGTTTATGGTGTAATACACATGCATTTAGAAGAGCTTGAAATGATCAGTTTAGCCACCACATGCTAGAGCTCACCAAGGACTAAGACCTGCAGTGTTTACCCAGGCTCCTGGGACATAAGAAGGGCTGGTTTACACTGAATTTTGTGTTGCTATCCGCTGCTAGCACTGAACCGGCCAGCTCTGTTTGTCAATGCATGCTGAGGTTATTGCACCACACACATCTTCGCTTTATGCACTGAGTGGAGGCATCAGCCTGGCCACAGTCCTCTCCATGTGGTCACCAGCTCTGCACGCACGTCCTCTGTGCAAGCAAGACTCCCTCAGAAAGAAGCAGTAGGAATTGGTAGGAATTTTCCATTTGTTTTCCTGGATCCCCCTGAATCCATTCTACTTCCCTAACATCCACTGATGAGAAGTTTTTCTGGCCTTCCAATTCTATCTTTTTTGTTTATTCTGAATCTTGGCCCTGATATCTTTATCAGCTTTCTCAAAATGTTGCAATGGAAGGAACAGTTAACGTCTACTCATCCTCTCCATGTCACTCATGACTTTATAAACCAGTTGTGCATCCTCTCTAACTGGTCTCTTTTCCATTATGAAAAGTTGTAGCCTAATAGATCTCAGTCATTCTTACAAAAATAGCTTTTATATATTTGAAGATGATCATTGATTATCCCAACTTGTTCTACTTAATTCTTTCAAACTTCACCAGAGATCGTACAATATAAAACCCTTAAAATCCTTGGTGTTTTCCCTCTAAAAATCTCCCCATTCCTCTTAAAGTGTGCATCCAAATGGAGACACTGCCTTGCAGAATAATTCTTCCAATCTCTCGCTTACAGTAATTCTCTAAATATAGTCCAAGTTTTTTACATTAGCTTTGCAACAGCCTTTCATTTTTCACTGAGACCCACTGGGATTCATTTCCACACCATTCCGCCTTTCCCTGCTTCCTGGCTAATCAATATACATTTGGTATTCATACAACTGGATATTCCTCACTACATGCAACACTTCATATTTGTACTTCATGTTATTGCTTTCAGGCCATTTATTTATGTTGAGCTTTACACATGCCATTACTCTGACAATTTCTGGTGTGCTCAGGGTATGGACTTCAATAAAAAGTACTTGGAAGCAATTCTTCCTGGGATTTAGACTAGCTGGAGCACAGTGTTACATCGCCAAAAAGAGTTTCAAAGGGGAAATCCACTTTCAAGAAATGTGTCTCTGGTTTCTGAGGAGATACACGTTGCTTAGACCTCACTGCCTTTTGATCAGACAGAATTAAAATGCTGGTGATCATTAATGGCCCATATAGATGGGAAGTTGATAGGGACTATATCCAGCTGAAGGCAAGTAAAGAATCTATCTTCTAAGAGTCATGTGTGAAATCCTTTCATGATCTAAATAAAAATTAGGAGACAGAAAAAAAAAAAACAACAAAAAACACCACAAAATCAAAACCAAATGAACAACCCAAAAAAAACCCCCACAAGTAAAAAAACCATTACTATTACCTTGACCATTTCCTGGAAGTATTTTGTAAGGGCCTGGATTAATTTTCAAATGTGGTTTCCATAACTGGCTTTCAGTGGAAAACCAGTGCCTCTATGACCATCTCCTGTACTGAGACATTCAGACTGCTGCTGGCAGCCTCAGAGAGGAACCACCAGAACCCAGCCTTTATTTCTTGTGTCATATGGTACTACTATTTAGAGAGAAATAATAAGCATAAAGGAAAAGTGCTTGATGAAAGCAGAAGTAAAAATAAAACTGATGATACATCAGAATTCATGAGAAGGTCAGGCTTTTAGGCACTTTGGAGAAATGAATTTTCCACATTACCAGCGTTTTGAAAGAAATTCTGTTATCCTGATTGTAAAATATCATTCAACTGAGCTATAATTGCAGGCATAAATAAATAAATAATAGGCCTAAGTCCTATGTTGTAAAGTCTTACATTACTTGCTCCTTATTATTGTGTTCAAGATCTGCTCTGGTTAAGGGTGCAGGCACCCTGGCGGGGAGAAGCAGACATACATTTCACGCTAGAGTTGAACCCAGGCTGTCACCACATGAGCTAGAAGCAAGAGAACACCTTTGGGTTCCTCTGTGAGGCTTTTCTTTTGCTCAGAAATTCTCCCTGACATATAGAGAAGAAAGTTCTGATTACCAGATGTTTGAATTTTGAATATATATATTTTTTTTACTTTTTTTTCTGTATATAAATGTATCCATCTTCCTGGTTGCCATTAAAAGTGAGCATTTTCTCAACAGTCAGGAAGATTGTCAGTGATTTCCTTCAGATTCTTGCAACAGGAAATTCTGTTCTCATTCCTGGCAAATGCCACTATCCTCACAGCTTTTAGCATTTAATGGTTTTTCAGCTACGAAATTCTCATTCCATGAAAAAAAAAAAAAAACAACCCCAAACCAAACCCAAGAAAAACTCACAAATAAGAAATGCAATTGTGGTCACAGCTAAATTCTACATCGAGTTTTCCATCAAAATTGTAGCAAAAACATCTGTATGACAACATCTACTTTGGCTCTTTGTTCACTGGCATTTCTAACCTTACCATGCTAAGGACAGACTATGGACACAGTTGTCTCTGGACACAGTGGACACACAGGATCCCCTAAGGTGTAATTTCAGGAACGGAGGTTGCAGATCCCTTTATTAAATACATCCATCCCACATCTGGGAAACAACCGCTGTCAACAAGGGAAAAAAACATCAATGTCCATCATTGTCTTTTTGGAGGGAGAGCTGCCCTTGACTCCAGCCCACACAGAGGTGCCACCTGGCTGAAGAAAAATATTTTTAAAAGACTTTTGCATCTCTCAACAGTTCCTGTGTGGCTTTCTCTACAACCTGAACAGTTTGAAAAGAAAAGGTTAGCCACAGAAAGCTGGAAGGGTGTTTCTTTCCTGTGTGGCACAGACAGCAGCTTCTCTCTGCCTCCATGGGCTGATGCCCACCACCATGGCTTTAAATACGAGATGTAAAGCCTTGTGGCTCACAAAAAACAGATGGAGAAGCAAGTTTAATTCTGGGTTGCCTGAGAATCCTATCAATTCTCTCATTCATGGGAGCTTCCGGACCAGGCACTCTCAGTCACAGAGCTGCCTTGGTGGTCACAGTTCTGGCTTGACCCTCTTTGCTGGGGCACATCCAGGGAGAAGCACAGGGCTAGTAACAACAATCCCTTCCAGTCAGCACTGACCATTGGCCCTTTACAGCACCGCTCTCTTTCTAGAATGCCTTTAAAAGCCAGGGCAGGGAGTTTTCACCCTGACAGTACTGCCCAAATGCTCCCTGGGGCTGGGAGGTACAAGCAGTGTCTGTCACTGTTGGTCAAAGGGAACAGTTCTGTAAACGGAAGACATTAAGGAAAAGCACACCTGCAATTCTGTGTTGGTTGCAAATGTCTCCTACCTCCAGTGCTCTACCACCCTGGGGAAGGGGAAAGGAAAGACCTTCCTAAAATGATTTTATACAAAGGAAATGTGTCCTCCAAAGAGTCCATGGGAATAATAAGGTGAAATAAAGACTAGAGAGTTATTGGAGGGCCCAGTTCGCAGTCCTCTACGGATGACGTTTTTAATGCCTCAAAGATGAGGAGCTTAGTGGAAAATCAATGCGTTCCTGAAGGGAAAGGAGCCAACAGAGCTTAAACGGCTCCCAGTGACTGCAGGCCTAGGAGAGCCTGCAGAACCCTCCTGAGCCAGCCCCCAGCTCCGTGTGGTGACTGAAGACCATCTCCTCACCCAGCACAGGCTGGAGGGGCTGCTGCCAGGCACAGCATGGCCCCAAGACCGTGGTGCCGCAGGCAGCTCTCACGTCATTCAGAGGCGATGCTAACACAAAGGAACAGGCACAAGCTGAGCTTTGGTTGTGGAACAAGAGCCTCCCTGTCCTCCTCATAACTAAATTCACACCAGTCAACTAGGAATGGAGTGAAAGAGAGGCCAGGCCCAGAGCTGTTTGACTCTTGCCTGGCTGAGAGCTGTTGTGAGTCAGCCAGAGAGACGGACGGAGAGGACCATAATTCTCAGGATGGCAGCATCCTTGGTGCTGCCTCATCCAGGTGTAGGAATGAGCAGCTTTGGGGCAGTGGTAGCTTACCTGGGGAGAGCTGCTCTCCTGCTTCTGCTCAGTCTGCAGTGCAGCTGACTTGTCTGGAGCAAGCTTCCAGGAAAAACAAAAAAAGCAGGCTGGGCAAAGTCTGCTCACAGGCTGTGCTGCAGCAGGAGCATCCATCTTAGATCCAGTGGAGGAGGAGAGCTTGGACAAGCTCCCTTTTTAAAGCAACAGTGCTCCCACTGAGCATGGCAAGGAAGGGGAGTGCTATGCCCCAGCAGTAATTGTCCTGGGTGCCTACACAGCACTTTGTAGGCATTAGCTAATTGATCTTTGCAAACACCCTTTCAGCAATTAAACATCACCTGTCAAGATTTACAGGTGCAGAAAATAAGCTGAGCTAATGTTACCTGATGCAGAAGTAGCCCATGATTTTAGGGTGCCTGGACCAAAAGTCTTTTGGCCTGATTTTGTTGGTGCATCTACAGGTTTGTCTGACTCTGACAGCGCAGAACATCTGTAATCTGCTTGTAAATAAGAGTAAACATCTGTTTTTAAAAGCCAACCTCAGGGTATTTCAAGTTGGAAATGCTAAAAAGCAGGCACACCAAATCACTAAGCCTTAGGATAATGGTGGCTTTTATAAGTAAAGCTATCTGTGAAGAAAAGCCTAGAGTCAGGTTTATTCAGATTTTGTCTGTCTGCTTCTTTTTATGCATCTAGACAGGCTATGGCTTCCCCATGGATTCCTATGGACCTGTTGACATAGAGTCAGGGTTTGAAAAGGAAAATAAAACTTTTTTTTGTCCAGGACCACTTAGTCTGCACGACCTGAAGGACAAGATGGGACACCCTGTCTGGATCCATCACCACCCTACAAAAACTGCCATTAGGAAAACAGAATAGCTGTCCTGAGTTTATCCTTCCATGGCCACTGGCCACTCTAACTCTACAAAATGGAGAAAATGAGGAATGCAGGTAGGAAGCAGGGACACGTGGGAGATGCCACATGGCTGGGAGCTGATGTTAACCGAGTAGTACAAGAGGTTTGTTTGGTTTGCTCTTTAATATCTTCAGGGCATATTTTGGTTCTATGGCAGATCCTTAATAAACATCGTATTTTTACCTCTAAGAGTGCTTGACCAAAGAGCTATAAGAGACCTCAGAGGCTGTGCCTCTGCCAGGTTATTGATGCTGTAGCAGTACTCTACCAAGGCCCAGATTTTTAGTTAGATAGATGCATTCTGGTACCTCGTGGGATTTTCCCTTGTAGGCTGAACAAGTTTGAAATTAAAATTAAAAAACAGGGCAGGTAAGAACACCCACTAGGGCCTACTTGTGATTGTAGTACATAAATAGCTTTAAAAATCTCAGGTTTCTCTCATGTAGGGCTCCAAACTGGAGAATTCTCTTCCCTTACAGCTATAAAACAACAGCTGAAGCTCCTGCTGTCCTTCAAACTGTGCTTCAAGGTACATCCATGTATTCAGGCCGCCTGTTTTTTCCTCCAAACATTCCAGATGTGTGAGAGCTACAAGCTGAGTATTCCCCAAAGGGACAGGCCTGAAGGAATTCAAAGTCCTTTGTTAGGCACTCTGTCAATGCTGTAAGCATCGCTATTTAATTGATGTACTGTTTTTATTATATGTGCCCTAAGGGAGTATGCTGACCAAAGTCTCTTGTAAATTGAATAAATAAACAAATACATAAGCAAGCATCGCTGCCTTGACCAGCTCACGGTGTGACAGGAAAGTCCACGTGGTTTAATGTGGTTTTATACAACAATGCAGCTATCTGGAATGGCTTGTTTGATCTTCATTAACCCTGGCAGGCTCTTCCAGCTCCTTCCTCCACCTCAGCAAAGACAGAGGATGCCACTCTTACTTTTCAGATTTCTAAGGTCAGTTTGCTGATTAAATATGTCATTTTAAAAGCTTCCTAAAATGTGAAAACTGCCAATTTCCTTCCTTCATCTGGAAAATAGACGAAGAATTTTGTCATTTGCTGTTAAAAGGAATGAAGAAGTATCCTTCTTCTCCCATTCTTTCCCTTTCCCCTGTTGTCGACCTGCCCCACTTCACAGCTCTGCAAAGTCACGATCTCTCTTTTCCTTCTTACTTGTATATCATTTGGACCAAAGTACTTCTCAAATACATCTTTTAACAAAACCTTAGAAAATACAGCTGTACCAGTCAGAGTCAGGATTACAGTGCAAATAAAAATAAAAACAAAAGGCTACCAGCTGGGGAGATAAGCTGGCTAACACACAGTATAGAAAGCAATATAGACATGGGAGCCATCATCCAGTAAGGGCTGGCCACCCAAAGCCTTGCACTGCTGCTTGAGCAGGTTTTGCAGCCTGTGCTCATTGCTGAGCTGCCTCAGAAAAAGCACTACCAGTGCCCCAGCTGGCTTGTACACACCTACAAGAACTGCAGCCACATGCTGACTGCAGTCAGGCCTTCTTCGTGCTCATGAATGTTATGCATGTGAGAGATTTTACAGCTGTGAGTCATCATCTTGCCTACCTTCATGTGCTCCTTTCCTCTGGAAGGAAAGCGCTTTCATTCACGAAAAGAAAAAATATAGGTTTCAAGACATATCATGATGCAATCACACTCTTTTATAGTGTTCAGCTTCTCGTTATGAAATATGATTCCCCTGAGGCATGACTATAGAGTGTGGAAAAGTGAGTTAAAATGGAAAACAGGTTGTGCCAGCCACGCCTCTATGACTGCCCAAATCACTTCCTCTGACTGTAGACTTCCCTCACAGAGCTGCTTAAAGACAGTTATCCTAGATTGTGTTCACACTGAAGTGCAGTAAGTGTTGTTAGGATGATCTTTAGTACAGAGCTTAAAAAGACTGAAGAAATGAAGATGCACTGAACTAGAGACCGAACAGAGTCCACATGTGTCACAGAGCTCCATGCTCTTTCCCCCTTAACCATGTTGCAAAATTATTTTTGGGGCAGTGTAGGTGCCATAGTCAGGCTTTTATGTGAGCCAAGCAAAAAGAAAACAATGTACCCTATTTCTCCCAAATATGTGAGGCCTCTGTGGTTCTTGGGGTAGATATTGGCCAAATCAAATTCAGATAAAATCAGAATCAGGAAAAATGTCAGAGAAGGGGTATTTCTCAGGGGACATTTGCAGAATCCTTGAATTTGGATATCCTCCTAAAATTGTTTCAGAATAGGAAAATCAGGCGGGATGCCTACTTCTCTCCCATGAGAAACTGGAAATGTTTGACCTTAACATATGATTAGCTGTTAAATGACTTTCAAGGAGACTTCTCTAGGATAATCTACTTAGCCCTTTGCACCCATTTATCGCTTCATAGTGGAGATTAGGGTTGATTCTCAAGAACAGCATTACTTAGAGTGTCAACTACATTTTTTTTCAGTTAAGCAAATTATTTCTTTATGGGAATAATGAGAAAATTTTATGTCCTCTTTTCCTCGATTTAATGCATTATTATGGAATAGGTGACCATGAAAGTAATTTAAGGAATGATTGTAAATGAAACCCTCTACAATTAAGAAAAAAAATCACCAAAAGAACTGATGGACTTGTGGTCACCCAGAAGGTTCTTAAGATATTTCTGAATTATAGATATGATGGTTGCCACTTTTTGCTACCAGCTATTGGCCTAGACACTGGTTCTAGATAGAAATTAAAGAATCCAGATAAATTTTTAAGTAATTAAATCAAGGTGAGACTCAGTGTCTGGACAATGAAAAAAGATTGTGGCTAAGTTTCTGATTTCTAGACATGCTCTAGACCCTTACAAAAAATTTATGTCTGACTGTATCCAACTCAGGTCAAGAAATTCAGCATACCTCATAATGAAAACAGTTCAGGGCTCCTCCCCTGCAACTCACACAGGCCACATCCACAGTTCACAGCACTTGATCTTGGGTTTTCATGACACTAGAATTCTGTGTAACTTCTGTTTGTGTCTGAGGATACTAAACATCCTGGGATTGTGCTGGACAATTGCGTAGTTTCCAGACTGCGCACTTTCTTCTCTAGCAATTTTTGTGTCACGGGATATGCCCCAGAATGTTTGTTTGGCTCCAAAAGCCAGTCTAAGAGTGAATTTACATTATGCAACGTGTACAGCCAGAGGACAAGGCCCTTCGAATGAGCTGGGAAAGTAAAGATGTACTTGGAGAGACTGACACTGGATTTTTATCAAAATGGGTCCTCATACATAAGGAGGAATTGCAATTAGGTCCTAGGGTGCCAGCTGAGAGGTGGCAACCAGAATCTCCAGGCTTAGAGAATGGAGTTTATCAGTAATCCTTTGCTCAAAGGGACATAGGATGAAGGGTAATGGTTTTAAACAGAAAGAGCCACAGTTTGGACTAGATGTAAAGAAGAAGATTTTTACAAAGAAAGTAGTAAAACTGACACAGGTTGTTCAGAGAGATGGCAGATGCCCTATCCTTGGAAACATTCAAGGGCAAGCTGGACATGGCTCTGAACAACTGGGTCTAGTTGGCGATGTCCCTGAACATTGCAGGGGGATTGGACCAGATGGCATTTCAAGTTTCCTTCCAACCCATGCTATTCCATGAATCTGTGATTCTCTGATTCTCTGACATGACTCTCGTCTTGTTCTGGGACATTCAAACACCAAGCACCCTCTTCAGCAAAGGTAGTTTGCCAGAGTACACTGTTGTGACTGCTTTCAAGTTTTAAGTCTGAAAACACTCAAGGGTCAAGCTGATTCACAATTTACCTTAATTTAGCAATTGATTTCACCTCAAATGAATTGCTTCCATATGTTTATTCTTAATCTATGACAAACTCCTCTTTTACTGGAAATTAATTTGCATTGCCTCACATTTTTCACAGGAAAAGAACACAGGCACAGTCAACCACATGCTCAACAGACATGTGACATCACTTGACCACGAGTTCAAATAGGTAGATGAATGTGCAGGACTGTGGCCTTTAGCTTTTGTTATTATTACCTCTGTTTCAGCATTATTGTTTTAAAGATCTTTGTTCTCTCATAAATACTTCTCTCAGGTTACTCCTGCCACTTCCTAACATATGAATTTTCCTATATTTCTCAAAGGTCAATATCAGTGTACCTCCAGCCAATGTTAGACTCTCAGTCCCATTATTTCTGTCTGTTATTTAGTGATTACTGTGAATTAAATTTGCACTATGCTGCATGAGATGAAAATACCACCCCAAAGGCTTAGTAATCAAAGTCAGACCACTGAAAATTGTTCTGGAGAGGTAAAAAAAAAAAAAAAAAAATCTATATATTAATTAAAATTTAAGTAACTCATCTTCAGGTATTATTGAAAATTACAGTGTTTAAAGAAACCAATTCATTCAGCTGTGAATATAAATACTGTCTTGTTTTACTCTGGATGATTAACAGAAACGGTGAAATGCTGGAATTCTATTATTTTAAGAGGAAACCACCTTTCTGAATAAGATAAACTGCCAGCCACAACCAATAATTATACCTTTTTACCTAAGGATATGCAACAGTGGTGTCTGTTTTAGACTATTGCATTTTCAGCCATAGGAAGGAGCTAAAGTTACATAAATTTCCTGGAAGAGTACTTAGACAGCTGTTTACCTGAAATTGTGCTTGTTTCTGGCATCAGTCTGATATACAAGTAATTTTATAGTTGTGGCAAAGAAGTAATAAAGAAATCATTGATATATTAGTACACTATTTATGCTTACCTATGTACCTCACAAAAAGATCCTTTTATATTTTTTGAAGAATATTGCTAGTGATAACACCAATATATGGCTTCAGTTTTACTTCCCTCACTGCATCTTTATGTGTAACAACAGATTTAAACAATTTAGCACATGAGAATAAATATCAAAAAGAGGCATTTATGCAGCTCCTCAGAGTTTAAGGCTGCTCGCATGGTCAAATCCTCCTTCAATGTACCAGGGACAAACACAGCTACACTTGGGTTTAATGGGAAATATTTGTGTTAATATTCCAAGTATCAATGTCAGATTGAAATTAAGTGCTGTCTGACTTTAAAGGGTGCTATTCTATAAATTCGAGCTGCCAGGCTGAGCCAGGCACATGCTGGAGAGCAGACAAGAGTCAGAAGGTAAGAAACTGCCTCACCACCAGGCAAAATGGCAAACCACAGCTGAACCTCCCTCTAACATTCATATGGGATTTCTGGCTACTGGTAAAAATTACTTTCCTAGGATGAACTGGTTGCCCCTAGGATTTCCCACCACTTCCTGTCCTATATTTGGATAACAATCATCTGGGAGGTCTTTACGTCTGTAAACCTGAGCTGTCTTTAAATTAAGAAAACTGTTTGCAGGGCTTCTGTAACTGCAGGTGATGCTGCAGTCACATGAGTGTAGGTTGACAGCCTGAGGCTCTGTCAGCTGTTCCTTCCTGTCACCTGTACCTATCCCTCCATGTCCCAGGCAGTCTTCTCTTCCTTCTCTGCTGGCACATCCCGTCTCTGCCAGAATATCATGAAGCTTGTGTCAGATCTTGGCACGGGAACATAAAGAGGAGAAGCTGAACAGGATTCAGGAGCCGTGGGAGAATTATATCTACTACTGTGGCTGCTGATCCATTATGAGTATCACAGCCAGAAACTCCCATCTGGAGTCTCCCACCAACTGTTCTTGGGCAGGTTTCGATGCCCAGTGGTATCAACAAGTTGAAGCTTGACCCTAGAGAGGAGTTTAATAAGAAGTGGAAACTCCACCCATAATCCATCCCTCTTACTTGAGATCTCAGGATGCACATAGGTCATATTTTAAAGCATTTCTCTGCAATTAGGTGAGTTAGAAATATCCTGTAACCAAAGGAGGGTTAATTTTAACTTCCACTCCTCTGTTCTAATGAAATACAACCTGAAAAATATCTTGAGACAGAGGAACATAGTTATGAACTGACCATTCCTGATACTAGATATTTCTGTAGAGGTTTCTTACAGCTATCTTGCACAAAGGAATATATTGCCATTTTTCAGTGCAGACACATTTCTCATACCATGAGAAAATCTGACAGTTCTAAGAATATTTCTTTTTTTGTACAGAAAGGAAGACAGAAGACTGGGGTGTTTTTACTTGGAGCAAGGAATGTTCTATGCCATGCATTATTTAATGAGAAAAAATGTAGATCACCGGATCTCAGGATAATTCATGTTGGAAGGGAACTCAGGCAGTCCCTGGTCCAAACTTCCCCTCAAAGCAGGATGAACTATGAAGGCAGAAGAGGTTGCTCAGGGCTTTTTTCAGTTAAGTCCTGAAAGATTCCAAGGATGGAGACTGCACTGCCTCTCTGGGAAACCTAACCCACTGCTGGGCTGTTGCACAACGAACCATGTCCCCTTATGTCCATTCTGAACCTCTGTCATTTCAATCTAGGACAATTACCTCTCATCCTTCCACCATGTGCCATTCAGGTCAGCGATTACTTCCCCTTGAAGCCATTCCTTCAGAGGCTGAATGAGGCTTGGTTTTTGTCTCCCCTCAAAGGGAAAGTGCTTCAGCTCTGACTATCTTGATGGGCATCTCCTAAACTTGCTTGTATTTAATAAACATCTTCTTTGTACTGGAAGGTACGTGGGGTTTAACAAGCTTTGAGAAGAGAAAAGTAATCACTTCCCTGGATAGCCTGGCTCTGCTCCTGTTTATACATGCTGAATTTAATGAAGTTTCTGTTGGCCTTTTTCTAAAGACCATCGAAGTCTCTGTGGATGGCAGCCCTGCCTTTAAGCATGTCAACTTCTCCCTTCATTGTGCTGTTTGCTGACCTGATGACCATGTGCTCCTCATCCCCAGACACTGCTAAGGACTGACCGATAAAGCAAAAAAGTCCCAGAATAGATTTTTGTGATACACTTGCCATCAGTCTCAAGGTAGAGAGTGACTCACTAACCTCCAAGTCTGATCACTCAACTAGTTTTTACTTATCAGGTGCAGAAACCTGGATACGAGAGGAGGCATGTCAAATGTCTTACTCTAGTAGAAATAAATTATGTCCATGGGTACTTCTCACTCACGTGACTATTCATTTTATCATAGGTTTATGGCAACCATGGCCTTGTCTGAGGTAATAAAAACAATCGTATGGACACCATTGCCTTTTAACAACAGTTTGGATGACTTAGAAGATGCTGGTTTAAGAACAGAATGGAATTCAGGATGAAATTTGTAGACCAGGAAGATCATAGAAAGCAACCCTGGTCACATGCTGTCTCCATAAACAAACTGTCCTACTGTAACTGCGCCATAAAGAACTCTGGGGGAGAGAAAGGATGAAAGGACAAAACCAACTTATTGAGGCATGGTGAAGGCACAAATGAGGAAAGAAAAATGGTACAAGTGCCACAGAATCAAAAGCATGCTGATAGGGAACGAGAGGGGCAACCTGAGTTGAGTATTCACAAGGGCAGTCTGTTCCCTGGAGGTGCCCAATAAACCAGCGAACACCACTCACTGGTGCTCACAGGTGAAAGGAGGAGGAAAAGAAAACAGGACTCAAACTCCATGGAGTCTCCACCATCAAATTCCCTGTTGCAGCCACTGGATATGCCCATCCCTGGGGGAAGTTGGTGACGATGTCCAGTGTGTGCTTGGGGCCCTGATGAGGAGAGATTTTGCATCCGGGGACAAGATACGGGGCAAAAGAGGCACTGATCCATAACAGCCCAGTGCTCAGCAGGGCTGTTAAATTTTTCAAACTAAAAACCTAAACCCTACAACTTTTTAAAATTAGATCTGTTAAGATTTAAAATATAATAAATTTTTATATTTAAAATTCAGACACACAACAGTTTACTCTAAGCCCGGGCTTACTAAAATTACTACAACCTATTAAAGATATAAAAAAGTGTATTGCAACAGTTACTAATTTCCAGATTTTAATGAGTTGAGGACTGCTACCTTTTCCCATAATGACACAGCTGAAACTGAGAAATTGCTGCTTTTTTTACAACAGCTCAATCTTCATAAATATGTCAAATTACCCTGTATTGTACTTTTTACAAAAGACTGAATGTAAATATTTACATGTTTTCCAAAGGCCAGTACTTTCTGCTTTTGTTGTGTAAATAAGCATTTCCCTTCATTTCTTTGAGTTTCTATTTATTATCAGATTCAACAGGAATATTTTCGTCATGTGAATTAATCCACTGAAATCTGAGAAAATGAATCAGAAATTAATTAGCCAACATGCTGTTCTCCTTTTACAACTTATAAATAAAAGCCAGATAGGAGAATATGAGAGCTACAGTAACAAAAATTTAAAGAACAAATGACCCACTTTTAAAGTACCTAAAACCATGAAACTTTGAAAAGTACCTACCAAGACTAGCTCCCAATTCTGCCCTAGTTCAGCTACACTTTTAGCACTGAAAGTGAAGTGCTTGGCTGCTTAGTGGTTTTTAAAATCCCACTAATTACCCCTTTGTTCTGTTACACACCAACACATCAGATTTTCAATTCACCATCTCTCTAATGAATTAGACACCAGTTAAATTCAAATGCAATTTAAAAATGCAAAAATTAGGGAAGAGAAAATATCTTATAAATGATCAAATTTATTCAACGGATGTGTGAGTATCACACACCCTTCTCAGTGCATCCTTCCCTCTAGGAATTAGGGAAAATCAAGTTTTCCTTAAAAACTGTGCTGTCTGCACAGCATCACATTAAATCACTGGACTAGTCATTGAGAAAGATTCCTTAGGACATAAAATGCAAACAAAATTTAAAAAAAAAAAAAAAAATCACAGTTTAACTTAAGATTTCATGCTTTTGATTAAATGCATGGTTATGACCAGTGATATAATTCACTTCAACTTAAGTCAATCTACATTGCCTAAGGTTCCCAATCTGTTTATTTCACATTTATAAAATGGATGATATTAGGACGAGTTCCTTTCATTAGCCAGTGTGCCTCATTAGGAAAAGCAATGCTTCTTACAGCTAAATTGGATTTTGCTCTACTCTAGGGTCCCTTGGTCCTTTGCTGATTTTTCCTTCAATAATTGGCCAGAAACACAAGGTTTTTTTTGTGATGTGGACACTTGTCCACTAGATGCTGCACTAAGCCCACCTACTTATTTCATAACTCCATCCTGCCATGGACAGAACCTGGACTTCTCTGAGTAATTCCATCAGGTAGTCAAGTTACCTTGGCAAGATCTGAGGCGCATGAGTTTACGGAGACAAGGTGCTTCCATGTAATATCCCGGCTTGGTTTCGTCTTTGGTCTGGGACTGGGTGATATGACTTGCCAAAGTAATACACAGGTTAGTGGTTTTGAACTACTCTCTACACCTATACACTCAGAAATATTCACTCTGACAAACTGAATGAGCTTTATGTCCCTTTCTCTAATTTTGTACCCTTCTTTAAAGAGGGAACCAAGCATATTCTGGGTTCTGGAGCATGCTTTCGAAGCACAGATGTGAAATAAAGATTAATTTCAGACTTTGCTGTCTGCTTCTGGGGCTCAGGACTGCTGCAGTGAAGCCCAGAACCAGCAGGGCAGCTGATGCTGTGGCTCACTTTTAAAAGGAAGCGCCTATGCTCTGCAGGAATAGGAAATTTTACATTTGTTTCTCTCCTCAGATTTTTCTACTGCTGAGTTCAAACAGCAGAAGAGTAATTGTGACTTTGTGCAATCTATTTCTTCCCACTCAAAAAAGCCAGCCAGCTCAAACAATTATTCCAGGAGGGACGATGACACTGGAGTGGAAGAGATGGCAAAGCAACATGAAGGGCCTGTCAGAAACACACACACATGATGGGCAAAACCAGGGCTCTTTACAGCTCTTTCACTGTGCCCAGGATTAGGGAGCCATGGAGGTGGTTTAGACAGTTCATCTTTATGCTAAGGTGCTTAAATTCTGCTGCAGGTTTAATCTTGCACAATCGCATTTTAAGCCATTTTCTCAGGAAGTCATTTACTAGTCCAAACAAATATTTCCAAAGTGACACAGAATAAGTAGTTCATTCACCAAACATTTACTTTGTGTAAGTTTTTTTCTTATACAATGCCATAGGAGGCCACATATTCTTGTACATCCCATATTGGTTTCTCAATCCCTTCAGAAAGATGTAAGTTTCCTCCTCAGACACATTTCAGGCCACGTGTCCTTACTGGGACAAATCAAGCTATCATAACATGCTTAAATTTAATTAACTTTTACTATACCTGTTGAATATCTCTTATGTGTGCACACTGGTGATTGAATTTAAAATCTTGGCAACACCAAAAAAAATAATCTTATGCTCCTTTACCTTAAATAATATCTGTCAAGAACAAATACTGTGATTTTTATCTATTATACTACAATTGCGCTGTATAACTTGCTTCAGTCAATTCTAAAATTGACTGAAATGAACTAGTTTTGCTAAAAGTTATGCAAAACCATTGTAATTTTCTAATAAAAAAATACACTAGTGCTTGAACTCCAGCCTTCCTCTTTCAAAACACATTACCCTTTATTTTGGAGCTAGTTCTTTAATCCACAACAAGTAATTTAAATTCACAACAAGTAATGGATACAGAACGAGCTGACTTCCCAAGCTGTACTTGCCTCCTTGATGGAGAGTGGGGGGAAAGGTGAGTGAAGGCATTTTACTGGGGTCCTCTGTGACACAGGATCAAGACAATATTCACAGACTCTGAGATGGCTACTGCTCTTTATGAGGACCAAGAAATTCTGCCCATCACTGAGTTTCTCATGTTATATTTAGCTTCTTAAGTGGGAAGAAAAAACAAAACCCTGAACATGATCTGAGCTATCTCTGAATGTTGGTTTTTTCCCAGCTACTTGTCCCCTCCATTCAAGTAGGGAAACAATCAACACTGGCTGCTTCTCTACTACTAAATAGCTTAATTCCTCTGCTCACTTGCTGGTCCCAGATTGGGATATTACAAGGTTCTAAATATCTCACAGCAATTTTTGGAAAAAAAGAGAAGAAACCCCATTTGTTCTCCTTGAGCTGAAATTTGAATTCCAGCTGGGGACATCTCAAACCAGGTCCCCAGCATTGTGCCAGAAGGATGTGTCCTCCAGATCATCCCATGTGCTGAGCGCACCTCACACGGACTCCAGTTTTCTGCTGCAGTATCAACCTGCTGGACTGCAACCCTGTGAGTGTACACTGGTATTTTGTATTGAAAAAAACAATTTAAAAGGTGACATTGTTCCAGGTCCCCAGGGAAAACACACCAAGTCCAGAAGATCCTGCTCTAGGGGAGTCAGGTACTATGTATCACCAAGCCTGGGAACAAAGGATTCCCTCTGGCAAGGTTTTCTTTATTGGAATAGTCGGCACAGTTAATATTATGGTATCCAAGGACCTCACAACCAAAATAACAAAAAATATATACTGTCATGGCAGAAAAAGACAGCAATGAGAAAACTTATCCTACTCTCACTATATGCAGTGGCCAAATTGCCACTAACTGTCCCCAGAGTAAATGGGTAATTCTCCTTCAATCACTGATAGCAGAGTTGGCCCCAAATTACCCTAAAATGAACTCTCCATTCAAAACTCATTGTTATTATTGAATTATATATTCTGAACCTACAGGTTCAGGTACATTTAACTAAATGTAAAATTTGAAAGAAAAATTTACAGAAAATATTAGAGAAAAATTTTCATTTCAAACTGAGTTAGTCACAAAATAGAAACAAGACAAAACAAAAAAACCCCAAAACACTCAGTTTTAAAGTTTGTAGGAAAATTCCCCACAACTCTTCTGAAATTCCTTCCACTTTTGACTTTTCAGACCAAATTAATTTGCTAAGGCAACGTTTTATGTTTAATACCAGAAGGAATGATTAGGCTACTCAGACTGAGCTCTGTAGCACAAGACATTAATTTTCTTCCATTTACCTTGTACTGAGCCCAGTAATTTGAGCTAAACTACATAATTTCAGCCCATGAAAAACTAAATTATTAAGTGCCATAGGTAGGGGATAGAAAAGAACAAGGTGTTACCTTGGGCTTCAACGATAACAAGGAATTGATTAGGTAAGAAATGATCCATACTCCAAGCCACAACAAAGCCTGAAAAAAACCCGCAGGTTCCCTCTAATCTGACTTGTGGAAAATTCAGCCCTGTCCCCCAGTCTCATGATATATTTAATCCTCACTAGCTGGCTAAGATGCACCAGCCAAGAATTTAAAGCAGAGGATTCTCAATACCCCCTCAAAGCACTGGCCTACTTAGTCTGGCATGGCTTCTCCAGCTGCCTCCAACATTGATGTTTTAAAGGAACAGGGAAAAAAAAAATTAATTTCTGAGCATACGTATTCAATTTGTATTATGAAGGAAAATAATCTTTCCTGAACCTTGTGATCAACTGGATACTCTTAAAATATGAGGTTTAAGGACAGAATGGCTACTGATCTGGATCACAGAAACACTTCATCTAGTCTTCTGGTCCAAATGAATATTTAGCATGGATTTTGGAAGGAAAAGAAAAATTTTTATATATATATAT
>VWPU01009378.1:0-117032 GCA_013398955.1 Callaeas wilsoni
GTCCCCGCGCTGCTCGGGGCCCGCGGCCCTTCCCGGCAGCCTGGCCTGGGGCGGGGGCGGCGACGCCCCGGTCATCCCGCAGGTGAGCGAGGGCCGTGGGCCGGGGCGGCGGGGCCGCGGCCGCGGGGCTGTGCGAAGGGAAGGCGGCCGGGCCGCGCCGGGGATGATGCAGCAGGAGCGGCCGGCTCGGGCTCCGGCCCGGGTTCTGCCGTGTCCCTGCACCCCCAGGGCCTGGTGCTGACCCCGGGAGCGGGACCTTGCGGCTTTAGGCTGTTTCTGTGCAGCCTCGCTCGTGCCCAGCAGCTGCAGCGTCTGTCAGGAGAGGACTTGTATTTTGGGGGTCTCCTGCGCTTGAGGAGCGACATAACGGGTGAGGGGGGGATTTCCTGCAGGTGTTTTTTGCCTGAAAGCTAAATCTCTAGGTGAGTCGTTGTGTTGTGACCTCCCATAATAAATCAGCGTTCAGACATGCTCTGCTTTGTGTGTTCCACATAAACCTCCTGGTTTTGCCATAACTGATGCAGCTGCGAGCCAGGAGCACCTGCTTTCTGCTTCTATGTTGTCAGTAGGGCAGTTCGGTAAATATTTATTTCTTCAGTATCTCAAGTATAAAATGTCTTGGAGAACGACTGCAGATACTTCTTTCTCTTGGTAGGTTATGCAAGACCAGACCTGGTAGTTGTTTTGTAGATGAACAGTGCAAAGATTTATTTTGTTTGTGCAGTTGCTCCGAAGCATGTCAGCCTGCATGGATCTGAAACTCTTTACAGCTGGCTCTAGCTTTGGTACAAAGCCACGCAGTTGTTTTAAGGAAAAAAACCAGCCAACCAAAACCAAGAAATGCGTTCCTGTAGAAGGCAGAGACACTGGGTTTGGCAGCAGTTGAAGCGACTGAAAGTAGGTTGCAGTTACGGAGAGATTGTTCTGACATGTTCATGTACTGTTCTCCCTCAGTGGTGCTTGAGAAAGACAGGCTGAAGGACTCGTTTTAGGGTAACTTCTTTTCCCATCATACACAGTACATTTTGACAAGCACAGTTCAGCTCTCTGGCAGTGCTTTTATGAAATTCCTGGTGTCCTGAGCAGAATTAGAGCTGTGTGTGCCAGCTGTAGCTCTTAGGGCAAAGTCGTGGGAAGGCACAAGTTGAATATTTCCTTCTGAACAGTCACGAACCTTTTTCTGGTGGTTGCTGTCAGGGCTGAGAGGCAAAAATGAGGTTTTCCCTGCCTTTTTTTCAGAAAGGGAAGCTTTATGTAGGAAGATCAGCACCCCAGTGCTGGAGAGTCTAAGGACATGGTTTTAATTTTGAGGAGAGGAGTGGTCACACGGAATGCACTGAAACCATCCACATCCACAAGACTCTACTTAACAAAGCGTGCTTCAAAACCAGTTCCCAGTTAGCTTAAGCTGGTGAAGATATGGAGTCTGGAATTAATATTAAAACAGTATTTTGTTCATTAGGTTTTTTGGGAGACATCTGGGAGAGAGATAAGAAATCAAGGATGGTGAAATAGCAAATGTAACATTGATACTTTTTTTTTTTTTAATTGGACCAGCTGATGCATTTGCAGAAAGGGGTCTGTTTTGATGAAGGAGCTCAGAGCCTGAAATGTCCCAGTTTTATGTGTTAGTCAAGGCTACTGTGCTCTTGTCACTTGTCTTTTAAATCAACATGTGTTACACAGTGCTGTGTTCCTTCTCTGTGAAGCTGCATGAAATTGCTCTGTTGTTTGTTAAGCATCTCTTCACAGGTTACTGAGATCCAGGTCAGCACCCCTGTGGCGTTTTCCACCATGCACATATGATTTCTTCTCCCTTTGCTCCTCCCATCAGTTTATTCAGTTCTAAAGACTGCTGGGAAAACACTGTAAAATTATCCTTGAGGTTTATCTTTTGCCAAGGCAAGGTGCTAGGCAAGCTTTTCCACTCCCAAGATAAGTGTTACTGATATGGTGTACTCGTTTATAATTTTTTTTCTTTTCTCCTTACTGTCAGTGATTCAGACTAGATAACACTGGGAATTGTTTCAAATGTCTTCAGAATGGGAAAAAAACCAGCGTGTAGCAGCCATGCTGCTGCTGGAGTCATTAACATCAAGTTCATCAGATTTTTCCACTTCTTTGTTGCAATGATGTGGGCTCTTCACATCTGCTTCATTTCCAGCCAACAGTAATATTTTGGATCCTTGTCTGTGCTATTAATATCACTTCTCTTATTTTCTAACAGCCATGAGCAAGGTTATTTAAATTATGCTTAAGAAACACAAACTCTTTTAATTTTTTTTTATAGCTGCATGTTACTGAGACATGTTTAAAGTCTTTTACATATCCATGGACCACCATGAAAGTGTTTATTGTGTTCATAAGCCATGAAATCATCTGTTCTTGTGGTGCTGGGATATATGAGCTGGGTGGAACAGTGCGTTGTTACGTTTTGTACAGAGTTGGAGTTATGTGGCTCATACTGTTAAAAATTTACCCATGAAGTGGTAAATTCCTCAGAGACTGAAGCCTGCTTATCAGTGTTACAGTTCATTTAAGTCTGTTTCCCTCTTGCCCAGCTTCATTTAGAACTAATCATATTTTTAATGTTTGATGAAGTAGTGTAACAACGAAATGTTAGATTCAGATCAGCACAGCTGGGTGTGTGAAGCTCATAGACACCACAGGCTAAGCACTGGTGTCACGGGCTGCAGCACCTTTCACTTTTCATCAGAGTTGCATGCAAATGAGCTAATTAGATTCGTATCTTTGCAGCTGAAGCTGTGCCTGTGTGCCAGGCACCTCCCTGCATTTCTGAAGGCACATTCCATGATATGGATAATTAGCTTTATGTGTGTGTTTCCCTCTCCTCCCCATGGCTTTGCTCCTTCCCTACAATACCACAATGCAGCCACTCAGCAGTGGGGCCAGACTGTGCCAGCTCGTGTGGCTCCACGTTTAGATTTGTTTCAATCTCTGAACCTTAAAGATAGATATGGAACTCTAATATGCAGAACATGCCCAGGTATCTTCTTACCATCATGAGAGCAAATCTGAAATGCAGTGAAAGGAACCATCCTTTCTTGTCCTAGGAAACGCTCCTCACGTGAGTGCTGGCGAAAATGGGGGATACAAGGGACATCTGTCCTCACCTGGATTCCATAGGAGAGGTGACCAGGGATGATCTGCTGCTCAAATCCAAGGTACAGGGTTGTGGCTCTCAGTCCTTTCCCTTTTAACTGTTGTGCATGGATTTACATGTTCGCTTTTTGAAGAAAACGCTGCCTGTCTCCAGAGAGAAACTTTCCTTTCCCCACTGATATACCCACATGCCCCATAAAATCACTCTTTGTGACCCCACAAATTTCTCGTTGTCATTTTATCCTGCCTGAATGTGTCACTTAGCTAAAGTGGTGCAATTATGTGTTTGATTGGAAGTGTGGTGTTAAGGAATGAAATCCTATGAGCTGAAGGTTGGGCTATTTCATAGAGAAGTTTGTCACTCTTCAAGGTTACTTAAAGACCAACCAAGCAAACACACCTTCTTTTGTCATGAATATGCAGGGAACTTGCCAGTCTTGTGGAGCTGTGGGACCAAACCTCTGGGCTTGTCTTCAGGTAAAAATGGCTTGTTTGTGTGCATGATGTGGTGGGACTTCATTGGAATAGCATTTATACTGAAAAAAAGAGTGGGAAGCAAAGAAGGGGTTCACAGCAGAACTATGCACTGCTTTCTGATGGATTCCAAGGAGGAGACTCTCTAGGTGAAGGGGTAATGCTGTCTCAATCTGACAGGATGTAACGATTCACTCCTTGTAGGGGATTCCCTTGCTATTCCCAGTAGGAATGAATGAACTGCCCAGTGCTGGCTGTTGGCTGGGTGCTGCCTCAGCTGGCACCTATGGAGGGGCTGCAGGGTGACACCTTGGAAGTGAGGAGGGAGGGAGTGCCATGGTACATGCAGGCAGGCAGGGACTGCTTAATTTTATGCTGGAATGCCCAGGCTTGGGGCTGCTCAAATGAGATCCCTGTTGGAGCAATGGCCTTGGAACAGACTTTGCCTGGGTGCAAACCTGGTTCCAGGTTTTCTTTCTTAAACACTTCTAGATTTCCGTCAGTTCTAAATTTCCATATTGTTCTGGGCCTTGAATAAAAAGCGGGTTAGAAAACTGACAAGATAATTCTGAAGTTGCTGCTGCTGCTGGGACTGAAGTTACAGTCTGTTTTCCAAAGGGTCTAACTTGATGTGCCCGTTGTGCTTTGGCTCTTTCCCCTCTCTAGATTGGTTGTCCTTATGTTGGTTGTGGGGAGTCCTTTGCTGACCACAGCACACTTCATGCACAGGTGAGCTTTTCTCTGTCCCTCACATTTAAACAGAGTTGGATTTTCCCTGTTCCGTGTTCTGGTAGTCCTGTGCTCCAACTGAAGCCAGCTGCCAGAGGAGATCTGTTATTCCATTTTTAATTTCCAGGCCAAGAAGCACAACCTGACAGTGAATCTGACCACGTTCCGTGTGTGGTGCTATGCCTGTGAGAAGGAGGTGTTCCTGGAGCAGCGCCTGGCGGCCCACCCGCCCTCACCCCCCGTCAAGTTCCCTGAGCCGGTGGGTCTGTGTCACTCAGGGCAGGCCTGAATGCTTGGCAGGGTTTTGTTTGCCTGGTGTAAAATTAGCCAAGCGATTTCTGCCGTGGTGCAGTGTTTGCTGTGACAGGATACCTCCACTGAAAGTGGCTGCCTGTAGCCAGAGGACCACTAGCCTTGACTTACAGGGTCTCCCAGCAAAAAGACTTCCAAATGACTTAGGGGTGGGAGCTAGATGACCTTTACAATCCCTTCCAACCCAAACCATTCTATGATGCTATGATTCTATGACTCGAATATCCATTCTGACTTTATTTTTAACCTTTCCAATGGGGTGTCTGCACGTGAGAAGAACCTGTCTGTCACATTTTCATTTCCAGTGCATGGCCCATGGAAATTTCAGCTGTCAGACAGAAACACCATGTACACTGCTGCTTATTCCTGATGTTTCTTATCACGTGTAGTGGAAGCAGTAATGACGCTATTTCCACACCCTGCTGCCTCAGTGAGAAGGGTAGACAGTGCAACCTGTTCTCCTCTACTTTTCTTGAAGATTGGCTTGATTTATTTGTAAGATAATATCTCTCACAGCTCATTTTTCAAAGCAGGCCTCTGACTGATGCTTATTTCGCTGTCTTTAATCTAGGATTCTCCTTTGTCTGCTCACCCTCTGAAAGCTGTTCCGATTGCGGTGGCTGATGAAGGCGAATCTGAATCAGAGGATGATGATTTGAAACCAAGAGGTAACTAGCATTGAGTTGACGAAAGGGCTGGCAGGGCAGCTCTGCAGTCTGTAGGATCTGCACTGAGAGGTTCCTGGGAGCAGAATGTGGAGACTGCCTAGAAAGGGCTGGATTCCCTCTCCTTGGGGAGGAATATAGAAAGCAGCACATCTGGAAAGTGATTCATCCCTCTCTTGTTTGTGCTTTAGGCCTTACTGGAATGAAAAATCTTGGGAACTCCTGCTACATGAATGCAGCACTTCAGGCTCTCTCAAACTGGTAGGCATTAGGGCTTTCAGTGTTGTCTTAACTCACTTCACTAAATACCAAAAGTGTCACCTCTGATCTGAAACCTTCATGAGTCTTGCAAAGAGAGATTAGCCAGGCTGGGGACAGAAAAAATTAGTGGGTTTTTTGGGCAACAGAAGTGTTACAGTAGGCAATTGAGTGACCAGCCAGCTCGTGGCTATGTACAAGACTCATGTTTAGACAAATACTTGAAGTAAAACTTCATCATTTCTGTTGCAACAGAAGTTATTTATCCCAAGGAAAGCCATGTCACATCTCTTTATTCTCCCCACTGATACCATTCTAACAACCTATATCCTAAAATTTTCTCTAGCCATCCCGCTGAAGACTAATTCCAGGACCTTTTCTGTACTGAGAACAGGTTCAGATCAGATCAGCCTTTTAAATTTGTTTCAAGTGAGGAGTTGTGTCTGCACCTGGAATCACTTCTTCCCTTGGTTTAAAATCAGTACCTTAAGTGTGCTTTTGATAAGGTGTGCATGAAGTTTTGATAAACAAATAGAAGCAGAGGAGAAATTTCTGTGTGCTGAATTCTTCTCTTTTTCCTCCTCTTGTAGCCCACCTCTCACACAGTTTTTCCTGGAATGTGGTGGACTGGTCCGTACGGATAAGAAACCTGCCCTGTGCAAAAGTTACCAGAAGTTGGTGTCTGAGGTTTGGCACAAGAAACGGTGCGTGGTGACCCCTGATCTAACCTGGCCAGGTTTCAGAGGTGTGTCAGTTCTGAGGTCTGGCATCAGCAGAGAGGAAATCTGATCCTCAGGGACAAGTGCATTGTCTGAGGCAGTCATTTCACCCCCTGCGTGGATGGGGATGTGGGGATTCCCTGGGATCCAGGAGATCCCATGTCCTGCTGCTGGTGATGAAATGGGCACACTGATGTCAGTGAAAAGAATTCATTCTTAATATTGCAATTTTAAAAGGGAAGAGTTTTTAAAAAATATAGTTCCCTTGTTGGCAATGAAGAAAAAATGATGGAGTAAGGGAATACTTGAGTCTATCTCCAAGTATTTTACATGGACTTCAGTGACCAGCACTTAATTGCACTGCTCTTAGCAGAGGAATTGATTTGGATGGAAAAAGTGATTCAGAGATTTTAACTGAATAGAGTGGAAAACGCAGGTGGCATTTTGGGAAACATGTGCTATTAGTTCAAATTCTAGACCAGTTCAAAGCACAGTGCAAAATTATGTAGCTCTGTTTAAATCCGAAGATGTCTGCTCTGTGCAATCAATTAAAAACCATCAAAACAGGAATTTAAATGGCATTGCATGTTTGCCTCAAGTTCATTATTAACAAGGAATAAGTGAGATACGGAGCAAGGTGAGCTGTGTCTGTGGAGGAGGAGGCTGCAGGCTTTGAAGCAATATCATGTCATTTTAACATTGGTTGGATTTACCTCATTTACTGGGTGGTCACTCTGCCCAGATTTTGAGACAGACATGGTGCTGGAAAATCAAACAAATTAACTAATTGCTAAACCCTACTCTGGAAAGAACCACTTTCCACACTCAAAGTGTGGCAGAGCTGTAGGTGAAATGTGTTTTGGGGAAGGGTCTCTCTGGAAAGACAGACTGAAACGACTGCAAGGTGTTTTCTGTCTTTTGATGTATTTATCATCCAGCTCGTGCAGAAATCTCTGCCCAGGCTCTGCAGGTGCATAATTATCTCTTGTCCTCTTTAACTACACACCACACCCTCTGTTATGGCCTGTTAGACAAAGTGGCTCCAAGCCTGATAAGTAAACTGACTTTTTCTTTTTTCTTTTTCCATGTCTAAACAGCCCGAGTTATGTCGTTCCAAGCAGTCTATCCCATGGAATTAAGCTTGTCAATCCCATGTTCCGAGGCTATGCACAGCAGGTGGGGCCTGAAAAAACCTATGCCATTATTCCAAAGACGGTGGGGATTTAATTCTTGCAGTGGTGGTGCTTGTGTTCAGAAGGAAGAGCTTGAGCTCGGGGGTCATGGCCTTTTTGTGTCAATCTCAGTGATGTGATAAAGCACTTGGGTGGGATTTGGGAGACCTGGATTCTTTTCCAGGCTTGCCTCTGGCTTGTTGGTACCAAATCAGTTAATTTTCTTGTGTCAGCTTGCTCATCTCTGAAATTATGGTGGTCAAATCCTTTATAAACAGCTTTGAGAGCTATTGATACCTGCTCTGTAAGAGTTTGGTATTATTTATTCAGGTCAGAGCTGAGGAACCTGAATAAATCTGCACTAAAAAGTCAAAGATATGAACATTCCATATTCTTTTTCTGGGGAATTACAGCAAACTGTGTCTTATTTAAAGGTAGTATCTTTTTTTTTTCCTTTGAAGTCTTTATCAGCGTGGCTCTTCTGTTTGTTCTTTATAACAAAATGTAAACAACGAACTATGATTAGAAAATTTACTAGAGAAGTGACAGTGCATCAAAACTGTGATAGTGACAAGAAATCAAAACAGAAAATAAAAATAATGCTTAATGAAAGAAATTCTATATTTGTCTTTGGTGTGAAATACTTTGGATTGGAAAACTCTGATCTGAAGAGATAAATTTGAAAGGTAGGCAGGGCAGGCTAAAAGCCATACTTCACAGAACAACTGAAAAGTCGTAATTAACTTTCTGGAGTTGTCAAAATACCAGGTTGCTTTCCAGCAGCTCCTTTGAAGCCCATGTATCAGCTATTTTACCATGTATTGTGAATGTAGGAGCTTGCACCTAGGCTGTATAGCCTTGGGTTTCTGGTCCCGCTCCCTGTTTATTAAAGATTTTAATCTGCCCTCTCTAAGAGATGGCTTGCCATGAGCAGAAGTCAGTGTTCATAAAATGTGTTTTTGGGTACCAGTCTGTTCTCCAGGGCCTGCTGTTTTCATCAGGTTTCTCCTTTGCTTTTTCCCTAATATCTGTGGCAAATTCCTGATAAATGCGCTCCTGGTTTGCCTTCTACAGCTGTTCTCTGGCTTTTAAATATCTTTCAGCTGAAGATATTCAGATAAAAAATGGAGCCTTTAATGATTTAGGAGTTAAAGGATTTCTGTAGCAGACAGGCCCTTTGGTGCATGGCCCTGCTTTGGCTGGCTCTGTGTGCTGCAGAGCAGGCTCACCTCTGTGGGCACTCTTGGAACTGGCTGTGAGGAGCCATCTCCTCTTTTGCCCCTCTCGTTTGCCCCGTTTCTGGCTGGATACTGACGTGGAATCTTGGTTTTCAGGACACCCAGGAGTTCCTGCGCTGCCTGATGGATCAGCTCCATGAAGAGCTGAAGGAGCCCATTGTTGCAGAGACGAGGGATTTGGACACCAGTGACCAGGAGGACAAGCGGGAGGGCGACCGAAGCCCTTCAGAGGACGAGTTCCTCTCCTGTGACTCCAGCAGTGACAGGGGTGAAGGAGAGGGCCAGAGCCGGACCTCAGGGAGCATGGGCAGCAGCTCCCTGGCAGAGACAGAGCTGCTCATCCAGGATGAAGCAGGGAGAGGGATCTCAGAGAAAGAGAGGATGAAGGACAGAAAGTTCTCCTGCGGCCATCGGCGCAGCAACTCGGAGCAGGTGGATGAGGATGCAGATGTTGATACTACGATGATGTCAGTTGATGGCAGAGCCTCACCTGACATGCTGCCAGCTCCCCGTCCTGCCAGCCCGTGTAGGGCACCAGGTATACCCCTCTTCCAGTGGGTATATTTCCTGGAAGATGTGTTACCATCCTCCACAGGCACTGTGGTGTATTGCAGTGGCAAACATTTAATGTGATTGTTCCTTCTCTGGGTTTCAAAAGATTTTGCATCCAAGGTTTTCCTCAATCCCTGCCTTTGTGCACAATTGCTTCTGTAAGGAAGTGTACTTGGTGAGCCAGAGAGGTGCTTAGCCAGGCTGTGAGCTGAGTAAAGGCACAGCAGTGAGAGATGCCTCTGCCAAGCCTGCAAACACTGTATTGATGCCTTTTAAGAAAAAGGTTTGCTATGTGTAAGTCTCTTTATTTGATACGGTGGCCTGGGGAAATATGAGCTGTGGAAAAGGCATGGCAGAAGGTATTTGCTAATGTTGGACTGTGGGCTTTGGGGAGAGAAAAGGGAGAGGCACAGTTTGAGCCTTTCTGTGTCTCAGGGAAAAGAAAAGAGCAGCAGTCACCTCAAGCTGAACATATCCGATCTTTCAACGCTTCTTTATGTAAGAGTCTTACTCTGCCAGCTGGCACTGAAGGCAGCAATGCTGTTTGTGTGGATTAGGGCTACAGGAGCAAGCTGCAAAAACTAATTAGTCATAAGTGTGAAAAAATGGCAGGTTGTTTTTTGGGGTTTTTTAGTATGTAATTATTAGCTGTTGGGTACAGCTCTGTATGCACTGTCACCCATGACTGAAGGAGCTGTGTCTGCCAGCCTGTGCAAGCAGGACAGTTGCTAGACACTGAACCGTGCCTTTGGGAAAGATTCTGTGCTGGAACATAGAGCTGGGCTGACACGGGCTGCAGTGGGGTTGCCTTTCATAACTGGGGTTTTCACCAGTGCCCTTTTCCCTCCTCATTTTCCCAAACAGAACCCGACAATGATGCCTATGTGCGCTGCTCCTCGCGCCCTTGCAGTCCAGTCCATCATGAAATGCACTCCAAGCTCTCCAGCAGTCCTCCCCGCTCCAGTCCTGCCAGGCTTGGACCTTCCTACATACTCAAGAAAGGTAGTGCAAAGAGGGATTGCTGGGAGACAAAGCGGGGAGCATGTAGAGGAGAGAAGGAATCCATCATGATTCTTGATTAACAGATGTGAGAAGTGCTGGTTCCCCTGGACATCAGTGTGTTCTAAAATAGTATTTGGCAAAGACTAAACAGTAAACCTGCAGATAAGATCAAGCTTTGGGCACAGCAATGTTCTAGTGTGTTCTTACATTGGAGCCTGAAACGATCCATGTCTGCATGTGTATGCTGTGTTTGTCGTTAACAAAATGGCTCTGAAGTCCCAGGCACAAGCTCTGTCCCTTAGAGGAGTGTGGAGATACATAAACATTTGTCTGCCAGACTTGAATTTCATGGCATGTGGGCCAGAGAACTGTAAGATGCTGTTTACTGACAGAGCTTCCTGCCTCTCGGACATCCTGGGCTCACAGGAATGGAGTTAGGGCTGCAGATGTCCCTGCAGTGCTGGGAGCACTGTCAGGCTGCGGAATGGAGCCTGGCTCGCGTTGTTATCAAACTGGTCCCTTCATCCCAGAGCAAATTGCAAATCAAAATCCCTCAGCACTGCATAGTCTGCAGGCACAATGGCTTGTGCTTGTACCACTGTGCCTCCAGCTGCTCCGTGAGGACATTCTTTCTTCAGCCCCTTGGCTGAGGTCAGCACGGCCGCAGATGTTCTGGCTGCATGAAAACCACTCTGTCTCCCTGCACGTGTGTGTGTGGGGACAGGGTTTGTTGTTAAACAAAACCTTGCATTTGGCCAATCCCTGCTGTGGAGAGTCCTCTCCAGTGCAAGACACTTGGGGAACACGTGGTAAATTTCAGAGGGACAAAAAAAAGGACAAAGTACAGAGGCAGGTTAGGGGGAGAGGAAATGAATTGTAAAGCTTGGAGCAAAATGTCACAAGGCCTCAGAAAACCAGGGACTGTCTGTGGCAGGACCGGGCTTCTAAACATGGGAAAGGATGGAAACAGGAGTTCCAGTACAACAATTTCTGCCTCCTGAGAGCTGACTGGTGTTGGTTCAGTTGGCTGCCTCCTCCTTGTACCACGCACAGCAGCAGAGTCTGCTGTGTCCCTTTGCACTTGCATCACCATGTCCCTGGAATGGGGTCTGAACATCAGGATAGGGCTTGTCCCTTGTTCCCGTGTGGCTGTGTGACTCTGTGGAGACATGAGACTGAGAGAGCCATTCCTTGTTTTCCAGCCCAGATGCAGGCTTCTGGGAAAAAGAAGAAAGAGCTCCGTTACCGCAGTGTGATTTCTGACATCTTCGACGGCTCCATCCTGAGCCTGGTGCAGTGCCTCACCTGCGACAGAGTGAGTGTCCTGGGCCCTCCCAGTCACCCAGCACAGCCTTTGTGCTTGTAGATCTCTTCCTAGGGAATGGGTCCTCTCTTTCCAAACCCCGTGGGATGCAGCACCTGCTAAAATGTCGATAGGTGATGGCAGGGGAGGTGTGAGAATCTGCCGTGCCAAGAAGATGTGTTTCTGTTTGCTGATCCGTGTTACTGAGTTGACCCAGCAGTATCACATTCACATTAGAAAGCTGAGTCCAGTGCTACAAAACCCATGACAGAAGTCAGTGCTGAGAGCAGGGAAGAGTAATTAGCCACAGGGAGTTGCTCCTGCTGCCAGCTCAGGTTTCTAGCCTAGACAAAATCCGAGCAGTGATAAAAGGTGATGAAGGTTGGGTCCCAGCTCCATTACACACATGGGAAACCCAGACCTCTTCCTCTTGGATATTTCCAGGTTTCTACGACAGTGGAGACATTCCAGGACCTGTCACTCCCAATTCCAGGGAAAGAGGACTTGGCCAAGCTGCACTCTGCCATCTACCAGAACGTGCCAGCTAAGACAGGGGCGTGTGGGGACAACTATGCCTCGCAAGGCTGGATTGCTTTCATCATGGAGTATATCCGGAGGTGTGTTCCCTTTGCAGGCCCTCTGTTTTCTGGGATTTGCCCTGCAGTGCTGGAAGGCAGCTGTCCCTAACCAGTGGTTAACATTGGAATGTCAGCTGGAACCATTCCTTGGAGGGCAGTGTGTGGTACCTCACAGGGCTTTGAGCCTTTTTATGTGGACCAGTTGTTAGCGCTCCTCTAAATCTCTCACACACCTTGAGAGCTCTTGTGCAGCTGACCACCCCTCACTGCTGCCTGTAGCTCAGACTTGCCCTCTTAATTCCTGGTATAGTTCTCTCAATCATTTCCAGTTTGAGTAGGAACATCAGCTGAGAGTTGTGCTTTCCCCACTCCTCTGGGATGTGGGATGAGCTTAGGACCTACAGCTAGAAGGAAATTTATCATCCACTTGGGGTTTTGAGTGCTGAAGCATTCAGTTCATTTATTTATAACTCTTAATCCCTTCTCCTCTGCAGATTTGTGGTGTCCTGTATCCCTAGCTGGTTTTGGGGTCCCGTGGTGACACTGGAGGATTGCCTTGCTGCCTTTTTTGCAGCAGATGAGTTGAAGGGTGAGTTTTTTCGGTGAGGTCTGACAGCATGGAGGAGCATTCCATAGCATTTTGAAGGCAGATTAAATCTCCTAGAAATCCTGCCTTGGTGTGTCATTAGAGACTGGCAGTGCCAAAAGTTGGCAGCTCAGCATCTCTGAGCGGCAGGGAACTTTTCTGCCTGCTCAGGGATGGGAAATCTGAGTGAGAGTGTCCTCAGTGAGAGGCAGGCAGAGCTGTTGGTTGGTTGAGTGCTGTGGCTCCTCAGTTTCTTCGCTTTCTCATCCTTCAGCTCTGGAGGACTCACACCATTTGCTGTCCAGGTGTGCTGGTGGGCACTCGCCTCCTTTCCTGCTAATTGACTGCATCCCCTTCTTGCCTACGCTTACTGAGAGGAATTGTTTTGATCTCTTCTCATCCTGGCTTGGCCAAAAGGCTCTTAATATGCTTTCTCTGCACTGTCTGGAAATGTAGCTGTGTCAGTCTTGCATGCTCTGAGCAGCTGCATAATGGCTCTCTTCTCTCTCTACAGGGGACAACATGTACAGCTGTGAACGGTGTAAGAAGTAAGTTGGTGTTATCTGTATTGTGTTGCATGTCTGAAGGTTTGTTTCTGGAACTTTATTTCTCTGTGCTGCTGTCAGAGTGGGGCCTCTGCCTGGACAATTCTTCTGCTGGAATTCAGGATTTGTCTTGGATTCCAAAGTGAGCAAGACCCAGCCATGCCTTTGCTGTAGAGAGTCCTCTCAGCTCGTTTCTTTTCCTCCCTCAGGCTGCGGAATGGAGTGAAGTACTGCAAAGTCCTCCGGCTCCCAGAGGTGGGTAAAAGCACCTTGTTTCCTAATTCTCTTCTAGCAGCCACTGAGGAGGTCAGGAGGCCAGAGGTAGAATAAAACCAGGAGTTTTTTTGGTGGCAAAGTCCTGTACCTGGACCAGAAGAGACTTTCTCAGTCTAAGCTGATGAGTCAGCAGGATTCATGAGAAACAGGCAAAGAACTCCTGCCAAGATCAGACACACAGAGATGTGCTGTGCTCCCAGAGCTCCCATGGCAAAACTGCCCTTTGGCATCCTCTGTCCTTGCTCTTTTAGATCCTTTGCATCCACTTGAAACGGTTCCGGCACGAGGTGATGTATTCCTTCAAGATCAACAGCCACGTCTCCTTCCCCTTGGAAGGGCTGGATCTGCGACCGTTCCTCGCCAAGGAGTGTGTGTCCCAGATCACCACCTACGACCTCCTGTCAGTCATCTGCCACCATGGCACAGCTGGCAGTAAGTCCTTCTCTGGAGGAGGAACGGGATGGGAGGAGTGGGAGTGAGGCAGGAGTGTGGTCAGGAGTGGTCAGCACCTCTGCTGGGCTGAAGGGCAGCGTAAGAGCCCCTCCGTTCTCAGCCTGAGCAGCCTCTGCCCTTTGAAAAGTGAACGGAGCAGCTTCTGACAGATCCCCTGCAGCTCTTTCAGCCTCCCCACAGGCTTGGCTCAAGCCCTTTCCAACTGTTCAGTCTTGCTGAGAGGCTCTTCCAAGGAAGGCAAATCAGGGTGACAGTGCCAGGCTCTGCTGCTCCAGCAAAGCTTGCCTGAACAGGAATTATCCTTTTTTTTGGTCTCTCTCTCTATTCTGTGCCAGCAGTTAATCCTGTTTGTGCTGCTGACATTATCCCAGGCCTGCCTTCTGCCTGCACTGCAGATCCCAGCAGTGCTGTGCTTTCTGTTCCAGGTGGCCACTACATTGCCTACTGCCAGAACGTGATCAATGGCCAGTGGTATGAGTTCGATGACCAGTACGTCACCGAGGTCCACGAGACCGTGGTGCAGAATGCAGAAGCCTATGTGCTGTTCTACAGGTGAGCTGTGCCCTCAGCTCCTCCCTGGGTACAGAACACCTGGAAATGCATGTCACAAATGGAGTTCTCCTTTCCCTGCTCCAGGAAAAGCAGCGAGGAGGCTGTGCGGGAGCGTCAGAAGGTCGTGTCCCTGGCCAGCATGAAGGAGCACAGTTTGCTCCAGTTCTACATCTCTCGAGAGTGGCTCAATAAATTCAACACCTTTGCTGAGCCCGGGCCCATCACCAACCACACCTTTCTGTGCTCCCATGGAGGTAAGGCTGCTGGACCTGGGAGCAGCACCTTTTATGCTTCCTGGTGCATTGACAAATGCAGGAAAAAGCTCCAGCTGCCATCCTGACATGGGGAAGCTGCAGCGGGATCCTCTTTGGCAGAAACTCCAGCCTGCTCAGGGAGGGATGAGACAATTACCCATTGTGCTGCTGGTTGGAGGCCTGGGGGGATATGTAGTGCTGAGAAACAACAGTTTTCAGTTCTCTGTGTTTAAAAACAAACCTGTAGAAAGCAGATAGGGCAGGGTTTATCTGTGTTACCCTGTCAGCAGGGCTGGCCCTCGGGGTTTGTTTGGAGAAGGGAGCATGAGCTGCAGAAGAGAGCTGATACTACATCTGACTCTGCTGCTGCTTCATCAGCCATGCTGGGGAGCACTCAGGGTTTGTAAATCTCTCTTCTAAATTGGAAATGAAGCACTTGATTAGAAATTGAGGCCGTAGATTAAGAAACCTCCACAGTTAATGAACTCATGACTATCTTCCATTAGCAAAGAAAGCAGATTCTGGAATCAGAGTTCTCAGAAAGGAAAATCTGCCTTTTTATTTGTGTCTGTTGCTCACAGCAATAATGAGATCCCTGATTAACTCTTCCACTTACCTTTCCTCCACAGGGATCCCTCCTAATAAATATCATTACATCGATGACCTGGTCGTGATTCTGCCCCAAAATGTGTGGGAATATCTCTACAACAGGTGAATGTGGCTGTTCCATTCTTTCTCCCAGTATTCGTAGAGTGTCCTGATCTCAGCCAGGATGAGCTGTATCAGTGCCTGTCCCAAAAGGACAGCAAGAGCTAAGCCAGAAGAGCAAAGTTGTGGCTGAGTAAAGACAGCTCTGTGCCCTCAGCTGCAGACACACCTCCCTCACCAGTGTCTGGGGTAGTATAAAAATCCCTGTCGGTAGGGTGCAGGGCTGGGAAGAGTTTCCATTCTGGTGCAGTTCTCCATTCCCCTCCCTCTTCCTGTGGCCAGGTTTGGGGGTGGCCCTGCTGTGAACCATCTGTACGTGTGCTCCATTTGCCAAGTGGAGATCGAAGCCCTCGCCAAGCGCAGGAGGATCGAAATCGACACCTTCATCAAGGTTGGCGTGGGAAGCATCTGGAAGCAAGGCAAGGGGCAGGGGTGGGAGATGGAGACCTGGAAAACTCCTGCCTGTTTTCCAGAACGTGATCTACAGCACGGCCAGGAGAATGGCCTGGGGGTTCCCCAGTGCAGAGGGGCAGCTGGGGCATGAGGATGCTGTGCTGACAGAAAGTGTGAAACCACCCTTGTCTCATGCCTGCTCTGGTGAGCAGGAGCAGGGTGTGAGGAAGGAAATACATGGGGTTCTTCTGGAGAATGGCAAGGCTGCCTTACAGTTAATGGAAAGGGCCCCCCAAGATCTCAGGAGTGACTAAGTCCTTGCTGTGTCTCTGTTCCTGCTCTTCCAGCTGAACAAGGCTTTCCAGGCAGAGGAGTCTCCAAGTGTCATCTACTGTATCAGCATGCAGTGGTTCCGGGAGTGGGAGGCCTTTGTCAAGGGCAAGGATAACGGTAAGGATCAGGCACTGGGGGTCTGTCACAGGGGAGAGGGGGAATGGAAATGAGCCCATCTGCTGGGTCCTGGCTGAGCACTGCCCCTGGCTGGGATGACAAGGCTGGGCAGGGTTCAGGCACCAGCCACTGAGGCTGCCTGCAGGTCCCCAGGGCAGGACAGAAATGACAAAGAGAGGAAAGCATCTGCATGTGGAGGCAGCAAGGAAATCAGATGGGTTTTGATACGTTTGTTCTCCTACAGAGCCCCCTGGACCAATCGACAACACCAAGATTGCCCTCACGAAACCAGGTGGCCACGTGCAAGTCAAGCAGGGTAAGGCAGGTGCTTGCTGCCTACGGTGTTCCTAAAGGTAAAGGAGACTGTTCCACTGGACCTGGCTGTCCATAATGGAGTCACAGAGCAAGATGGTCTTGCTGAGGATGACAGTTCTCTAGCCAGCCCCTGCCCTGAGTGAGCCAGTTCTCCAGTGGCAGCTCCTGCATGACCAGTTGGCTGCTGTGACTGCTTCTTGCAGACCCCCAGCTCCTGCCTTGCTGCTCCCCAGGCCCCTTCCACCATTCCCCCCCAGCTCCTGCCTTGCTGCTCCTCAGGCCCCTTCCACCATTCCCCCCCGCCCCCTGCCTTTCTGCTCCCCCGGCCCCTTCCACCATTCCCCCCCTGCTCCGGCCTTGCTGCTCCCCAGGCCCCTTCCACCATTCCCCTTTGTGCTGGAGCTTTGATCTTCTGTTGCTTTTGATGTGGTCTTCACTCAGCATCTGTTGTGGTCCAGCTTCCAAAGTTAAAACAGCCTCGTGTTGTGCCTGATGAGGTTTAGATTTAATATCAGGAAAAATTGCTATGGAAGGGGCTGTGTCAGGGTTTGGAACAGGCTGCCCAGGGCAGTGGTGGAGTCGCCACCCCTGGAGGGATTTAAAAGAGGTGTAGATGTGGTGCTTGGGGACAGGGACCAATGGAGGACACAGGGGTGCTTCCAGGAGGAGGTGGCACTGCAGGGGCTTTGTGGGGGGACCACTGGTGTCTCCTCCTCCTGGGATGGGCCTGTGAGGGGAGGTGTTTGGAGAGGAAATCCTTGTGCTGTGGTGCCCTGACCTTTCCCTACGGGTGCATCCGGTTACTGGTGTTGTCCCTTCCAGGTGCTGACTACGGGCAGATCTCCGAGGAGACCTGGGTTTATTTAAGCACTCTCTATGGAGGGGGCCCCGAGATTGCCATCAGACAGAACGTGGCCCAGGTGCAGGAACTGGAAACCCTCCACGGGGAGCAGAAGATTGAAGCAGAGACACGTGCAGTGTGATCTGTGCGGACGGGGCAGGGCAGGGACGGCACAGGTACCTCTGTGGGGGGAGGAGGCTGGGAATCCTGAGGGGTCCAACGTCCGCTGTTGTCTGGGACTCAAGGTGTGTGCAGCTCCCCCACCACTCCCGGGGCAGGCAGGCTTCCTCCTCCTCCTTTCCGTGTGGCTCTGAGCACGGGGTGGTGCTGGGAGAGACTGGGACAGAGCTCTGCACCTCTCCTCTGGCTGAAGCCGTGCTCCGAGGCTGCAGCCACAGTCACAGGCTTGTCCTGACCTGAGCCCTCTCCCCTTCCTTTGCTTCCACCGAACCAGCACTCCCAGCTTGTCCCCAGTGCACTGAGCTCTGCTCCTTTGCAGGTTTTGCTTTTGGCACTTTTCTTTTTAATTCAAACGTGTAAAGATAATGAGACATTATTTATGTTTCCAGCGGGCAGTGTTGCAACAAGAGAAACCTGTTTTTGAGTGTGAGTAAAGCCACGAGGTCTCCCTGTGGTTTTGTGCTGGTGGTGCACAGCTGTCACAACTTCCTAGTTTTGCTCTTTATCAAATTCTTGCAAATTCAGTTGCAATCAACTAAGAAATTTGGAAAGAAGCTGTTCCCTTCTCCTCTCCCTCCCAACCCCACACCTTCATGGTCCTGCAGAATTTTATTTTCTCCTTGTGTCTGATCTCCTTCCTACGTTCAGCACGTTTTTGGACAACAGAGCTGGAAGGCGAATCCTCCTTCCCAGAGCCTTCCTCAGACTGACCCCACCGTGAGCCTGTGCCTGTCTCCCCTCAGCTGGAGAGAGGCTGAGGGGTGAAGCTGAGGAGGGGCCCCTCTTTTCACCCAGAGCCCCTGCAGAGGAGGCACCCGGGGCTGGGGAGGGAGCCTGGCTGAGCAGGGCCCAGCCTGGTGCAGCAGCTTTTTAGGAACGAGCTGCTTTCTGCAAACAAGGCCCCACCTGTGTGCTGAGGTCATTCCAGATGTCCTTTGTGTGTACAGTGGCTCATTTAATGAATTTGCTCCCCAATCTGCTGCCACCAGTGCAGCCAAGAAGCAGCTGATGGAGGCAGTGGAGGCAGAAATGAGGGCAAAAAAGGCCAAACTCCACTTTTCTCAGCAGGGCTATTCTTAAAATGTTTTTTGTCCATCTTGCAGCAAGGCGAGAGTTTAATCTTTGCAAGCCTTTGAGCGCAGTTCAGTGGAGGCAGAGCTGCCTCCCAGGGCCTGAGGAGCCAAACTGTGTGTTCGTGGTGTGGGTGATTCCACAGCTTCAGGGCTGGCCTTAGTGGTGCCAGCAGTGCATGGAGCTGGGACCTCCTGAGCTCCTCCTGAAACATGGGGAAAAGAGGGAGGGAGGGAGGGAAAGGGTGCCCCTTGACTTAGAGATAGAAGGGGGTAGGACAGGAGAATTTGAGAAGAAAAGCGTGGCCATCATGTTATTTTTTATTTTTTCTTTTTTTTTTTTTAGATCAAGTATTTGTTGCAAAAAAGCAACTTCATTAAAAATTGTCTCTAATTGATTCAGCATGTTAATTTTACAATCCTGTTCATGGGATGCTTGTTTAGACCCAGCCAGACCCTAGGGGAGGTCAGAGAATGAGCCACTCATTGTTCCAAGCTGTCTTTATTCCCAGTGCAGCAGCCCTGGGATCTGCTGCAGAGCCTGCAGGGCTGCATGTCCGTGTTGTCCGTGTTCCAGAGGGTGCTGTACAGACTGTAACGACACTCCTGTGCTTCAGTGTTAGACCTTGTGCTGAAAGTGGTACAATAAATACATGTGCATTCAACGAGGCCTGTCTTGCCTGGTGAGAGGGGCTGACAACTCCAGGGAGTAGGGTGGTGAAGGAAGAAAAATAAAATTAAATATAAAATAAAATCCAAACTTCCTGCTGACCAGAGGCTGTGTGGGGACAGATGCTTCTGGGCAGCAGCAAGAGGAGCCTGAGGCCACCATCCTGTGCCCATTCAGAGGGCACCTGCCCCTTCAGTCTCTGCTCACAGCCCTCCCTTCACCTTTCATTAACCCCATTTCACCTGCCTGTGCCTCAGAAAGCCTGAGGAGTCTGATTGTGCTACTTATTGACCATATTATTGTCCTGGAAGTAACTTGCAAGGGAAGGAGTTGGATTTCATTGAGCTGTTCCAGGATTCTACAAGAGTTTCCTGTCGCTGTTGCATGGCCAAATATCCCTGCTGGTCCATTCCCCTCCCTCGGTAACACTCGTCAGCAGCCTGTTCCCCAGGGAACACCAGGCTCTTGGCACTGGGAATTAAGAGTTTCTAAAGCAGCCCGAGGGGCTGGAGCAGCAGGAATTCCCTGCCCAAGTGAGTGATGCAGCCTCAGCTGGAGCCTGAAATGTCTGAAGCAGCAGAGCTGGAGCAGTTTATTCTTGAGCAGCTTGGAGTCAACTGTCCAAACCTGGATGTTACAAACAAATCTCTCACCTGAGCAACAGCTGAACAGCTCCAAACCTTCCCAGAGACACCAAGAACTGCCCTCCCCAGGGAGGGGCTGCTCAGGGTCCAGACAAACAGCTCCAGGGCCGCTTTGGCAAAGCCCTGGCTCTGCTCTGGGTTACCCTCTGCCTGTTCAAGCACTCGAGGGTTAGTTCTGCACCCTGATTTCATCTGAGATCCCACTGCAGCCTTGCTTTCCTCCAGCTCCACTGGAGGCAGCCATGGCATTCCTGAGCACACCTCGGGCACGGCTCTGGGAGCCAGTGCCAGTGCTGAACTCTTACCAGTTCTCTGCAAATCATTTTCTCCTTTTTTTATCAGGTCCCTTTGCCAATTGCAAAAAAGGGGAGCTGAAAGAACTGTTCATGCACTGGGGACTGGTGGAGCAAACCTCAGTATTAAATTCTCTGCTCCCTCCCTTCAGTCCTCCAGGAGTTCAGTTCCTGTGTGCTGCTCCTGTTCCCAGGAGCAGAGACATTGCTCTGTTGTAACTGTGGCACAAACACTCCATACAAAAACCTTATTTCATCATCTTCTCCCCTTTTGCTCAGCTCTCCACCCCCAGCTCTCACTCACCCTTTGGGTTGTGCTGTTTCTATTTAAAGTCACCAGTGCTGATTCTGTGTAAGATAAATCCAAGTCTGAGCCAGAGGGACACCCCCTCCTATTCATGATTGCCCAAAACCAAAGACCAGCAGCCTGTCACAAACAGCCCTGATCTGTCCTGAACTGACAGCCATGTTACTTAGTGCTGGCAAAGAACAACTGAAATCCTGTTGAAGAAATGTAGCAGCTTGACTGTATTAAACAAAAATAATCTCTAGATTATTTCTCAGATGAAAGGACCACCAGGTGTCACCTGCTGAGCAGGAAAACTAAAAATCTCCGTGGCTCTTGATGGGCTCTTTGCAGTGACCTGGGCCAGGAGGTGATGGAGGAGCTGGTCCAGAGCTGGGGGCTTTTCTCTCAGCTAGAGACACACACACATTATTCACAACCCTGCACACCAGAATGGAACTGTACATCTCAGCCAGTTACAGAAATTTGCCTGGTTTTTGGATTATTTGGTGAAGGGAGGCCTTGCTGTTGGACACACTTGCACATCCACATATCCCTGCCCAAACCCACTCCCTACCAGGCTTGCAACAGTCTGAGTTTTAATATAAAACCAATCAGCATCAAAAACATCTGCCAAGACTTTGCCAGCTAAACCAGAGCATTCACCACAGGCATTCCATGGTACAGCTCTCTCTTTAGATGAAATCTTTTCCCCAAGTTTTCAGTTCTCATAGGCTCCTACTGAAAAAGAACAAACCATCAACTCCAGCCACAACAGCCCATTTTTCCTTCTCCTCACATGACCAAATTCAAACAAACAAACAAACAACCCAACCACTTCATTCTCTCTTCAGCACCAGCTGGAAAGGTTAAAGTTCAATAAAATCAAACCTCAAAGTGACCTGATGGGACCTGGCTCTGTGAGACAGTCAGAGGTACAGAGCCAAATTTATTACTCCTGAAAATTCCAGTAGGAAATAATATAAAATAAAAAACAAAACCAAGCCAACAGGTACCACAAGTGAAAATGTGTCATCACTTATCTGAAGAGAGATCTAGGAACAGCACCACCCTGGAATGTGCTGATCCACTTGTTCCATGTAAACTTTACAGCTGGAAGCAAAACCCAAATCCACCCCACAGTCAGGAAGAATAATGAGGAGTTAGCAGCTCTGGGGAGTTTTAGTCTGAATTTCTGTATGGCTGAAGGAGCAGTCACAGCCAAATTCAAATTCCCACTCTCCACTGGACACATCTGTGAGAAGCAGCAGCTCCTGGAGAGCTGCACCTCAACAGCCCCACGAGCCCCAGCAAAGAGGAACCAACCTTTCTGTTGGGGAAAAAAAGGCAACAAACCCGTTTTTCTTCTGGTCTGGCTGATCAAAAGCGTCCAGTGAAACTGTATTTCTGGAATTAAATGTTTATTTAAATATGCAGATGACTTTGTTTCATTGCTACAAGGTCAATATTCGCTTTCAAATGGAAGCACTTTATTTGGTTGAATTCTGTCTCCAGAAATGAATGGGCAACACCAGAACCTTTTACATTGGCAATGAAGTCACAACACTGAGATGCCACCGAGATCTCGAGATCAGTGCTCAAACACACATACACACACATATACAAATAAAAAAGTGCTCGACATCATCATGTTAAAATAGAATTTGGCTTCTCTTAGGTCTTCTGACATTTCAGGCAGGAAAACAAAAAACCAAAGAACGATACGCATCAAACTAAATGAACTTCTGAAAAATACTCGGCATTAAACACAACTTTGAGTATCAGTAAATATGTTTCTTCTCTATTTACAGGTGTTAAGAAAGGGCATTAGAGACTTTTGCTGGGGATCATGAAATTTCATAGGATGTACAGTCCATGCTGCTGGGCAAGATTAGTAAATCCAAGCAGAGTTTTTATAAACCAGTCCCATATTTTGTTCTTCAGCGTTTGCCAAAGGTAAATTCTACAAAAATTACTCATTACCCTGAATAACGACAGCGGAATAAATGTGTGCAGACTATGAGATATGACTGTCACTATTTCTTAAATATGATTTAAGATCCAGGCTTTTGGGAACTACTTGCCAAGTTTATAAAAACTCCATACATGGCCTTTTAGTAAAACTTCAGGAATCAATCAGTCAGCTAAAGCTAATGCTCCTTCTACAGCACAATTTAGAACACAGACATTGCAATTGTTCCAATATTCCACAGAGGCTGACAATAATATACTGTCCACCCAGATTAAATATAGAAAAGCAAACTTTGATCTAATTTTTACATAGATGGCACAACAATAGGTGAAAATGAATTCTTAGCTGCTGATTTAACAGTGCATTGGACACGAGAATAAAAATACTGCAGCTAAAAATATTTTAAGGATATTTTTGCACACCTGTTAATTGTTCAACCCTTCAGACCCCCTGGCAGGTGGAGGCCACAAAGCCTTTGCACAAATCTTGCCACAAAGCCACAGGTGCCAGCCGTGGGGATCCCACGCTGCTCTTGATGGGAACAGCTCAGTGAGCACAGCTGCAGCAGTGCTGAGGCAGTGATTTAACAGATTCTGACCCTGCAGTGCTGCAGCAGAACAGCCCCAGCACTGCTGCTGCTGTGCTCAGCACGTTTGGGTTGGGTTTAAATCACAAACCTTCTGCTGGTTGATGCCGGCAGCTCTTAGGCACCATCACACAACAGCTACAGGATGAACTGCAGCACCAAGGGACTTTGTAAAAATCAAAGTTGGCATCTTGAATGGAGAGAAAAGGACAGAATTATGAACACCACACATAACCCAGCTCAAAAATCACTTCATCCCCCATGGGGATGACCCAGGCCATCCCCAGCACGGAGAGTCTGAGATTCTGGGATGTGTTTTGATGTGCTGACCCTGCAGGACAGCCCAGCAGGCAGCAAAACACCACTCACCTGCCTGCAAACAAACCCTGAGGTTTCATTTTGGGGTCACTGCCCATAGTGGCTTCCATGTAAAATTTCTCAACTTGTGGGGATTGTACAGAATATGCTGGAGTTGGACTAGAGCCAGTAGATTCCCCCAAACGAGGTGTGGATCCATGAATAAATTTGGCCCTCAGGAGCTATTTAGTGGCAACTGACTCTTGCAGGGCTCAAACATGTCCATGACTGTAAAACCCAAGCAATGGTAACAATTCAGGGGAAACCAAGTTAGAATACAGAAGTTTGTAGAAGTTTAGAGAGGAAATTGATCCTTTGTTAGGCAGCTGAGGTCCAGATCCTGTGGTATTTGGAGATACCGTAGCTCTCTCACCACTGTATGACATGATAAAGTGCAGAACCACTAATCCTACTTCTGCTTCAAACCAAACCATGTGAGAACGGGGTGGTGACAATTCCTGTCTGGCTGCTGGGTCCAGGTCCAGTCCACGACAAGATGGGAGAAGGAAACAGTGCGGTTTCTTTTTTTTTTTTTTTTTTCTTCCCTCTTTTATTTATCTAAAAAAACTCCGTTATTCCAACATGAACTGATGAGAACGCACAGGAGGTCATGCAAAAAGAGAAGGCAGGTCTGAAACGCTGAAAAACAAACCAACCAAAAGAAAACTGCAAAGAGATTAAACCACGAGCCACAAAATAACGTGACCCTGAGGAAGGTGGGCGCAGGCAAGGCAACAGGGCGAGCATGCAGGCTGAAACGAGAGCCAAACGGGGCCTGTGAGCAGCAGCAAGGGCTGCCAACCAAAATGCCACTGTCTGTGTCTGTGTGTGTCTGTGTGTGTGTGAGGAACAGCAGGAACGCAGGAGGGGCAGAGAGAACAAGCAGGAAAACGAGTACATACGTGAGCTTGAAGGGTTTCAGGAAACAGCAGGGTCAGAGGGATTTAATACTTGGAATGAGCATCAGCCTGGATTTGAAAAAAGAGAAATAAAAGGCTGACAAGTATTAGTGACCTTTTGGGGAAGGCAGAATGTTGAATAATGCATGTGGACCAGATTTACTATTGACAAACTGAGAGGCCAGTCCAGCTGCTGTAACACTGTTCCCAGGGGAGGTTTTCCACCTCCTTTCCACGCTCTCTGGTGAGAGGACCTGCAGGTTTAGCACTAAAGGCACCGTGTGAAATGCTGATGGAGCAGTGTGTACATTCAGATGGACTGAGGGACAAGGGGACAGAAGACAGACCAGAACATGCTTGGGACTCTCTGGCTACCCCCTGCATCCAAGGGCAGCCAGCAGTTCTCCGACAGAAGCTGGGAGGGGTTGGGGTGGGAGAAGTGTGTGTTGTGTTTGACAGAGGGGCTGTGCCAGGCTGGCAGAAGAGTGGGAAAGGCTGATAAGGAAATCTGAGCCACAAGTAGCATGCCATGGAAAAGAGCAAGCGTCTGAATGGCACTGGGATGGAATTTAGGTTTGAATTTTTCAAGTGGGAACTCCAGACAAGACTGGGAGTCTGGCTTTCCGTGGGTGTGTTTTAACTGCCTGCAGGGTAAACAGACCATTTTGTTTCTCCTTCTGTGACAAGCTCGCCCCGAGGTTCTTGCACCAGCACAAACACCTTTAGGAATCTAAAACATAAGAAAGACAAAAAGAAAGAGACTGGATTAGAAAGAGGCTGGGGGAAATGGGGTCCCTTAAGAGCAGCTCTGCCTGCAGGAGGTTAAAGGAAATAAAGAAATGAAGCATCTACTGGGTTACAGGGCTTGAGGAAGGCTCCGGACTCAGACAGCAATCCTCCAGCCTCAGCCCTTCCCTCCTGCCTGGGATGAACATCCCTGGGATTCTGCTCTGCTCTGGGAGTGCAGGAGCAGGACCCTGCCAGCACCTGCTTCGTGCCACTGAGAAAACAAACAGCTTTTTCATTTTCTGTCTGCAAAGCAGCACTGCACCTGTTCAAGTGACAGCTCCAGAAATCATCAATGACACTGAACAACAACAGGAAATTAAATCAAAGAATTTGCAGAAGAATCCAGAGCTTTCCTTTGCCCCACAGGCTGCAGAGGCCTTTCCTTCTCGAGCGAAGGCAGGAATATGCAGGTCAGCGAACCAGCCTAAACCTCCAAACCCCCCCTCTGTCCATCCCTGTTCCCACAGACCGGTGGCTGAGGACAAGTTTTTCCTGTGGCCAAGCAAAGCTACAATCCAGGAGCGTGATTTGGCCCAAACTGCTGCATCCACGGGAATGCAGGATGAGTCCAAACTTCCCTTGCATTTGAGAGACCAGGGGAACCTTCTCACCTCCTTTGCACCCACTTCCATCAAATCCTTCCAAATGACAGCACAAAGAAGTTTTCAAAGTGCCACAACAAAATATTTCTCTTGAGAAGAACTGCGTTTGTGCTTAGTGTGGGAAGCAGCTCTGGGCCATTTGCTGTCCCTTAGGAAAGTTAAATGTCACTAATTTTTGCCGCTAATTATTGCCATCTACTAGTAACTGCCATTAAAAAAACTCAAAAACCAAAACCTCACAGGAATGAGAAAATATAATGTTTATTAGAAGAAGACACCATGGTACATCAAGCTATAAAGAGATTCCTGACAGATGATGATTCTTTAAAAAATAAGAATAGAAACGAGACAACCACACTGGCCGGATTGAACAAACCTTAACACACAACAGGAGCTCCTATGCAAGTCCAGGTGCAGGCAGCTGAGTAACCAAAACCACTTATCAACATCAGAGGGACTGAGTAGTTACCAGAACAGCTGGGTTAAGCAGAAGAGCAGCCTATAAAACCATTTATATTTATACACATATAAAAGGATACAAACAATTCAAATTCAAGTAACTTTAGTCTTTAAGTTATGTTATATACAAGTTTTTTTATACTGGGAGAACTAAGGGCACGTATTCAACAAAAGGATTTTAAAAAGCCACAGTCCAGTTTATAGTTACCAATTCCTAAATAATTTGGCAAGCATTAAATAATCAGATATATCCTAGATAAAAAGTGCATCAGCGTGGTTAACTTTTACCTATTTATTTATCTAAGTCAAGGCTCTGCATGATGGCTACAGCAAACAGCAGAGCTGCAGCACTGGGAATCCCAGAGCTGTCCACAAGGAATTACTGATATCACCAGAGGTGAGGGGGAACAGACCCACAGCGGCAAAGGAGCCAAAATGCTCATCAGCCCACGACTCCAAAATAGTTTTTATCAAGAAGTTTAACTTCCCAAACCAGCCTCTATTCCTGCATGTCACCCAAACAAACCTCCAGGCTTCTGCTGGAAGGGAACGTGGCGTTTCTGCTGGGTGCAATGCAGGGTTTGTACAGAGCTGGTTACTCCTCGCAGGTTTTTCTGTGCCACACGATTTCACAACATCCCTCAGTGAAAGAGTTTTGTTCCCCAGCAGATGATGAGGTACCACAGTCAGTGACACGGGGCGCTCAGGCTCGAGCTGAAAGGCCCAGCTAGTTCTGTGTTTGAGAGTTCTCAGCACCAGACACCCGACAGGTACAGAGAAGCCCTGCAGGATGCTACACCCAGGTGTGCACAGAACAGTTTCCTGCACGAATCCCAACGGGAGCAGAGCCTGCAGCTCTCATTTCTATTCAGAAGGACAGCAATGCTGTTTGCACTAAATGGACACGGTCGGGGCAGCACCTTCCTCGGCAGTGACATTTCAGAGCCGACCTGGTACCTAACAAAGTCTTTCAGTGATGGAGATATGACATGGGCATTCATCTCTTCTAAAGAAAACCTTCTCAAATAGAGCTCTTAAAACAACCGTAGCAGCAAACCAGGAGAATAAAGGGTGGACAGGCCTATGCAAACCTACTCAGAGATTTTCTGAAGTGGTTTGTGCACATCTGGAAAAAAAAAAAGGCAAAACAAGATAGACATTACTGTTCTTTTTGTGACAGGGTTTGCCAACACCCTCTGACCAGAGGCACCCCTGTAAATGTCACCAGGAGCCCTCACACGGGGACTGGCAGGGCACAGACCCAGCTCGGCTCCTCTAAGGCTGTGATCGGGAGGGCACCTGCAGCACACAACTTACCTGTCCTGCTCAGCTCAGTTCTGCAGCAGAGCCCTGGCAGCACAGGCTCCAGCTGGGTGAAAAAGCAGCTTTTCACAGAGCACTGAGCAGTGGCACTGAGCTGCCCCTGGCTCGTGGCACAGACACGGCCTGGCTGGGCAGGTGGGGCCGAGCCAGGACGGACTCTGCAGGCTGGGACAGTCACAGGGGCTGCCGTGAGCTCCCGCCCTTCTGCCACCAGCCTTTCGTGCTGCCAGCTGCTCAACCTTCTTTCCAAAAAGAGGAAAGGATTACTAAAGTTTGCAAATGCTTTAGAATTTACAGTGTTATGCTCAGGAATGTCATCACTTCTACTTCAAGGACTGAATCAAGTCACTTCTACCGATACCATAAAAATCAATTTGCAGCTTGCAACAAAGTTCACCTTTTAAACACAATAGCATTTCCTCCAAATCTTTATGCTGCATTCTATGAAAATTTCTCTTTTAGCTTTTCTTTTAAACCAGAGACTTGAGAAATAAAAGAGGTAAACATCATAGTTCCTATACATTAGATATTCACAGATACATTTGATTTTGTTCCTGAAATCCAGCAAAACTAATGGAAAAACTTTAAATGATCTGAAAAACCTCCATTGTGGCTACAGAAGTGGCTGCAGCTGTATCAGCCTTCACCCCCAGCACAGTTTGAATTTTTACTCTGATGGAATGTGTCCCTGCCCATGCAGAGGGCTGGAATGAGATGGTCCTTCCCAACCCAAACCACTCTGTGACTCCATGATTTCCAATCCTGCAGCCTTGTTCTGGATATAAAGGAAAATGGATGATCCATGCCCCTCTTTCAAAGGTTAATAAAAACCAACGCAGGGGGCTGAACTTTTTGCACTCTTTTGCATCTCAGCTGACCATGTATTTGCCAACAGGAACAAAAAACTACTGTATTATGGCAAAATAAAACAAGGCCCAGATTTTCACCTGCAGCAGACAAGGCACTGCACTGATTAACACCCAGTCCAACACTGAACTGCTCAGGTTTCAGTGCTGGTTTATGGACACAGTCCTGCCCCTCTCCTCCTGCTGCCCATAAACCCCAATGAAAATGGTTCAGTTTGGTTTTGACTTGGATGAGGCCACTTGTTGCACACCAAGAACTCTCAGGTCTAGGAAACACAACAATAATCTGAAGGACTAAGTGAATGAATAAACACAAATTAACTAACAGTGGAGTTCTAACACGTCTTGATTTGAAATGGGGCTAAAATCTTTTGATTTCTCAGTGTATCCCATTTCCAGGTGTTCAGCGCTGGCATTTACTCCAGCCAGGTCTGCCCTGCAGCACTGCTTCCTTACACAAAACACTTGGGAGGAATTAAAAGCAACAAACAGCAGCTTATGGAGTCCAAACTCTGAATGTCTCCATTGATCCCATGTAAGCAAAAGATTAAACCATTAGTTCTGGTCATCTGAAATAGCAAATACATCTGAAATGTAGCAAGGTGAGAAAGAACAGAGGAGCTTTCTTGATGTTTTACCCATTTATCAAGGACCACAGAGTGCTGTGTAGAGGGGTTTTGGTAGGATCTCTCCTTCCCCTTCTACACACACTAAACTAAATTACCACCAGTTTTCAATCCAAAAGGTCCCCAGAACACAACAGGCTCTGAAAAGCTCCCACACAGACACAAACCAGCAGCCTAAATTCCCTCTATAAAGTTCCACTGAGTGACTCTGGGACAAACTTTTGACTTGTGGATGTGTCTGAGATGCCACCTGGGTGTCTGAGGAGAGCCTGCATGATCCCAAAGGGATTTGTGCTTCCTGCACTAAGCTGGGCGTGCAATGGCAGTGACAGTTGAGCAAACACTGTCCAGGAAAGGCTGCATTTCCCCTCTGCTTTCACAGTCCCCCACACTACCCTTCTCTGAGCAAGAAAAGCATGTTTTGCAGTACAACAAGCCATAATTAGTCCGCGTACGGAATAATGCACTTGGTGGCATTGTACAGACTCTTAAAAGGCTCTATCTGCAACACAGAGCAGCTTCAGGGTTGGATTATCTCTGTGAAAGCAAATAAAACAATAATAATAGCATTAAATATAGGTCATAGCACCTTTGGCATTTTTGTCCAAATAGACTTCAACATAGGACGTGGGGACATAGCCCTCCTCATCTTCGTTCCTTCGGATTCGCGTCCACCCGTCACCTTTGTCTTCTTCTATTACATAGAGCATCTCTCCTTCTGCTACAGAGATCGTTCCTTCATTCTGACCTGAAACACACAGCAACAGGGACTTTAGGCTGTGCTGCACAGCAGGAACCACAGGGCACGCTCAGACCACGGCTGGACACAGTTTTTGGTGCATCACTGGCAGCAAGAACAGGAGCTTGTGATTCTGGAGTCAGCAGTGAGTACATCAAGAACCAGACAACTGTGACCCTGACAGCAGAGTTTTGGTTCTTTCTCTTGCAGAGTTCCTGTCTTGGTGCCTTCCTACAGAATCACACCAGAGTCTCACTTGCCCTTTGGCTATTTAAGGTTTAATGAAGGTTTCCCATTTGCCCTTGGCATATGAACTTAAAAAAAACCCCAGTCAGTGAAATGAGGGTAAAATTTGAGTGATACCTTCAAATGTATAGAGCGCTTTACATGTTCCTATGGTGGGTAGTGGTTCTTCATCATCGAACTCATCGTCAAAGTCTGTTGCTGGTACTTTCATCTCAGTCTCCTGGCTTTGCTCTTCTGTGTAACTGCCATCGGGGCTGCTCAAGAGAGGAAAAACACAGCAACTATAGCAACCAACCTCAGCAGCAGAGAGAGCCACTCGGTCACCGGGCTTGGGGCAAGGGGAGCAACTCCAGCTGGAGCAGCTCAGTGATTGCAGAGCTTGCTCGGAGCTGGCTGTGACTACAGATGGGTGAGAACCCTCACTTTCACCATCAGAAGCTGTAAAACTGCACTGGCTCCCTCGCCTGTGCAGCAGAGAACCAGGGGCTGTGGCACAGGTCAGCACGGTCAGGCACGCAGCCCTGGAGCTGGGCTGTGGCCAGAGCAGGCTGCAGAGCCTTGTGTGTGCCCGCAGAGGCTCCGTGGCAGCCCCGGCCCCGCACAGATACTGTACCTCTCGCGGTCCTGGGCACAGCTGTTCACTCCTGACGGGTTCTGGGCCTCGTAGACCCCGCTCTGGCGCCGGGGCTGCTCGGTCCGCGCCGGCAGCCGCCCCTCCACCTCCGCCAGCCAGCCCTGGCAGACAGACAGACAGACAGAGCTCACCCTGCTGGGACACTCCTGGCACCCCGGCTACAGCACAGAGACCGCTTTGTAAACATGTTCACATTTTCCTTTGAGTGGCAGTGGTCAGCTGTTCAAATTCTGGACTGGCTTGCTGAAAAACACACTTATTGAAAAAATGTAACTATTTTCTGGCACTGGGTGCTGAAAACACCCTGAAGAGAAGCAGTTAACAGCCAGCAGGAGATGATGCTGCTCTAGTCACAATCAAGTAAAATGATGTGTGGCTGCTTAGAGTAGTCTCAGTGACACCAGAAACTCAGCAACTGCTGAATGCACGAGAACAAAAGCTGGGGAGAACGAAAGAGCCACTGATTTCAAACGGGCAGGAAAGCAAAATCACATCTGAAATTAATGGGCTGTATCTGTTTATGTTCAAAGCATAATGTAGAAAGTGAAGTCGTTTCTCAGCCATCTAATCCTTCTCATGTAATTATAATGGGCTTCATATATTCCAAACACAGCCTTTCTGTTCTGGAGATTTTATATCACTAAGCAGCTTCCTGTTCATGGCAGACTATTCCTTAAAACATATTTCATCTGATAGCTTCTGTCTTGCTGTTAGCCTCTAAATGGTGCTTTGCATTTATGTCACTCTGATTTTCCACAGACGTCTGTAACATGATGCTTCAATTTATTTAATTAATTAAACAAGCATCTGAAGCCCTCTGGGCAGTCCAGAGAGCAACTGCATTTTCTCTTCACCTCCACTTAGCACGATTTGTTTTCTGTGGCAAATGTAACTGTGGGCTGAGAGCCACAGGAGATGGTGCACGTTTATGTCACACAAATCAGCTCAGAGACCCCAATTAATGCAAGTGATCCTGGGGCCCTTGCCCTCACACACCAAAGTGCATCCATACACCTGGAAAAGCCAGGAAGGCCCTGCTCAGACCTGAGCATTTCCTGAGCTGCTTTTTATTGAAATGTCTCTTCTCATACCTCGAATTTCTGAACTTCTAATCGCAGCTTTTCGATGTTCTGCCCAAGCTCTGCCAATCTGTGGTCCACGCTCGCTGCGTCTCCCATCTGGGGGTTCTTGATGTACACATCTTTCATCTTCGTTAAGGCATCTCTGAGGGGCAAAACAAAAATCAAACACATTTAGTGCAGCTGGGGGTAAATGCCTTTAATAAATTGTCTCTTCTTCACTCTGAGGTTCAACCTAAGCTGCTACAAAAGGAACTGAGAACACCCAGATGGGGCTCTTGCCCTGTATAGAACCAGTCATTGAAAACAAACACTAAAATTATTTGCCAGAAGAGAATCTACACTGTCAGAGATGAAAAACAGTGAGTTACCTACAATGTGAGACGGTATTTGATATTGATTTTTAGCCTGACATGGTTTTTTATGTAGTACAACAGTATCTACTTGCTGCCCTGGGGAAAATAATAATAATAATAATAAATCTCACAACCATTGCCATCTATGACAGCTCCAACTTTCTAGACTAATATCTTCCCAGTTTTTGAGGCGCAGACAAACAGTTGAATCATTATTGTCCATCATGGGCTGACCTCCAGCTGAGAAACAGGGACAAAGATGTATCGGTAACAGAAATGGAGTGCAAACCAGAAATTTTCACCCTGCCTGCTCCAGCTCGTCTTCAGCAACCCACATAATCTGTAAGATATTTATTTGTTTCACACTGCTTAAAAGGAAGCTGGCTCCAGATGGTTTGTGTTTGTCACAGGACAGGGACAGACGGACTCGAGGCTACAAAATGTGACCCCGCGTCCGGCTGAGTCCCAGGGCAGCTCCACTCAGCTGCTGATGGACATTTCAGAGCTGAAAATGGAATTATGGGCTGATTTTAGGCACAACTATTCAGATTTTCTCTAGGCACTAGCTGGTGGGAGAGAGGTTAATGAGAGTCCCACGACTCAAGTTAACACTCTTTGTACTTTAGAGTTTCCCACCAAACTCTTGACAATTGCAATCCTGTGCCTTTGCCTTGTGTGTATGGAAACTGGGAAAAAGTGTGGGTGGCAAGGAAGTGGGACTGCTCTGTGCCTCAAGCCTTAAGGGACAATGTTGCAAACATATGAGTCACAATTATTACTGTTTAACTCTTATTTAACTGCTGGTGCTATTTTCTCCATCATAAACTATCTCCACTTAAACTTCACTCTGCTGTGATTCCATTTCTGATTTTAATGTTGAGTTACCTCAGAATCAAAGCAGAACAGAAAGAAAAACCTGCACAGAAGCAAACCTAAGCTACCACAGAGGAAAAAAACAAAGCAATGAGAAATCGTACAACCACGTCCAGTTTTCCTTTCTTATCCATGATATAAAATATAAAGGAGAAATTCTAGGTTAGTAGGCAAAATAAACAGGTTCTTGAAAGCAAGCTGACACAAAATGTAGACACATGTGTACAAACACAAAGCAGTATTTAGAGACAGACCACTCTGGAAATCCTTCAGGGAAGAAAAGTTCTGTGTCTCACAAACAAAACACACTGAATCTTTAATGCAACTGCAGAATGTGAACAAACACAAAGCACAAATACAGGCTGCCAGAATCAATTAAAAGTGTGTAGCTAAAATAGCCTTATTCTCAACCAGAATGATAAATGCAGCCTTGTAGAAAAAGCATTCACAGAAGCATGGCAGTCAATATCTTCCTGCTTCCAGGAAATCTAAGCTACGGATCAGAGAGCCTTTGGATGATGCCATCATCCCATAACAGCCTCTCCTGTTGGGATCTACCCAAATCCATCCCACACAGGGGCTCTGCTCAGTGCAATTTCACTTTTCACTGGAGAGGTTTGACTCACCTTTGATCCATCTCTTTCTGAATGTCCCTGTTTAGTTCATCGACCTTTTGCTGAAGCTTCTTTCTTCTTTGCTCAGGTGGGAGATTGCTGAAGTCTTCTGGGCCTGCTCCCTGCACAGAGTGGAATGGAGGGTGGGGGGGATAAGGAGAAAAATTAATAATCGGAGTCTGAAAGAATCCTTTTGGACTGCATTTTGAAAACAGCTCACAAAAACCTGTGCAAAATCACAGTGGTCTGAAGCATTGTTATCATTTGTACTGTGTTATCAGTCTCTGAATGCTGAGGAATCTGGATGCCCTCAAAATGATCCCAGGGCCACATCCTGCTTCCCTAACAGTGGCTAATGGAAGATCAACTGGAGAATTCCACAATTCAACAGCAAAGCTGAGAAATTATTTTTACCTACAGTTTTATCATGAGACTTTTTTAAACAGAGTTGTCTTCTCATGGAAGGCTGATCTTTCCTGCCTTCCTTCACTCTGCTATAAACAGCATTCCCATAAAAGCAGTTCCTGGCTTTTATTCCTGTGTCACAGTTGCACTTCTCCTGTGCACTTCTGTCTGAGTGCTGGTCCAACACAGTTAATTTATGTCAGGGCTCTCCTGAACACACCAAGCTAACAGAAGCATTCCCCACGGCATTCTGCAATTTAAAAAACATGCTGCTTACTTTCCAGGGTCCACATTCCACGCCAAAGTCTCTCAGTTTTTCCTCTCTCACTTGTACTCACATAAAAACCAGAAGTTATATCAAAGCCATGGAATCAGTCAGTTTGAAATCATAACCAAAGGAAAAAAAAATGTGAAGACCACAGTGGTTACCTTCGTGTGATTCTGCTTGAAAACCCCTTTTCTGCCTTCTGCTATGAATCCTCTTGATTGCCTCAATTTGATATAGCAGATAGATGACACATAAAATACATCCACACTCTTTTCTTCACAGTAACACCTATTTTTGTCTTGCCAGAAGGCAATGGGGGCAGATTGGGTGGGCTATACTGAACACACATCAGTACTGATTAGTTGAACCACAAGGGAGTGAGGTTCCTGTGCATAAGCTTGGATTTGGACAGGTTTTGCTTATTTTGGTTTCTGCTCATTCCCTGTCCCATTTCTAAGGGGGAATATGGGAGAAAGAAGGGCAAACCCACAAAACTGAGTAACCAAATTCAGTGATCCGTGAGCTTACTGAGAGCTTGTGAGCAGGGCTGGGCCATCAGTCTTGCTAAAACACCAAATTTCTCTCTGAGGAGAGTGATTCAGAGGAGACACTGCCACAGAAGCTGCTCATTAGACCCTTGGCTCTGTACTGAATGTGCTGGGACACTGTGACTGTCTCCTGCAGCTGCAGAACAAGCTGTTCAAAACCAAAGTGTGGGGGTGTCAGAGGGCTGCAGGACAACCACACACAGGTCACCTTCTCCTTTGGCCATTCCAAAATAACAGAGCAGGCCTGATGAAACTGCTGCTGTGTTGATTGTCAGTCAAAGATGGCATGTGCTTCTAGTGAAGCCTTGATCATCTGTGCAATAATACACTTAAAATTGCATTTGTGAGACAATGAGAAAGCAAATTTAAGACAAATGACTAAGAAAGTTACGCTGATTCTGAATCTTTATCCAAACTGAGTCCTAACAGTGCTTACACTACTTGTTGTGCCTGGTAGAGGAGAGATCTTATTTTAAATTCCTCTTTAATGTTTAAATTTTGCTTGACAGCAACTCCCACATCACAACAGACATGAGAGTGATTCAATCTATTTTATGGATAATCTACACTAAAGCCACACACATCTTTTTAAGGCAAAGCATCTGGAGGCAGCTTTGTAAACAAACAAAGCACTTACAGGGAAGTCTAGATAACATACTCTGACATATCCTCCTCACTTCTAAGCAGAAGAGAAAGGCTTGAAAATATTCCCAGCTGTACATTAGCAGAATGCAACAGATAAATTTGGAAAAGCATCTTTTTGGTATCTTATTTTTGATTCTTCAACTTCATTCAAGGGTTTTAAGCTGGACTAAATCAAGCAGCTTTGTTCACAATGCTTCAGACCAAAGCATGAGTGTTGCATGGGGCTGCACACCCAAGGCTGCGAGGTGATCTCACTCCAACTCGGGAATTTCCTATCAGAAGCTGAAGCTCCTGCTCCAAAAAGGAGAGTCAAGGAGCTGGTTTTGCACATGCTGGGCACATTTCATGCTCTCAAGCCGTGGACATTGCCTACATTTTTAGAAATGCTGCAGCAGTGAGGTGGAAGGGAAAGCTGTGCTATTTCAGATGTGCTGCTCACAAGGTCTCCTTGCAGAAAGATATTGAGATTTAGGATTCAAATTGCCCCAAGATGAAGGACTGTGAAAACAGAGGCTGTGTTAGGACCAGTTCTGGACTGAAGCTACGTATGAGGAGAGCATGAGCTTTTTCAGCCCCAGTTTTGGCTCTTGCATAGTGAGGATCCAAGAGGAGATTACAAAAAGCTGCTTTTCTCCATCTGAGGTGAAAATAAGTCTCAGCCCTCCCTGCACATCTTTCCAATTCCTGCAATTCCCAGGGAAAGGCCAGGTCAGCCATTTTTGGAGGATTTATTCCTACACACAAGGGCTTAACTCAGCTACACAGCACACCAGCACTGTGACCAAGAAAATGAGTGGGAATCCAGTATAAATGCATTGGACTCCCAGGACAGTGGCTTGGCAACAGCCAAAAGAAGGTTTGCAGGTACTCCAGGCGCTCCCATCATTTGTCAGACCTACCACAGGTCTTCAGTGAGAGGCAACCTTGCTAAAGGAGCCCAAGAAAGTCACTGTGCTGCCAGAGCAGCAGCAAGACCCAAAACTGCCAGAGCTACTCCAGGCAGTTCTGGTGGCCCACGTGTTTCTCTGGATGAGCTGCCACAAGCAGGAGAGGCCCACAATGAGGTGTCCAAGAACAAGATGTGTGTAGAATCACACAATGGTTTGTGTTGAAAGGGATCTTAAAGCTCATCTTGTTCCAACCCTGTGCCATGGGCAGGGAAACCTTCCACTGTCCCAGGGTGCTCCAAGCCCCGTGCAGCCTGGTCTTGGACACTTCCAGGGATCCAGGGGCTGCCACAGCTTCTCTGGGCACCCTGTGTGTCTTGGGGTGATTCTATGGCCATACTGTATTCCCCATNTTCTAGTGTAAAATTGCAAAGGGAGAGAGAAGCCGAGAGACCTTGCATCTAGAATGTTTTGCATTCTTTTCTCTCCCGATTCTGACAACATTTGGTTGGTTAGAGGGCTTTTGCTCTCTAGTCTCTTCGGCTCTCAGTGAAGAAGGGGATGTGATCTGCCTCGGCGGCTTCTGTTCCTTTTTGGACTGTTTTTAGCTTGCTTTTCATCCCAGCCCAGCTCCCATCTCCAGACCTGCTCGGCGAGACCCTCGAAGGGGGATCGTCGGACCCTGCCTGGCCGGCCCTGCTCAGGACTGCAGGTTTTACCTACAGAAAGAACTCTAAAATCCATAGTCCTCTTTTAGGGGACAGGGGAGGGGGTTTCAATATCCTTTTTTCCCCGTGGGCCTCCCCACTCTGGCAGGGAAGGGAAGGAGCACCCAAAGGCACAAACTGGTGAGGAATAGGAGAATTTGGAAGCTAACAGAGTTTAGGTGCCCCTCTGGATCCTCTGAGGTCTCCGAAATGCCGGCACTCGCTGCGCTCTCACGTGTTTGCACAAGGTGGGGCAGCAAACCAGGCACATTCTCCTGGTGAGGGGCTCTCCAGGGCCAAAGAATGTGGACAAGCTGTCAGGGACACAGCAAGGTGTGGAGCATCTCAAGCAAAACAGTACCTTGTGCATGGAGCTCAGCACGTAATTTGCTTTCCCAGGTCTGTTCACCCCTTCCCTTTCCAGTTCAGTAATATCTTTATCTTACCATACTTCAAGTAACCTTCCCAGCTGCATCCAAGGTGGAATTTAGGATTCACATATATGCATATCTCTCAATTTGCAAATTCGGATCAGATTGAGTTAACCTTGTTGGTTAAGGTTTACAGAACTTTAATTAATGTCATTATTGGTTATTCTGAAGGACTACATAGGGCTGTAAAATGTAGGTGATAATGATGCAGATTTCCAGTAATACTGGATATGGAAAGCAAACTTTGCAGCTACTTTACAAAGAAAGATATGCATAGGTCTCTGGAAAAAGTCCAGAAGGTAGAGACCTTTATTTTAATTTTTTCCCCTTTTTTTAATGTTTTAATGTATACTTGTATAGTAGCAGAATTACTCAATACTGTTCTTCTACATTTTCATAGCCCTAGATTATAAAAGTGAAAACTAAACTATATATTAGAGTTAATTTTTTAGCAGCTTATTAGAAAACTTTATTCTGATCACCTCTATTAGACTCCAGACCTGTGTATTCAGATTTATCTGATAAATGTCAAAAAAAGCAAACACAAAGAAGAAACAAATTTAACAGTTAATTTCAGTGTCATGTCACGTGGCACAGTGCACATTAAAACACATAGAGGAAATTGTGATTAAAACACAGGACAGGCATGCTGTAAATGTGCTTACCAGCTTGAGAGAAAGCTTCATGTAAAATTGGAGAAATACAGGGTGGGGGGAGAGAGAGAAAAAACAACAGTGCATCAGTAGAAGAGGAACTTTTTCAGGCTGATGTTACAATAAAATGACACAATCCCCTCGCTGTTGGAAGGCAAAATGGGTCACACTAACAGATCTGTGCAAAAGTTCACAAGATGGGCTGGGGCAGCTGCCGTGACCTGGCCAGAAATGGGAATGGGAAGTGCTGTACCTGGGCACAGGTGGAATCCAGCCTGGACTGACTGACAGCAGCTACAAACAACAGTGGGAGCTCTCATCACAGCAACAGCACTGAGGTGCACAAAACTCTCAACCTGCAAATGCATGTGCATCACTTCGGATCAAAAATGTGCTGAAATGGATCAGCCACGTCATGGAAGGGATTTAGGGGGGTAACCCCTGAGCCAAACCTCGGTGGAGAGGTGAGCACCCAGCACCGTGGGACCTCCAGGGAACAGCTGGTTCTCTGGCTACAGCCAAAGGACAACAGCCCTGGACTGTCCCTGTGGACTGCAGAGTGCTGCCCAGGCAGGCACAGAAAGCCCTTTCACATTCTTGAACAATTCAGAAACAAATACTCAGACTCAAACGTACTTTGGCCATAGTCAGACAAGGACAGGCCCAAGGAGGAGGAAAAAAAAATCTATTCTCTTGACACCAAATTGGTTCTATGGCAGCATGGTAAGACATTATTCAACCTCCTTAAATGATAGACGTGATCTAATTCTTCAGAAGCTACCACATTTCCTGGGAGAGAGCCCAAACATTTTCTTTTAGCTACTCTGGGAAAGCAAGAGTGAAAGCAGTGTGCGTCCATGGAGCAGCACCTCTGCCCTGCCTCACCTGCACACACAGCTCTGGGCAGGTGCCCCAGAAACTCCCAGGTGAAAAACTCTGCCTGGGCACCCAACAACCAAAATTCCCAAAGCCTCTTCCAGCACTGCAAAATGACAAAACAGCTGCAGGTCAGAAGGATTTCCAAGAGATAGGGAGGCTCAGCTCTGTGCCAAGCACAAGTGAGCTGCTGCTCGAGATCTAAAGCCAGAGAGAAAGGGAGAATCCAAACTCCACCCAGCCTCTTCCTCCTCCTCCTCCTCCTCCTCCTCCAGCAACGGGCACTGCCCTGCCAGCTCTTGGGGACAGCTGTGAAATGCTCAAACTACCCACCCAACCTGAGGTGCATAAAAGCACACGCTCTGTGTTAGCAACAGCTGAAAGGTAAAAGCTGGAAAATGCCTCTCTCCAGGCAAGGATTTGTGCTGCCACTTGGGAACCTCTTTCCATTCAAGTGTCACTACCAACAGCTCCTGGGAATGGTGTGCTCAAACAGATGCTCCGTTTTTAGCAAAAACACAGTTCATTAGGATTGGATTTAAAATAAAGGCTTCACACCTCTTGTGGGCAGCTGATATAAGAAATACACTATTTTTTTTCCAAAATAACAATTCCCATTAGTTACCAGGATTTGTACAGCAATACATGCCAGCCATTCAAGGAAAATAAATGGTCTTGAAATAATAGTGAAATGCTGCATGTGAACTGATCATTCAGTGACCAGGCAGCAGTGACACTTCCCTCTGCAGTCCAGTCCATCAGGGAACAAACACATGATAATAATCACAGTGCCATGAGGAAATTCACCCTCTGAGCTAAAGAGGCCATTGAAAAAATAAAGCAAACAAAACCAATCCATTGGAGAGAGTAATCATAGAAGGAGAAAGGATGGTCTGAAGGAATTCAGTGTAGGCAGCTTGTGTTTGCATCATTGCTTTAGCACTCCTGTGAACTTTAGCATAGACATGATCAGCACAAATTGAGATTCTTGTACAAAGATACAGACACGACTCATGGTGCAGAATAAATATTTACCTATGAAGCACTCTAAAAAGGCACAAATGTATGCTACATGCGCTAGTGGCTAAACACTACTCACTCTAAAGGCACTAAATACTGCGGAGAATCATCTGCATCAAGGCTATTCTTTTGCTGCAAATTCAGCAAATTTGAAAGGGATTACAGGCACTGTATGCCCAATTCTTAGGCTGTTAAGTATGACAAAAATAGAGATCTTATTAATAGCATTTCCAAATAGTACATCAGGGGTTGTTATAACAAGTATAAATAAAGCAGTTCATAGGCTGGAAACAATGAAATGCTGAAATAAGTCATAGTCACAGTTTTCCATTTCTGAAATTTATTGGTAATTTTACGTGACAGTGATTCAGTTTCTATAAACAAATATAAGCAGACTGAAAATAAATCTGCATTAAACACTACATAACTACTTTTGCCCATTCTGTTGGGTTTTCACAGCTAGAAACTTGCTCACAGCTCCTGGGAGAACAAAGGCATTTTTCCCCCAAATGATCAAATAAGTTACATTTCCTTGAAATGAGCAAATGCGTTTCAAGCTGTCAATTTAAACCAAGCCTAGCTTAGTCTTGCAGGGAAAAAATGAAGAGTCTAAGAGCCACAAGCTTCAATAACACATGAGAGAGCATGAAAGCCAGCAGGTCCATGTGTTATTGGACAGTCACGGCCACTAACCTCACTTACAGAAAACAGGGTTGAAATAAATCACTGGACTTCCATACAACCAAAAGGTAATTTTATTTTTTTTCTTTTTTTTTTTTTCTTTTTCTCAGTAGCCCTGTAACAATCTCCCCATACTCTGCTTTTTCCAAGTACCAGATTTAGAGGCCACGTATGTTGATTCCATGAACTATCATCATTACAGACAGTTCACAGAAGCTTCCAAAGGCTCTAGGGAATGCTCCACAACCAAGGCACAGAATTCCTGTCCATCAGGGCTCATGATGCTCAAGACTGCATCCATTAAATAATTTAGAATAAATGTGCAGAACCTGTTTGCCACACTTTGAATTTCACAGGTCCGGCTACTTTAATTGTGCCAATTTCAGCATTTCCAGGACTAGCAGACATTCTCTTTCCTGCACATCACACCGTAAGCTGCCACTTGCCTCCCACCAAATTTTCCTTGGCTCTTTGACAAAGCACATTCCCACAGCACACTGGTTGTAAGTGGGGTTAGCGACTGTGTAGCAACGGTATGGGCTGATCACACCATACTCAGACTTACAACATATTCCCTAGCCTCAACGGCACACGTGGGTGTCCCTAAAGTCCTCTTCATGAGTTCTTTGTGAATATACAAAGACTGTGTCTGCTGGTGAGTCAGCAAGAGAAAACACACATTGGTTACACCGGGGACGAGCGCGGCACCTCTGTGTTCACTGCTGCTACAGCGAAAGACAGCTTGGTGTTTAGCTACCCTCAAAGTGCAGAGTGGGAGCCTCCTGGGAACCAGGTGAGTATTAAGAGTTCAGCATGCTCAGAAAGATCAGAAAACACGGTGGTTTTAAACGCTTGTTTAAATCCCAAGGTCAGAAAACATCTCTCTCAGTGCTGGAAGGAACCATGGATTTAATGACCCCACCCGCCGAAAAGTCCCGGTCTTGGCACGGAGAGAGACGCTTACGTTAGAACAAGAAGTACTCCCAGGGCAGGGAACAGAGCAGGTTGGAGAGGGGGTGGTTTGCTTGCTGCCTCTGCATGCTCACAGAACAACAAAGTACTGACCAGTGGGGCAGATTCAGAGCTCGGTGTGGAGGGACAGGAGTGCACAGAGTGTCAGAGGAGACGGGCGGGGAGGGACAACAGCAACGGGTGCAGTGGAAATAAAATCACATTGTAATGAAGTCAACAACTTCCACTAAAAAGGAAACCACAAAATTTCCTCCGTGTGCTTTATGGAACTCGGATACTGGCAGAAATGTCTGCCCCAGCTCCCAGACCAATCCTCCCTCCTCAGCCACTTCCCAGGCTCCGGGGCAAGGGAGCAAAGCCGAGCGCACACGGAGTCCTTCGAAGGTGTAAGTTCTACCCCTGGATGTTGTTAGTTTGGAGGATTGCTCTTTTAAAAAAAGGGTGCTGATGTTACTGCCGCTACAGCAATAAAACAAAAGAACACAAAATTAGTATCAACCAGCAGAATACTGAGTTTCCTTTGTCCTCCAAATGGAATTAGAAAAAGCAGAGCAAGCATAAATGAAATTATAAGTTATGTAACTGGTTCCTCATTCTTTGTGCTCTTCTGGCTTTAACTTCCCTAAAGAGATGAAGTTGATTTGAAGTGTTACACTAATTTTATAGTGTCTTTTTAAGCAGCTATTAGAAAAAACACTCACCAAAAGAATGTATGAGAGTTTTTTCCCCTCTCCCAGTTCTGATCCATAATAAGTGTTCTAACAGTTTTATGGTATTCTCTATAATAGACATTTCTGCTGCTGGGGTTGGAATAAAAAAGCTTTGAGGAAAATACAAAAATGTGATTAGAAAACCATAGATACTGACAAGAGTCAGCACCTAAATATTTAATTTTCTTTTTTTCGAACAGACTAGGATTTCATATTGGCAGTGACCACTGATACTGGTATTGGTGCGTCCACATTAACCTTGCATCTGTTGTGAATTGTTCAGGCATCTGTTTCCTCCCATGAAAACAAGATTCATTGGATTTTTGGTTTGGAAGCAAAATTAAAACCAGACTGGGCACAGGACGTATCATAGATAATTATATAATTTGTTTTAACAGTCACCAGTGATTTTGCCAAATGCAACATAAGATGCTAAACCAAAATTTTAAAAGGAAATTGCTAAAACATGCTGCCTCTCCAGACACATTCTGATCTCACAGATTTCATGGAGGAGTTGTATGGGAATCCATTCACGTGTTATGTTTCAAGGATCAATTACAACGTGCAATTCTTGCTGCTGGAATTTATCCTGCTACGGTATTAGAACTTGCTCATGTCAAATAGTTTCTTTTCTTTTCCTTATTCCTTAAGACAGTGCAAAAAAGGAGTGTAATCCCATTTTTCCTGAAGTAAACTTTTTTCCCTGCCTTTGTAGGAACTGAGAGCTCAGGTTATCAAGAAATCCAGGAAGCACCTGCTTGGCAATTTGGCTGAATACTCTAAAATAAGACTTAAGGAGCCTTGTGGGCACCTTCACTGAAGGTGTCTGGAGTGGAATTCTGCCAAGGAACAAACCCAGCAGAGCAGAGGCAATTCAGAGCAAATGAAATGATCCAGAGTCCAAACTCCTGTTACACTGTGCTGCCCTGCTGGTCCCTGCACGACCTTCCAAAAAGTTGCTTCCCTGATGTACAGGTCAAATGTTCTTCTGTGCCGAGGAGAGTTCCACCCTACATCCTCCTCATTCCTCTGGTAACATCACAATCCAGTATTCCTGACATTAATGCTCATGCTCCTGAGCAAAATTCAGATGGTTTTGGATTTTACAGGGGAATGGAAAAGAGCTGACTAAAGGAAATCGTGCAGAATTAACAGTATTCTCTATTGTACCTAATATTACAGGGGTCATATCAACTGAAACAAATACCAACCACTCATTTTTCACCTAAAAAATTAAAAGGATTTGTGGGTGGTTCTTGATTTCTTTTTTGGCCTGGTTAGAATGATTTTATTTTTGAAGGTCACGTGGCACTTTGATGATCTCTTAGTCTGACCATTTGTAAAATACAAATCACCAAGGACCTATGAGACAGAGCAAGCTGCCAGAGGTTTGCAGCCTCTCCTCCTCCTCCATATCTCTGGATGATCCAAGGGGCCTGAATTCATCCCTCTGGGATGAGAGATGATGATCTGAACACTGGACTCCAAATCCACAGGATGAGTCAGGCAGGAAAAGTATTTACATACAAACATCCTGGTAGCTGACAGGGGAAGGAAATGAAATAGCAAAAGAACACAGTGAAAGGTTTAAATGAAGATTTAGCAATAGGCCTTCCTTGCACATTCTCAGTGAATGTGTCAGCAGAAATTTGAGGGACTCCAAAGACTCTAAGACATTGTCCTCATTACTTTGCCTTTCGCACAAAGCACTTTAAACTATATGGCATGCAGAATTCTTAAGGTGTGCTTGGATTTCTTAGATAGTTAACACATAAAATAATGACCTTCCTTCAGGAAATACTAAAAGCAATTAGTTATAATTGCTTATATGGCCAAGCAGTCAGTCAGTAGGGATTGGTACATTCGAAATACAAACTGTTGAAGTGCCCATGGAATGACAAACCAGTATTTTTAAGTCAAGTAGGAAATATCCAGCACTATTTTCATCATTCTGTTCTCTGAATGGCACTGTGGAGCATTGGACTGCAGCACATCCCCTGACCTCCAGCAGTGCCTTCACCCCAAAGTGAGCCAGCACTGCCCAGGCCAAGGAGGACTCACTCCAGCTGCCACCTCTGGAGTGGTGCCACCACCCAGCACATCCTCAGCTCTGCTGCTGCACAAGCAGAATTCAAAGTCTGTCTCCACCTGGAAAAAACACTGAGAAAAGATGCTCTGAGCCAAATTGCAGCTGAGGAAAGGAGGGACATGTACAGAACCTGCCTTTGGACAGCTTAGAAACTTCCCACTTCCCCAATGAAACAGGGATGCGAGGAAACAGGATTTTTTGGGTTCTGAGACTCCTGTTAAATGGCAACTTCCTAGCAAAGAACTGAAACTGTTTAAAACATCTTTATTTTTAACTGTTCTGTCTGTAACCAGATGAGACAGTGCATTGTTTACAGCTCTGTTTTCAGTTCTTTGTAACCAGCCACTGAAGTTCCCCATGGAAATCATGTCTGCTTTTATACAGCTCCAGTCCTCAGTCCTAAATGAGTGCCTGGAGCAGAATTTGGGCTTTTTGAAGTAGTCACTTCCTCACTGTTACTGTCTGCTCTAAAAAACATTTAAAATACTGAACACTTTTGTCTCCTTCCTGTAATTTTTACAGGAGAAAATCATTCTAAGCACCTTCACCTAGGAGGCAAAGCCATGCTGTGCCAGCAAATTTTCAGTACAACCATGCCATGTGTGAGTTTCTGGGAAGATAAAGTCTTATTTTGTTTGAAAAATGGCAAATTTTATCTCAGGGACCTGACATTTTATGTACTGCTTATGAAGACCACCAATGAGAGGATTTAATTCCACACAAACACTTCAACATTGGTTTATGAATATAACCACAGCTGCCGTCAGCAACAGGAACAGCGGCTGACCTGGAAAACCTCAGGCCATATTTCCTTCTTTATCAGGAGATAGGTTCATTGAGCTTGGAACAGTGGTGATGTGTCACAAAGTGTTGGCCCAGTGGGACCAAAACCCAGGTGAAACCCCAAATCAGCCATGGAGGCTTTCAGCATCTTTCCACCATACAATGCTTAAAGCAGCATTAACACACTGCACTGCAGCTGCTGGCAGGGGAATCCCAAATCCTGCTCCCTCAGAACCTCTCCTCTGTCATTTGGAGCCTGCATACTGCACTGACAAAGCTTTTGCACAGAGAATATGATTTTAAACTGTGCATCGTGGTGCTGGGGATAGTGTCCCAGCCTCCCCTGGCAGCCCTAGTTTAAAGCACACATGAACCATAAAAACAACTTTGTTACCACCCAGAATCAGTTCACCTTCCTCATCTCAGCAGTTTCTTATCCCAGGACTCAGAGTTATTCACAGACTAACACTGCAGCACCTGAACCACGAGCTGAGCCCGAGTGACTGGAACAGAAGTTCCCACTGCTCCAGCAATGTCAGATCATGCCAGGCTGAACTTTTACCAACTGAAACCAACAATTATCTTCTAGAATCCCTCCTAATTTACTGTTCTTCTGACACAGACATTGAGCTGAACCCACCCTGCAGAGAGAAAAACTAATGACTTTGACTTCTTACATGAGCATTACTCACTGTTGAGCTCCTCCTTCCATATTTTGTCCAATCCCTCCTCCCCCAAGACACCCAGACGGGTAATTTCCATCAGCAACTGTACTTTTTGTGGTTTCATTGTGGGGGTTTTGACTACAAATGGCTTTATATGTTGGGAACCCTTGGATTTGTCTGCATGTTATGATAAAACACAATGGAACTGTTCACAAAACAAAAGTTTTTACATAACAGAACGTGCAATAAAAGCGCAAGGAAGAAAAGAAAGAGAGAGAGAGGTATCCAGAGGAGAACTTACCCCGCGCTTTAGGCTCCTGAAGCAGTGGATTTTGGGTTTGGAGGTCATGAACTCGTTGAAGCGATGGGAGAGGGGTTCCTTTTGCTGCTTGGGAGACTGGGGGCCGTTGGGAACAGCAGAGGGTGAGGCAGAGGCAGGGGGAGGAGGAGGGGGCTGATGGGGGGATGTTAAAAGGGACATAAGCTACGTATAAGAGATGGAGAAGTGACAGAATAAAAACCAAAATAAAAAGATAAAACACAAAACGAAAATAAGCATCAAAACCAATATTTGAAATCCAGAGAAAAAAACCAATTAAATAATTAAATATTAAAGGCCATGGTTCAAAAGAGGGGAGAAAGCAGTAGTTAAGAGTCATGTTAAATGAAGAGTTGTGATAAATGAAAGTTTTAGTAAGTGATGCAACAGAAGAGTAACACAAAAGTATTCTGAAGGAAGCTCATGCAGACTCTTCCATGCAGCACTATCCCCATAAATTGCCCTGCTCTGCTCTGTGGACAGCTCGGAATAATGCATATGGATAGAGCTTTCAAATACCTGAATTTAAATGGATCAGATAAGGAAGGTACCTTAGTGCCCAGTAGCGTTTCTATTATCTGGAAAACAACAAACCACATTCCTTCCTGCTTCCAAATCATACCTCAGCAACGTGCATCACACTTCACTTGTACAAATTATTCTATGAATTTGCTCAGGAGTTAGACCTGGTGGTGTTTTTATTCTGGCTACACTGATGTAAGCACCAGACAGCGAGTCCTCTTTCACACCAGCACTGGAGGAATGACCCCTTGTGAACAGGGAGATTCTTTAAATTCAGATTTAAGTGGTTTCATAAAGGGTCAGAGCGAGAGTGAGGTTAAAAAAAAAAAGAAGCTATTCTGGGCTTCCATCAGTGTTACTGAAACCTGATTGAGTCCAGTCCCCCTGACACGTCCTGGTGACCCCAGATAAATGCTGCCATGCATTATGGTGTAAAGTATGACAGTGGAATGAAAAAGGTTTAATGGATACATAAGTTAATATGGTCTTTTAAAAAGTCAACTGCTCAGTTAGTTACGCTCCATTAGTTGTGCTTCAGAGTGAATCCCAGCAATTCCCTGCTCCCAGCCACCCACCTGCTGACCCCAGTGCACAGACTGGAAAGACAACGCAAATGGAAAGCCAAGGAGAGTTTGAGGAGAGTCAAAACAGTAACGCCACACTGAAGCTTCCCACAAGTAACAATGTTAGTTGGCACACATGGCACTAGGTAAGTGGTTTACAACTCCTTCTCTGAGTTAGGAACAGAAATGGACCATGGCAGAGACGTGACAACTTAAGTTAAATTAATTTTAAAACTGCAACATAATTAATGAAATTACACAAGAAAAAAAAAATTAAAGATATAAAGAAACTTAAGTAACCAAAGACTACAACAAAACACCATATTAAGACATCAGTTATTAACTTTCTGAATCTAAAATTCTCTTTAAAAAAACTAAACTTGCCAAGATTACTAGACAAGACACAGGTTATTAACAAAACACATACTAGCACCAAGCTCAAGTTTGCTAATCAGTACCTTATTTTTCTTGATGAATGGCCATAACTTGCCCTTGGATTTGCTACCGAACTTGGGCTCTGACTTCCCATCCCCTCTGGAGTTGGAAAGGCTGGATTCAGACACTGTCCTCTTCATGGGCTGCGTGAAATCCTCAAATTCGATGTCTCCCGGAGGCTCGAACCCTGATTTAAAGGCTTCTATTACCATCTGGGAATCCTGCAATGGGACAGAGCCAAAACAAGTGTAAACGTCTCAGGTGAGGCTTGTCCTCAAATTGGCGGCCCATTAAGGCAGAATGAGGAAGTTTGTCAGTGTGGGAGCAGCCCCAAGAGTGAGCAGGCTCATTCCTGGGAATGAACACCCTTCCAGAGCCCAGGATCAACACAGGTCTCTCCTCCTTCTGCTGTAAAGGACTAAGAGCTTGTTAACTTTACTGACTAGGAAAGCAAACCCCACCTCAGTACCCAAACAGGCAAGTGGCTCACAACAAAGATTTAAGGTACAGATCTGCTGGGACACAGCTGTTAGCAAATCAGAGGGAAATCCCAGCAAATACTCCTATATCACAGAACTCTTGTGTGATCACTGCCACAGGGCAACAAGTTGGTTGTGAATTTAGTGACAGTAAATGGCTGTAAATGTTTCATGAGCTTTACCCAACATCTGAGCAGTCCAAGGTCACACCAGCAGCCTGGCGCCCTGGTGTGGGAGCCACCGAAGCCACATTCCTTTTTGGCACTGCTAGGAGGGATCCGAGTCAGCCACAAACTGGCTGCAGGCCTTGTACAATGGCTTTGCTCTTTTGTTTTGGACAGAGGGAAAAGAAAAAAAAAACAAAAACCCAAATCAAAGCCAAACCAATCCATAGCATTTTTCCTGCTCAAGTCTACAAACAAAATTAATTATACATAAGATCAAATTCAGACCTCAGCTTGCCAAATGCATTTAAATCTAATGGACTCAGGAAAAAAAAAACTTAACAGACTTCCTATCTACTTATTTTCTTGGGAAGAGAGATTGTTATTCTCTAAAAGCTGTATTCCAAGATCACTAGAGAAAATAAGCCTTGGCACACAAATATCTTATTATTCTCTAGAGAAGAGCATCACTGCCCTGTTACACAGAAAGAACTTGCTGCTTTGAAGGCTTTTCACAGGTTCTGTGAATGGCCATAGGTAAAACACTGTTCAGGAGAAATCTAGTGGGATATAAACATATCCAAAGGCCAGGCTCAACTGAGCAAAACACAGATACAGGAAAAGCTTTGCAAAAGTCTTCATGGGATTGTGAAGATCCACATGGATTTAAGATCCTCAGTCTATCAGGTGGCACCATGAAATTCCTACATGAGTTTTAGGGAGGTAAAACAACACTTTCCATTATCCCATCCTTGTTTGACATTAAAACTTCCTGAGACCTAAACTTGAAGATATTTTTAACGATAGACATGAAAGCAAGATGAAGAAGGATTAGAGAAGAGGAGAAAAGAGTGGGAAAGGCTGAGAGAATTGGGATTGTTCAGCCTGGAAAAGTGAATGCTTTGGGGTGACTCAGCTGCTCCTGTCCAGTACCTAAAGGGAGCCTACAGGAAAGATGGAGAGAGACTATTTACAAGAGCCTGGAGGCTGTGGATGCCCCATCCTTGGAAATGTTCCAGGCCAGGTTGGACAGGGCTTTGGAGCAGCCTGGGATAGTGGAAGGTGTCCCTGCCCAAGGCAGGGGGTGGAACTGGATGGGCTTTAAGGTCCCTTCCAACCCAACCATTCTGATTCTAAGAGATTACACCATGTTATAATAAATACTCCACTGGTATTTTATCCTATGCATGGAGCTTTTCACTTCTTCTCCTCTGAATTTTACAGTGTTCCTTCCATTTATTCAAAACATCATTCCACTACAATGGAGCTAAAAATAACCAGCACGCTCCATATATCACAGAGATAATGTCATAACAGGAACTCTAAGCCCATAACAAATTTATTTTATCTGCTGCTAGAGCCCTCTGAATGAGGTTCTGCACAGGTTCACCTGGCAGTCACCATAGCTCAACACTTGCCACACAACCTTTGTGTTGTTCAAGTGGTTAGAAAGGGGAAATGGAAAAAAACCATATTTAAAACTGCCTTAGAAACACAGTAACAGCAAATTCCCTGCTAAATCCAGGCAGTTTCTGTTGGTATTAACAGGAATTCTGTGCAGTGCAGTGAGGGCAAAAAGCAATCCTATTTACACAGTTGCACGTTTACTAACTAATCCAGCACTTTCATTAGAATCAATGAAGTTAGAAATTACTGCTCCAGAGATGAAAAAATCCTTGATGATATTTAAGGAAAAAGAGCTCTTGATGAACATAACTGTTTCCAGATAGAACACACTAAAGCCTTTGCAGCTGCTCTGATATAACTGTTTTGGTTAAATACATTTTTGTCAGCACAGTGTTTACAGGAGATCCTGGTAAATTCAGTCATCAATTCTCAAAGACATCATTTTCCAATGTCACACTTATGCATGAGCCATCATGGACTTATTTATGTGCAAGAGAATATAAAATCACCCTGATTCAAACAGCCAGCTTCAGTTTCATGTGTGTTTTGCTAAGAAGACTCGAGCAGAGTGTAGGCTGAGACATGAATCTCCCCAGCATGATTTCACCATGCAGCACCAAAAGCTGTACCTCGAGCAGGATATGCTGTTCTAACACGGGAATCGATGCCCCAATTCCCCCTTTTCCCACTCAGAGAGTGGTTTTCAGATTCCTGAGTCTCCTATGCTGCTCTCTGTGAGAGCAATTGCTGAACAGAGTAGAGGATTAATTTCAAAACTTCAGCCTCGGGCTTATGCTGCCAGTTCATGGCTCTGGGCACTGAACAGCTCAGAAAAGATTCCAGCAAAAAACATGTATGGGAAATTCAAACAGGCAGCAAAACACATGCTGTCAGCACTTGAAGCACTAATAAGATCCATGAAAAAAGGCTGGAAGAAGAGAGGATTCGTGCAGGAAGGGAGCAGATCATTCTGCAAACAAAACAGAAAACACATTTGCCCTTGTGGTCACCGTACATCAGGAAGCTCAACCGAAATCTTGATCGGCCTTCTTATCAGAGAAGTGTCTCTGAGTCCCATGAAGGGAAATGGTGTTCAGAAATCAAGATTTGCTCATTTAAAGATTGCCATCAAACCTCAAACCTACAAAGGAATATTTTACAGAAAGATTTTGCAATAGTTCGTGTAGCCAATACTTTGAATATTTTCATTATTATTATAAAGCTAACTGGAATTAAGACATTTCTGAAACACTCAGTTTTCTGACTATGAGACATAGAAACCACCTTTAAAAGAATTGGTGATTAGGTATCTGAAATTATGTCCAACATCACGTGCTGATGCCTACTTTTAAATTGCAGTATTTCAAAAACTAATTATCCTAATAAAATGAGAGAATATTCCTTAAAAAAAAAAGAAAACCAACAAAAAATTTAAAAGTACGGCAGGAAAGGCATTTCTGGGTGTTAAGTAGATTTGGGAAATAATCTGAGCACATCCTGCCTCAGACAAAGCAGCTTGGGACAAGAAGCTGTTCTTTGGTTTAGTTCCATGACTGCAAAGCTCTTGTGCTGAGCCTGGACCCAGGATTTATAAAGTCTCCATAAATTTGAGACCAAATTAAATATGACAACCAACAATGCAACACTTACATTCTTGTGATCCACTGATTCTGCAGCCTTTGTTATCTCATCCAGACACTTCCCAATGATAGGGATCACTTGGCGGTCGACTTCTGCAAAGGTTTTCATGGATTCACCTACCCTCACGATTCTTCTTTCCTCCATCTCTTGTATTTTCTAAAATATTACATTTCACTCAGGTCAAACATCAAGATTAACTTCACGGTTTCACCCAGTTTTCCTCTCCAGCTTACATCAACTACTTTAAAACTTAGAGATTAAATATATTTTTAAGAACAAACTAGGACAGCAGTTCTCAGGAAGGCACCAAGTGATACTGTTCCCTCAAACATCAAAATGTCATTCTAAAAGTAATCTCTTACTATTACTAGAAATTTTTCAATTAACTTTTTATGTTAAAAAATGCTGATTTGTCAAACCCCAGCTTTAGACTTTTGTAAGGATGGTTCCTAAGGCTTTTAAAAGAATTTCTGCAACAAATTCTTTCATTTTCTGTGCATGTTCAGAACAATCTGATTTTCATTCCACTGTAGAATATAAGGAAAGATCTTGATGTTGCCCCTTCTCTTCCCTAGAAGGTAATTTTTGGTATTTAGGCAGTCCTGTACATGATATTTTGTTCACAATACATCATGTATTGATGTATTCATGTACAATAAAAACATCACATGTTGTTCACACCACAGCTTCCCCACACATGCTCCTTATTGCACAGTGGATTCAGATCCAGGATCTCCAGCGTCTCTTCCAGGGGCCTCTCCTTTACCACGGAGGCAAACTGAATGTGGCATAATTCTATTATGACAAATTACAGGAGGATACAAAAGGGCATGAACAGGAGCAGCCTGTTTCACACTGCACTGCAGGAGCAGTCAACTTAAAAATTCCCTTTGCCTTGACTGATCCATAAGCAAGATCAATTCTTTACAAAACAACTCATTTCAACATCTAAAAGCAAGCCTTGGAGCTCGCTGGTGCAGTGATAGGGAAGAAGGCACATCTGCAGGACTTTAACATGCTCACCTACAGACCAGAGTGCTCATCAGCTCCAGGATTTACTTGATTCCAGGACCAGTTTATCTCAAGGCATTGGTTTGAAATACCATGAGGCAAAAGAGGAGGTGCCCATTTAGCTCACAAGCTTCAGCAGTGGGTAAGAAAGTGCGTGTTTGCCAGGCAAATATCAGCTACTTCTCATCTGATGACAAGCATGTGACATTCCCTCCCTTGAAAAGGTTGTATTTTCCACTGCTGATGCTTATGACCCATTACAATGGCACAGTCATTTAGAACTTCTGTTCTACTGCATTAACCTCCATTCATTCCTTCCAGCACAAACTCAGACCTGCACTCAGAACGAATCTGATGGCTTTTTAATTCTTCCTCTGCAGTCTGTCCTTAGGCACCCTGAGACACAATCAGTGGCTGGCTTAAAACCCTCTGGATTCACTGCTGCAGAATTACTGTGGTTCACACTGAAACATCTGTGCAGCCTGATTTGAACACAGGTTATAGAGGGCTGTGGGACTTCAGAGATGCAACAATGCCCAGCTGCCTCCTGCCCCAACAATGCCAGTGATGCTCTCCCTCATCCCCAGCTGCACGGACACAGGAGCTGAACAGAGGAAGATTGTGAGGATTCCAAAGAGTGTCCTCATCTGTCACGACAGTTCAACGTCACCTTCCTTGTACATTACCGATCCCTTTATATTTAACTTAAGAAAAAAGGATTATTTATCCTACCACCTCTCAGGGTGGCAGATTGCATGTAAAGTTTGCTAAGAATGACCAAAAAAAAATCAGCAAAAATTGAAAGTCAGGGTCACAGAATTGAGGTGATGTGCAATATGTTCTTGTCACAGGATTATGGGCCACTCTAGAGCCCTGCCAGTGACCCTTACCAGGAAGATGTTTGGTATGTGTGTGTAGTAATGCTCATGCTGTTCACTGTTGAACTTCTGTAGGGTGGAAGAATATTCAGCTTTGCTGTCTTCTGCCATCTGATGTCTCAGCTGGGCTTGCTGTCTTGCCTGAGGAAATACCAAAAGAAATTTATAATTTAGGCTACATGGAAAGCAATTGCATTGTGGTACTCCTCATCTTACTCTCCAGGAAGGTTGGGATATGAGACTCTGAGCACCAGCTTTTGGTTTACTCCTCTTTAGTGAAACATTCAAGCTGCAGTATGGACAGTGCTGCTGCTCCTTTCTGGGATTACAATGTGCTATTTCATGAACCATTTTGCATTCCATGAACAACCTCTGCTTGAGCTGCACGTCAAACACCAAAGCAGTGCCCCTCCACCTGCCCGCTGGACAGGCACCTTCCCAGTACATTCTTGGACACACTTCTTGCTCCCCCAATGCCCTGGTGGATGTCCTGCTTTCCTCTAACGAGCTGCTTCCCTATTGGCAAGCAGCGTTTTCTGGGGAAAAGGAAGTGAGAAAAAACCCAATAGTTTTGTCTCATTTTAGCAAACACAATCATGATGAAACCTCTTAACTCTGTGTGCTTGCAGAGCCCTTTCTCCACACTCCTCACACTGCAGTGGCATGAAGCACACAGGGAAAGGGGAGCCTGAGCAGCAGCTGAGATGCCTCCCTTACTATTTTTACCCACACAGATGATTTGCTGTGCTACCCAACATAGCAGAGCACTGGGCAATTAATCTCCCTTCTTTCCCTAGAATAAGCTGTCCCCAAGTGACCCTTTCATGTTTTCAGATTCGTCCCCTTACAGTTCTGTTCCCAAGGCCTTCTGTTATCTGTTTCACTGCCCAATATTATTCCCTTACTGCCTCTCCCATCTGTTTGGTTTAGATGCCTTTTCCTTCCTTGCCACTGGCCTTGGTACAGCAGCTCTTCCTTCTCTTCCCTTCCAACATTCCCTGTGCCTTCCCTCCCCGTCCCCATTGAAGCTCCCCCTCCCTGGCTGGAACTCTGCTGTTCAATTTCTGAATAATTCCTTAAGGCAAGGCAGGGAAATGCTGCTTGAAAAACTGTGTTTCAGGGAACACAACACAGCAAAGAATTTTAGCATATTTTAAGCGGGCTCCCATTAAAACCAGCTCAGAACGGCGGGGTTATTCTTTGAACTGGTCCAAGCAGACAATAGTTTCCTGACAATAAATCCGCGGAATACCAAATCATGGAACGTTTTTGTAATCATAACTGCAAGGTAACAAATTCTGCCAGGAGGTTTCAAATCTCAATTTGTAAAGAAGTATCGTTCCTCCGCATTTGTGAAGTTTGCACATCTCACCTAATAATTTATTTCACCTCAATTCAGATATTGCTTCTGCACTCCACTGTAGGAATTTCACAGATCCCCTTCACATTCCTTCTACAGAAATAATTCAAGCAGAATGAGGAGATACTGGGCACTAAGTGGATCACAGGAGATGAAACAGAAGCATCAAATGGAGAAGAATGTGACTATAACCAAATAAGTGAACCTAATAGAAGACATACTTTCAACTTTGCTTGGTCCCAGGAGTTTTAACTGTCCACTAATTCCTGCAAAGGATGAATGCCTAATTCCAGAAAATTCACCTCCTGCAATCAAATCCCAAGAAGCCATATCAATCATTTCCCTGCCCAATAAACTAATAATAAAGTTTATTAAACTTTACCATCCACACACTCACATACAGCTACACTGAATATGAGTGGAAAACAACATATCCTTGTGCCACAAACACAAATTTACCAGGAGAACAAAGTCAGCCATGCAAAGACAGGCAGCTGTAAGAGTGGCTCACACTCATCTCCCAAGCCCTTCCTCACGTCCCAGCTGCTGCAGATCAATATCCATTTGTGAGGCCCATTCTCCTCGTCTACCTAAGAGCAACCCATTGTCTGAGCTGACTTTACACCAGCCCCGCTCCCACTCACACAGCTGCCTCTCTCTTTCCTTTTTTAAAAATAATTTTAAATAATGCAACTCAGGAATTTGTCCCTCGACTCTATTGTTGGAGCAGAAAAACAAGAAATCCATTATTACACATTTCCAGGCAGACCCAGCAAGCATTAAAGCCATCAGAGTTCAATTTCACGAGCAAACGCATCGGCTGGATATGACAAAGTAATTCTGAGCTAAATGTATACAAGAGTAGACACTCAGTTTCCAAAATGATCTTAACTGGCCCCAAATAAGACGGGGCAGCAGATGAGTAAATAAAATTGGGTGCATTCCAAAACCAGAAATTTTTGTGTGAGAGCCCTAGTGATGCTTTGTTTCTCTTGGCCATTTAATGCATTTGGCAAGCTTCAGACTGTTTAAATACCCTTCCAATGAGGTATTTGGATCTTAAAATAAAAATATTTTTTAAAATCTAGAATTTTTTTATTACTTCATTTCAATATGTCACTTCCTCTAACATCATCACTTCTGGTATTAACAGAATTGTACCTTACAGTGAGACTCCTGCACTCTGTTGAAGCACAGAATGATAAACACGAGTCAATGATGTTAAGTTTCACATTCAGAGTAATGGATGCAGTAGCCCAGAACTGCAGAGAGTCACAGAAGCTATTTCAGGAGTAATTTATAGCTGGGCTTTACAGAAAATAAAGTCTTGCCTTCTTTACTGCTCACTTGTGCATGCAAACAGCTTCAGAGAAGGTTTTTTGGGGGGCTTCTTAGGAGTTAATGTTAAAAGATTTGCTCTGAACAGCATTTCCAGGAGGAAAGGCTTTGGAATAATTGGGGTCTGGAAAACCAGACGATGACTTCAGATACAGGAGAACAATGCTGGGATGCAGTTTTCAGTCAACATGCTCTCTCCTTTAACTGGGCAGGGATGAGTGAGCAAGAGCTCAGTTTCCAGCCCCATATGTGAAACCCAGTCCACCTGTACACACTGACAGATTGCTCACTTGTAAGAGGGGTCAGGGACCCCGAATGCAGCAAAAATTCCCCTCTTCAAAGGAAAAAAGAATGAGGTCACCTTTCAGAACTGTAGGAAAGCAAAAAGGGTATGTACCCCTCAGGGTTTGTGGGGACACCAGCAGCATTTTGCTTCCAAACGCCTGGCACTGCAGAAGATGCACAGATTTCACACATCTCCCACCCCAAACATACCTTTGTAAGAGTTTTTGTGCCCCAAAATGAACATGCACAGTGCTTACAGGCATTGCTTCCTCCCTGAAGTCTGGTTTTGTTCAGGCAGCTCTTGCCTGAACTCATGTGGCAGCACCAAAACCAAAAGGTCACAAATGTCAATGCTCGTCTGATCCAGAAAAGCGTCCCAAAAATGAGTGACAGCCCAGGACCTGCGGCTCCTCCAGCCTTGCAGGGAGCATACAGGTAAGCTTTGGGCTCCCACTGCAACCAGATCTGAGCACAGTCACACCAGGGGAGGGTTTCCACAGCTCTGAGAGCACACTCGAGGTAAAGGAGTGCAGCTCTGATGGACTGCACCAGGTAACAGCTCACTAGCAGCACGTAAGGCTTATTATACATCACCTTCCCTCTCAGAATCTATGCAGAAGTGCTGTTCAATAGCATCAAAACCCATCTTCTTCCCTTCCTTTAGATAGCCTTGCTGTTGATGGGCAAGAATGCAGGACAGAAGCTAACTGCAGAGTAGTATCAACTTGCAAAGTGCTGATTTCTGTGGCTGTCTTCAGCACTTTAAATATATTTTTTTCAAAAATCAGCAGCACACCCACCTTAGGTGAAAAACAGCACTAAATTCAATGGCCTTATGAGCTGGCAACACGCTCTGTGGCATCTGTCTCTTAAGGTAGTGGGAAGAGCACAAACATTGTTCTCTCAAGATGATTTTAACTACATTTCCTGCAGATTTTCTTCTTAAGAACTGAGTTGCAAAAACCAGACTCTCAAATAATGAAGAGTTAGTTCAGATAAATGACTCTACCAGGAGTTCAGAGATGCCAGAAAGGAGATGCCAGGGTGGGACACTGATGTGCTAAAATCTGACTTGACTGAAGTATTTATGAGGATATTTCTTTCCCCTTTAAAATAAGAAATTAGAAGAAAGTTAACCCTGCAAACATTTGAAATAACTCGTGTTAGAGAGATATATTAATCTGAGCCTTCTTATCACCTGCTTGAAACCACCTACAGGTTATCAATGTGATGCACCTACAGCAATCAGTGCAGAGCAGAATGAGACCAAAGAATTACAGACAAGGGAACTTATCCATAATCCTTGCAAACATGCAGCACTAGTAAAGCTCTATATATTGATCTGAATGAAATCATACTTTATGCCTTTAAACAGGAAAATCGAACAAAGAAAGGGAATTTGGACATCTTTGTGATGGGCACTGTCAACCCTGAAAGTGTAAGAAAATGTTTGCAAACTGCTAAACTTTACATGCAGGCTCCTAGAGAATTAAATACATTCATTTATATTGTTACATACACCTTCTCCCCCAAGCCTCCTTTGATATGAAATGCAACTTATGACAAAGGGTATGAGAAATTTTTAAAAACCAAGTACATTTTCTGCCATTTTGGTCTCCAGTGCAGAAAAGAATGAGGATATTTTGCTGAGAACAATTTTCTGAGACACATTCCAGAAACAGCAAGAGGGTCAATAGACACACTGTCTTCTGGGTTTACACAGACAAAAAATGCAGCTCCTCAGGGCTGTTATGGTGGGAGTGATATGAATAACTGAAAAGGGCAGAAAAAAACTTTGGCTGTTATTCAGCTGGTCCACACTAAGTGGAACAGTTCAACTCCTCAGCAGTTGCTCTTATACAGAATGGCAGAGTTTCCAGTCACAACTTCGGTGTCACTTTATTTCTTCTTTCTTTTCTCCCATTCTGCACCCCCTCTTTTCTTTCAAAGTCAGACAGCATGTGAGATGCATCACTGCCAGGCCACTGCCTGCCAAAACAGATCTGTCTTTGGCAAATCCAAGATCAGACTAAAATGCAAACACACACACAAAAAAAATAGAAAAAAAAAAATCAGCCCTGCCCCTTCCCCTTCAACGAGGCAATCCTTTCAAAATAGCTTAATGATAAAGGCAGACTCAGAAACACTTCACCAGTTTCAGGAATGCTTTCTATTGCTCAGAGATTTTTCAGCTCCAGGCTCTGGCGCTCCCTCCACGGCCGCCCTGGGACCAGCGGGCACCGGCACCGGGGCACCGGGAGCCTCCCGGGAGCAGCAGCACTGGCAGCGTGTGCAGGATCACTAATAACAGCGGGCATCCTGCCACGGACTTCAAAACAGGGCCAGGGCTCCAGGCTTGGATTTACATAGCCTCCACATCAAGCTCCACTGTTTACTATTTTACAATAACCAGTCGGGTCTCTCTGAACTGGCAAACGGAGTAAGGATTTGAAATTTGCTTTCCTGAAAGCAAAAAAACCCAAACCAAACAAAAAAAAAATCCCCACTAAAAAAAAAGTAGAATAGAGGGTGCAAAATATCAGCAGGGAAAGAAACAAAGAGAAAAATAATTTCTTTTAACACTTGGAGAGGTAGAGGAAAAATCTGAGATTCTGTGGGTCCCTGGAATCCTTTGGCTGAATATAATATACAAATGAGCAAACCACTGACAGAGGATGGAAAATCTTCCTCACCACATCTCAGGAATTGTTATCTAGTGCAGTCTCACTGCACACAACTCTGCCAGAATCCAGAAACTCACACTAACTAAAGATATCCCCACACGACACAGTCCTGCTGAAGCTCTAACAATAGAGATGGACTAAATTAATTAAGAAGAGCAGCACAGCAGCACCTCTCAGCACGCTGCTGCAAGGCCCTAGGGAATAACTGTGCCTCAGATCCAAAAGTTTGTCTCCTTGCACTGCCATTCTCATGTCATGAATACTAAATAACCAGCTCTCTGGATGACTGAACTGTGAATCCCTGCAAATACCCAGGAGTTTTCCACACAGCTCAAAGAAATGCAGTTCCACGAGGATATCTGGCAAGTCTAATTCATTATAAAAGAAGGATAATCTCTGTGGATGGAAGGTTATGTGGATTTGATGAAGGAGGTAACAAGAAAAGATGTATTTGGAGCACTGGCCGACAATGTTTAAATGATTTCTGGAGGTCTGTTTAGTTGTGCTACATAAGCAATTAAACTCTGCCGTGTATAAATCTGGGTATTGAATATAAATAATGGAAATTATTTCTTGAATATAAATAATGGAAATTTCAAGACTGGATAATAGATTGCCTAGCTCATACTTGGAATACTGGGCACCGTTCTAGTTCTCTCTCTCCAAGAAAGAATTTACAAACACAGCCAACACAGAAGGGACAGTCAGGGTTGAAAAAGTTACCAGTACAAGTTTTGTAGTCTTGAAGACCAATTTTATGGGTAAAATACAGAACTTTGTCTCTTGGAGAGGTGAATTAGTCTGAGTGACCAGGGTGATGCTGATGCTGAGCTGCAGCAATAAGGGCTTTCCCAGCAGAGATAAAGTCATTGTCCCACTCTACTCAGCATTTGTCAGGTCACATCTGGAATATTGTGTTCAGTGGTCCCCACTATACAAAAAAGAATACCTGGACAGACTGGAGAAGGTCCAGAAAGGCCACAAAGATGATCCAAGACAAGGAAGCTGTCATGTGAGGAAAGGCTGAGAGACCTGAGATAGGTCAGCCTTGAGACAAGAAGGCTTAGGGTACCCTGTCACCGTGTTCCAGCGTTTAAGGGTGACTACAGAGAAGACAGAGACTGTTCAAGAAGTCAGATGGAAAAGACAAGGGGTAATGGAGACAAGTTACCCCTGGGGAGATCCCAGCTGGACACCAGGGGACAATTTTTCACAGTGAGAACAATGAGCTGTTGGAATAATCTCCCCAGGGAAATGGTGGAATCCCCAACAAGGGGCACAATTCAGCTGAAAAGGGTTCTGGGCCATCTTGTCTAGACTGTGCTTTTGCCAAGGAGCACTGGGCCAGATGATCCTTCAATTCCCTTCCAACCTGGTGTTCTATGATTCACTGAAACTGAACAGCTTACAAACTAAATTAGCTCAATTCTGAGGCCTTACTTCTCATGCAGGTGAAAAGATTTGTTCCGATGTTTTGACAGAAAAAGAATGACTGTAAAGAAGCTTTCCAACTATACAGCATGAGCTAATTGCTTTGCATTAGCCTAGAACACCAGCTCTATTGCACTGGTAATTCAAACTGCAGTTGATGCTTAATTCAGAAGATGTTCTTAAGCCTCCCCTTCACACCCCCTTTCCCTCCTTTTAGCAATCACCTCCCAAAAGAGTTGTATTGTTACAAAACTCAGTCAAATTGCCACGTAGAACATCGCTGCAGAGGAGCACTGCTAAGAGGAAATTTAAGTTCAGTTGGATTTCCTTGTCTTACACTAAAACTGGCTCATGATCTGCTCTTTGATCCCTTATCACCAAACACAGGGTAGGTATAGGGTACACATGGAGATTTATTAAGTTCCCCAGATACTCCTGCTGGAGTCATTAACACTCTATTGAGTAGAAATCGACCCTCTTAAATTAGTCATGGTTCCAAATGGGAAACAGCTGCTCCACACGGAGCGTCAGGGATGGCAGGTTGTAAACAAGGCCTACTCTTCCAGAAATGCAAATTGCTCTCCTGAGGGACTCCTTGTGTTCACACACCGCATCATCCTTTAGGAAGGAAGCAGTTCAGGAAGGAGATTGGGGTCTGCATAACCCAGAGAAATAACATTAAATCACATTATCCAGTATTTGAATTGATGAGAAATCTGACACACATCACAAGCAAAGACACAGAAATTTAGCCAGTTCCATCTGTGGAGCAAAAGAGAGGCAGCTGCCTACTCAACATACAAAAAACTCACCACCACGCAGGGGAAATCTTCTGCAGTGTCAAACTCTCCAAGAAGAAATGCACAGGCCAGGCCCTCCTGCCCAGGCTGAGGACTGGGCTTTGCACACCTCACCTGCGTATTTCACCTCGATGCTGCTGCTGTATCTCTACGAATTCACAGCAAAGAATAGCAAAAGCAAAGCCTCTGGAGCCACTCACTGAAGTATTAACAACACAAGCACTGTAAATCTCCTCCACCTTGCAACACCACCTTTGCATGGCACTCCATTTCCTACAATGCTGGTACACTCATGGTGCCACTGGGTGCCTTGATGTGGACAGGAGAGGGAAGGGATGCAAGGCCCACCATCGCAGAGCAGATGACTTGGCATCTCCCAAAAAATTAGGCCTATTAAGTAGTTACAGTCTGCAGAAGGCAGATACCCACAACCTGGGGTTATGCTGAAGTTTACTGCTGACAGACTTTGCTGACTAAACCTCAGGGGATGTGGCAACAGCAGAGCCCTGAGCTGGAGCTGTTCCTCCAGGTTAGTCTGGGGGCTGTCGGTGATTGCATCCAGCTCTGCTGTGACTCAACTGCTGAAACACCCACCTGGGATGTCTCCAGAGCCCAGAATAGCTTATTACACCCCTCACTGTAAGGATGTGTAAGCTCCCAGTGACGGGATTTGTGTCCCACAGCAGGGCAGCCCAGAGGCTGGAAAAGCAGTTATCACCTGACAGCATCACTGAGCACGCAGGAAGATCAGCTAATCCCAGTTTCCAATTAGCAGGATTTCTACACCTACGTTCTGTCAGACTTTGCCTGTGATTCAGCTCATGGCTACCCCAAGCCGTGCTAAGCCTGTCTCCTGTGGGTAAGGAGGGGGACAGACTCGGTACCTGCTGCAGAAATTCAGCACCCAGGAAACGTGGCACGAGGAAAGAGAAAATGAAAACTCAAACATGAAACCTCAGTATCCCCCCACAGTTATATTTACAGACTAGAAAACTAATATCATGGTGATATTGTGTTTTAAGGCTTTATGCAAATCTTAAGCTATTCTGGGTCTCCAAAATATCTTGGATATTGCAGACATAACCTGAAAGTTGCAGAGCATAGGGGAAAGCTCCTAGAGATTTCAGTAAACTGGAGATCACTCCCATTTCCCTCAGTTTTTCCACTTCAAAATCAAAGGCAAATATATCCAAAGCTCCATCTAAAGTATCTCAGATTATGACCTAAGGCCAACATTTGACCGTGTTCCTCTTCAGCCAAGGGACAGATCCTGCCTGACACCAAGTACTTCAAACCGCTCTCCTCCCCACAACTGCTGAGCAAATCAAGAGGCAAACCTTTCCCATGCTTGGCCTCAGCCAGTTCCTCTTTAAAATCAGATTCTGAAAAGCCTGCCTTGAAAAGAAACCCTTAGAAAAGCCAGCGGATTTTTAAAATTTTATTACAAGAAGTCTGCAAAGGCACCACTGGGTACCACATTATCTCATAAAGATGTCAGCTTTTCAGTGATTGCAGCTCTGAAGAGAAGGCAGAAACAATAGAGCTCTGCCTTATATGTACAGTGGCTCTGTGCTGGCAACAGAGACCATTTCCCCAAATGGTCAAAAAATTGAAGCAGCTCCTCTGTGGTTTTTGAAAGAGAAGTGCTTTAAAGCACACAACCCACTGTGATCCAAATGAAATAAAGCTTCCAGTGATACCTACGAGGCTTCCTGGAAGCAGCATCAGCATGTTGCGGCATTTATTTAGTTTATAAGGATATTTTCACAGACAGTGAGCTTCCTGCCCTGACTTTGCTACGCTGCATTTTGTGTTGACACAAACATCTCCGCAGGCTTTAGCTGCTGGTAGTTTAGAGGCTCAGTGCAAACAGGGAAGGGAGTTCAGGTGCCCTGCTCCACTCTCCTTTCATTCCTGCATGCTGTGATCGTTGCAGAGACTGAACACAGCTTCTGCTCCATGTCCCTACTACCAAAAAAGGAGCTGAGACAAAACAAAGCCAAACACTCCTGTCTCCAAGATCAGCTACCAGGCTGCTGGCTAGCAAGGTGATGGAGCCCATCCTGGCCACAGAAGAGGCAGAGAAGGGACGTGCCCTCCACACATCTGGTCCTACAGACGGAATGTGGACCTTGGTATATGATGCCCAGACTCCACATCCAGCCCTGCCTTTAAGCCCTTTGCCAAGCAGTCCTGGAGAAATAAGGAGGAAAATGACACTTATTCTGCTTCTCTGCCACTATTCTAGTTACTTAATGCTCCCAAATTGTAATACCTTGAGGCAAGGCGTAAGTGCTGGTAGATGGCAGCTCTGGCACAGAATTTCCTGCTGCAGTTGTCAAAGGCTACAATGACTTGAAAGATGAAGAGATGTGAGCATTTCAGAGCCTCACACAGCTCAGCACTAGGGAACTGCAGCTGTATTCTCTTCTGACTATGCGTGTCATTGTGATCACCGCAGAATTTTAATTCCATTAATGCCATCCACTCTCTCATGTGTGATGCAAAAAATAGCTCCTGTGTCTGCTCGTATTGGCAGGTACAAGCTGAAGCAGCCAAGGTGTCAATCTCAAGCCAAAGAAACGAGGGCAACCAGCCCCACTGCTGGAGGAGCACCTTGTTCTGCCAAAGAGAAGAGCTCTGACACAGCCAAACTGCCCGTTCTCCCGGCCAGGTGGATTTCTGGCAGCTTCTGGGAGTAGGAGTGCAGCAGCCAAGCCACAAGGGGCAAGAGAAATCAGAACCGCTGCAGTAGAAGGAGGAGGTTGAAGTCATCCTATTGCTTCACTCGGAGCTGAGCAGTTCCTGCATCCCCCTGGAGCGAGCCGGGGAGAGCAGCAGAGCTGGAGAAACAAAATCCCATTCTGCACTGGGAGTTACGCAAGAGCCTCCCAGTCACACGGGCAGAGGGGAGCAAAGAAAGGGCATTATTCACAGCCTGACATGGATGAACCCAGCTTAACACATGCACTTGGAAAACACTGTTCTCTCTGTTCAGTAATATTATTTCACATTCCACTCATTTTGATAACCTTTTCCTTCTCCCATCTACTCTGTTGACTGCCTGGAAAGTGGAGTAATGCCTCCTCCTGAGAGCTGCCAACATGCATAACTAACAGATTTTTCTTTCAAGATACCACTGAGCCTCATTTTGCAATAAATAATTTACAAATTCATACAATAAAAAGCTAGAAGAATTTAAAAGGGAAGCCTCTCTGCTTCACTTGACAGGGAAAGAGCACCAGGGTAGGAAATTGCTTCCCAGAATTTACCTAACACTCCTAGACTGATATATCACCAATATGCCACCTTTTACTCTGACCAGAAAAGGCCAGCCTTGGAAAAGGATGTAGAAATGTAGAAATAAGGAGTTTCAGTCCCCTATTTCAAACAGTAAGTCATGTCTTTGTATCCCTTTGACATGACCTCAGCTTTGGAAAAAAAAAAAATCTAGGGCAAGCCCTAATTTTATCTATGAAAGAAGTATTCTAAAATCACTTTATAGAGATAAAGCAGAGATGATCCCTCTCTGTCAGAAAAACCCACATGTGGTGCTACAGCTTTAACAATCTGTACATGCATTCATCTGTCAAGTGCCCTGGCAAATCCAGAAGGCAACAAAGGACCAAACCTACATGGTGAATTTGCAACTAAGAGCCAAGTAAATTACAAGACCACAGAGGTATTTTGTCCTTTGATACGCAATAGCACTTGGGGGAAATTTTCTGAGCTTGTTTATGATATACTGTCCTCATTTCTAACAGCATCCTTGATGCTATCTGCCACGCAACGTCCTGATGCTCAGCATACCAGAAACATGAGATCCCACAGATGTAAGGGGAAATTTATATTTCATATCTTCATAGGACTGAAGTAACTGAGAATAGAATGAAGCAGACCTCTTGAAAAGCAAAACCTACATTTTACAAGGAGACCTCAGACTAGAAAGATTTCTTACCTATAATTCACTTTCTTTTCCTGTCCTGGCAACAAAACATTTGGTACATTTTAAGCTTCAGCTTTTACTTTTTTCTTTCTCTTTTGGTTGCCTCTTTCTTTTTTTTTCCTTCAATAAATAAACCTTTTCAAATGTTCTGGCTATTTTGTGCCTGTCTGACTCAAACTCAAGGAGGACAAAACTGTCCCTACACATTGTAATGTGGTGTCTCTGACCTACATTAGTGCATCTTCTGAGCAAATGTGCAACTCCAAAACCAGAAGCTATTTAAAACATTTTCTTCCTCTTCATTGCTTCCTTAAGTTACAGGTACAGGACTTGGACCAGTAAAATTTAAACTTTAAGCATCCTTCCACACATCCAATTTTGAATCAAACTAAAGAGGGAAAGTATTTCCAGACAGATGTGCTGAAACAGGACTGGATGTTTAAAATTAAGCATTAGTTCAAAAGCTTCACTGAGTGAGGATCATTGTAAAAAAGCCACAAATGACTCTGCAACCAGCCAGCAACTGAGAAATGAAAATAAAAGCCTTGTGCCATCTGTGACAAGCATGGATTCCAGGATTCTGTATCACATGGAAAGCTGTCCTGCTCTAAACCTACCACTGCGAAAAACAATTCTGGTAACACTCCATTGCATCCAATGACATTGGAAATCTTTGAAGTGCTGCTCAAAGGGCAGGAAGTTTGGTTCTACCTGGATCACAGGGGGAACAAAAATGTGTGGAAACTGCAAGCAGCCCTCAGGGAGCCCTCACAAACCTGACTGTCACAGAACCTGGGCTGTTAGTTAAAACTGAGCTTGCATAAACTCCTTTAGAGCCATATCAGCTCTGTTAAACTCAGATATCACCTACTAAAAAAACCTGGCTGTATCTGTTTAGAGTTTTTATGTAAATAAAGGTTTCTGCAGAGATCTCCCTGTTTTTAATTAACCTACAGACTGACTCAAGTAAGGCATTAAGCCTCAGAGGGTTTATCCTCCCAGCAGGATTGAGGAAGTAAACCTATCACATCCATGTTTACAAACAGTCTCTCCACCTTCCAGCTCACCTTTTCAACATCTGCTTTTGTCACGTTGATGTCAGCATCCATTTTCTCAAAATACTGCTGTGCTCGATCAGCTTCTTTGCAATCACGTTCAAACCGCCTTTTACTCTGAAAAGAAAAACCAGAAACCTTCATTATTGGAAGCAAAAGATACCAAAATCTACCTAAAATTCATGCCTGCCACTAAAATAATCTGTTGTAACAACTGAAGGATTTTAGGGCTCTCTTGTTTACACTGGAATACATTTTCACATTAACAAACTTCAAAAAATGGAGTTACCAGAGGCACATTTTTTGTTCCATTATCCAGGCTGCTCATATTTCAGTATTTTTCCCTTTGAGCATCACTTCCACTCTTGTAGATGAAATCACTCTCTTCCAATGCTTAACCCCTTCATTTTTGTAAATGAACAAGGGAGTTACTAAGATTAATAAATTTGCAAGTAGGACTTTTGGTTACTGATAGCCCCTTTCTATCCTCTCCTGTACTTACAGTCTCACTTTTCATTCATCAGATGTATGACAGTTCCAAAGTATTTACCTTTGAGAAGCAGCACCTCACTCAAGAGATGGTCCTGTTCAATTTATTCACACATTATGAAGCTGTTCAGCTTTCAGCGGAATATCTGAACAGGACCCTTAGGGACTCTGCAGTTTCAGCAATGCTTAACACACTTTTCAAGTCATATCAAATGAAATGCTGCTCATGATAGACAAAGAGCCCAAAGAGGCCAAATCTTCTGTTAAAACAGACTTTTTCAGGACTACGAGTGTATTTACGACAGTAGAGTTTTTCAAAATCCCATTTCTACAACTTTTATCCATATACCTTTCTTTTTCCAAATAAAACATTTAGAACCATCTCTTTGAAAACAATATATAAATGACTTAAATGTCACATCTGGGGAATTTCCACTTACTGCTTCAAGTTGTTTCCAGCAAGTTTCAATGTGTTGTTGAGCCTTTCTGCCATCATGGAAGTGCTGTTCAGAAAAAGAAAAGAGAAAGAAAACATTTTGAACAACAAAAGAACGAACAGTCAAGTATGCTCAAGAAAAAACCCAACCAGAAATCATTCTGACAGCTGTGTTCTGCAAGGCTGGCGAATAGAGCAGGTGTGTGATGACTATCTAATGTCTCAGCAGGCTGCAGATGGATATTTGCATCAATTATAGTGGTTAGCTCGACTAAGGCTAATTAATCCCTTTAGCAATTCCACCTTGTATTGTTCACTGTATCTCATAATTATTGGTTACCCGTATCATGAGATCTGAAGCACTTTTATCTGACGAGTATTTCTTTGGTGACAGACTGAACACTAGCTCTAAATTAAAATTTCTCTCTACATGAATTTACCAAGATGCACTTGATTGGCACATTCTAACAACTGATGTTTGTCCTGATTTTCATTCAGACTCAACAAAAAAACCCCTCTTCTTCCTAGTTACTGGCTGTGTGTGCAAGGCCAGCTGCTCCTTCCTCTCAAGAGGTTTTTGGTGCCGTGCATCCCTCCAGAATCCTCTCCCACACACTAGGGGTGAGTGTGTGTTCACAGAGTGAGGTGTAAGAGACATTTTAAATTGAGATGTCAGCTAAACAACAAGGAACTCCTCTCCTGACATGCTTTTTGGAACAAGACTCTTAATTGCTATAGGTTTAAACAACAGTTCTCAGCCCTTACACAATGCTCTTTATCGAAGAATCTAATAGGTATGAGATTTTATCCCTCTGTAGAATCACAGAATGGTTTGGGTGGGAAGGGACCTCAAAGACCACCTTGCTCCAACCCCTGCCATGGGCAGGGACACCCTCCACTATCTCAGGCTGCTCCAAGCCCTGTCCAACACCTCCAGGGATGGGGCAGCCACAGCTTCTCTGGACAAGCTGCTCTTCCACATGCCTGGCTTTCCCTCAGGATAAGCAATTCCTTCCAGATCATTGTATAAGTCAATGTCCCAGCTCTGGACGGGAATGTGAATGCAGACCCAGCTGACTGCTGCAACAGGTTATTCCCCTCCACAAACCACCCTGTAAAATAAATAACGAAGAAACTGAAACAGGAAGAGAGACACCTTTGTTTTGCATTATTTACTGGCAATTAGTTTTACTCAAATACGGGAATGGTGTCACATAGTAAACTTGAGAAATAAAGGCCAGATATTGGCAGATAATCCCACTAGAATTCACGTGCTCTCATGTTCAAGTGTAATCAGATTTTAGATAAACCTTAAGGAACGTGATATCTATGGTCTGTTGGGGTAAAAAAAGCTCACACTCCAGACCATTAACCTGCTACAAAATGCCACAGTTAGAAAAACATGCCTGCAAGCACTTTATAATTGGCAGCTCCTTGGTTTCCTGCATCTTCCACTACAGCAACTGGTATTTTCCTGTGTCAGGGGAGTGAGGGACATTCCAGAGCTGCCATTCTGGCTCCATCAGACATGACAGCAAAAAGCCCCAAAACTCCAACTCTCTATCATGCCATGTCCAATAGGCTCATTTAGCCTTAAAAATCACAGTAATGTTCAACTTGTGTGCAAGAACAGAACACCACCAGGGCTATCGTGGGTGCTCTGGATGCTGTTAGCTGTAGTCCCAAACACTGCCTGCTAAGGAGGGATGCTTACCTAGAACTGAGCACGGGGATATTCTACAGCTTCACGTGTCTGGATGGTGCTTATGCTCACACAAAAATTCTTAAAGCAGATGAGAGGGGTCCATTGTCAGCAATGCTTTCCATCCTGGCACGTGCTGTGCTCGGCTCTGGCTCTGCTCCTGCCCTCCGAGGAGGGAGCGCGTGGTGGGGCTGGGCCATGGAGGGGGGAGCAGTGACAGCCTGGCGCTGCTGGGACAAGAGGGACCTTCTCCAAACACTGCCTCAGCACACCGGGACATTAAAATTCCCCTGACATCACTGGAAAACTGCTGTGTGGCAGGGAAAGGCTCCAAGGTGATTTCGGTTCCTTTTGTAGATCCCCGTGTCCTTTCGACTCTGCGTGTGACAGATGCTGCCTCTTCCCTGCCAGGGGCTCCTCGTTTCAGCCTTTTGTAATTAGAGTTTAGGAAAACAGTCCCAAGGAGCAACAAAAACAGTCCCAAGGAACAACTGTAATTTAACACCACATTTTTCAACATTTTGCTAATGAGCATGAAATTCATGGAAGTCTTAACAGTGAAGCTGGAAGTAAAATGACTCCGATGTCTTCCCGTTGCCTTCCCTGCTTCCAGCACCCCCATTTGTGTGCTCCCCACTTTGCTTGCCCCAACTTGGCTGGTGTAGGAAGGGAGCTGATTTGAGAGCAGCTGGCCTGTGTGAAACCCAATACTGTCAATGACCCATAAACCTCAGGAAAACAACATGCCAGGTTCATTTAACAGCAAACAATCGGAGAGAGGAGCTGAAGGATGAACTTGGAAACAAAAGCCTATCAGATAACAGCACTGCCCTCAGCATGTATTTTTAAACCTTTGTAGTTGAATAATGTAATTTTAACAAGCCATGCCTGTTATTTCCAAATTTGCCTTCTCTGTAAAACAAACTGCACAAGCTTCTGGGAGTATATACAAGAAGTACTGAGCCTGAGTAGAGCAACTGCATCTAGTTCAGATTTTGCTACATTTCGATACTTTAATTTTTTAGAAACTCTTTTGCACAAATGGAGCACTGAGATGTAAAACGGGCATTGCTGAAGATTATTAAATGGTGAAATATTAAATAGTAATAAATACAGGTGCATCACATCTTGAAGAGCTCAGTGCAATACTGCCTTTTCTTAGTTCCACCATTTTCTATATATACTTATAACCCCTAATTCTTGCTGTGCTGTCCCATATATATCCTTGTGGCAACCTAAGGCACTTCTGCTTTTGCAAATCTTTTGCCCTCAAATGGCAATTTCTGCCTTCCAAAAATTCATTTTTATATACAGCAACTAAGCAGAACCTTCCAATTATCTACATTTCTTCACTGGCCCTATTTTATGGGCAAGAAAAATCAAGGCACTACGGTCAAGTGATCTGCCTAAAGTCATACAGGAAGCCTCCAGTTTCCTCAAACCATGCACTATCTTCAACTTCTGCAAACTCATTTCCTTTACAATCCTCTTAAACAGCAAATGTCCTTTACCATCACCTCCTCCCTGTCCAAAAACACAGCAAAAATAACTCCAAGCTAAACTATTCCTTGATAAGGTTTCAAGATACAAGTTCTAATTTAACTAAATTTCTTTGAAAGAATTAAATAATTGGTTATTCTACACCTGAACATTCGGCAGATGGAAACACGACAAATGATTTAGCAAATCCTGTGGAAAACCACCACTCTTAGTCACACACATTTCAGCAGCACACAAGGACGAATTTAGAGTAATTGATACAATATTGCTTTTTCCCCCCCAAATTGAATGCCCAAACCAATGCCCCCAATCAGGCCATTTAAAAAACTCAGAATATAAGCAAGATATCCAATTAATAAATCACACTTGAAGGGTGCCAGTGAGACATTAGCAGCAGTGTTGATGGCTCACATGCCATGATTTCCTCCACACTTTTCACTCATATACACAGAATTCTAAACACACATTAGAAACACAGTAAAGTGCAAAGTTTGGATTTATTACTGTTCATTAATCAACTTCCCTAAATCACCTTGAAGTCTACACTTTGCAGTCTTTGGCTGGCAAACACTGTGCCAACTTTAAGATTTCCCCGAAAAATATTTTATTGAATAATTAAACCAACTAAATGGCTTAAAACACAGTGGCATTGCCCAAATTCAAACCATACGTGACCACAACTGTCCTTTTTCCCTGCATTAAAGCACAGTGTCCCAGGGTGCTCTGAACAATCCACAATGGCCATGTTTTGACTGGACAACTCCATCCATTCCAGCTCACGGGATAAACACAATAATGCAGGTTTTAGGTGATCTCACAAGAGTTCACAGGATCAGTTTGGAAAAGATCTCCAAGATCGAGTCCAGCTCATGACCAACCACCACCATTTCAACCACACCTGAGTGCCACGTGCACTCTTTCCTTATAAACACTTTCAAGGATGGTGACTTCACCACCTCCCTGGGCAGCCCAGGCCAACCATTTCCATGAAGAAATTCTTCCTGAAATTCTGAAATTCAGTTGTTACAACTTCAGATACTTTTATCAGAGTATTAAGTTGCTCATGTGAGGACTGTGGATTAACTCAACTTTTTCAAAGCTTTTGTTATATTCAAAAAGCTCCCAGCTGAAGGAATGAGCTTTTCCCTTTGCAAATGCAGCCGTCGGGATCGGTGTGCTCTCCTCATTAGGATGCTGCCTGTGTCTGGAACAGCTGGGGAGCAATCCTGGCTGCTGTGCAATCAAAGACAAACCTCTCATTGACTTTTGTTGGGCTCAGATTTCACCCGTGTTGATCAAAACCCCGGGAGCAGCGAGCGAGGGACCCACAATGCAGAGCCTGTTCCTGCCAACACTGCCACAATTAGGAGCAGCGGGATATTTTTGCAAAACTTCCTTGGTATGCACGAGGGTTTACACAGCCCCAGAGCTCACCCAGCAGACAACAACAGCTTGTTAGAAGATGTATCTTATCTTTTTTTTCCTGACCTTTTGAGAAGAGCAGGAGAAAAGATGTTGCTAAAAGCATCTAATGAAGGAGAACACATTCCAATATTTTTGCTGAGGAGTTCCTGGGCGGTTTTGTAATGCAAGAATTGCCTGAAAAACGTAGATTACCAGCATGACAACAGGGCTGCTTAGGCTCTGTGTAAACTGATCGTGTGCAACCTTTTAAAAAAAGGCTGTAATAAAACAGCCTTGTTTTTCTTAAACAGGAGATGATTACATGGTTAAACTTAAGACTTGTACATCTATAATATGTTTGTATTAGAAATAATCAGACAAATAGTCTTCATTTATATGCATAGCATACGGTTCATTTGACAGCATCCTTGTCAAGAATTGTCAAAAAATATATCTAAGGCAAGGGTGCTTCATTCTCTTTACATATGAGATGATATAACAGACTGACAAAGAGTTACCTTTGACTTCTGGAACAAGTACTCCCAGCTCCACACTGATAATAAATATAAATACAGCTCTTCATCCTCCAATTCAAACTCTTATCTCCATTTTTGTTACAAGTGATTTCTAAAATAATGGCTAGTGATTAAAGCACACCAGAGACGGAAATAAGAGAACACTATTTTTTCCTCGATTTTCTCAGCAACATTTGCAAAAAGCCTTGTCAAATGTTTTTCTTTGCTTGGCTGCAAAGACAGGAAGCAGTCTCCTCCGAAGAAATCTTTGTTTCCAAAAATAGCAACATGTTCTTGAGGTCTTATCTCTCTCAGTTGTAGTAAGAGTAGCATAAGACAGTCCTGTGAACGCTGACATGAAATTCATGACAATTTTAACATATATTCATCAATTACTTAATATTGGGGCATAATCCTGTTCTCCCCTGCAATATCCACAGGAAAATTATTCTTAACATGTACTTATAAACTTGGTCAAGCCTGGAACAGATTACACAAATATCTGTTTAAGGCTGAACTTAATTTGAAGTATCTGCTCCTGGAGTGGTGCATTCCAAAGAAATTCCATTTAATAAGCACTATGACCAAAGCTTCCCAGGCTTCAAATTCCAGATCAGCTGCACATGACAACCTGAAGAAGCTGCTCCTACTGTTAGTGAGCTGTAACAACAGAATGATGGATGGGGTTTGGAGCAACCTGGATCAGTGGAAGGTGTCCCTGCCCTAGGCAGGGAGTTGGAACGAGATCATCTTTAAGGTCCCTTCCAAATCAACCATTCTGTGACTCCCTGGTGATTGGCACAAACCTAAAAGACCCTGTGGCACTAATATTTATGGTAACTTGTCATTTTCATGCTATATATGACAGATAAAGTGCTTATACTGGGAATTGGAACTCAGAACTTCTTCTCAGGCACAGAGACAATCCTGCGGCTTGCAGTACAAGTCCATGGCAGCAGAGCTCGGGGATCCTCAGGAGCACCGTGCTGCACTGGCCAGCTCTTGGAGAGGTCCTGCTGAACCATCTGCCTTCAGGGCAGCAAGGCCAGCAGGCCCTGGAACCACTGAGCACAGGGGTGTGACAGGTTGTCTGGAGATCACGTACCCTCCTCCAACCCACCCTAGGGACTGATCTTGTCCTTAAAACCTCACCTGTGCCCAAGTGCTCCACAAAAGCAAACCTAGGGCTTTTCAAATGGAGATTCAACATTACTACTAAAAATTATGGTGTGAAAAGCTGTTTGTGCTTTTATATCCTTCAGTGAGTCTAGAGGAACATGCTGCTCCAGCTTCCACCTCTTCTCATTCCCAATCTTGTCACAAAGTTCCCCTTCCACTGATCCACAGTTAAAAGATGTCATTTCAAATGGTCTGTGACATTCCTGTGTAAGTCTTGCGCTACAAAAACTAGAAGATGTACAAGTTAATGCCTCAAGAGGCAAGGAAATAATTTTAGCTGTTTCCATATATTCTTCATGCACACATTCACCTACACAGGAGTATCAAGGCCTGCATCAGATATATAAAATATTAAATGCCAGCTAAAATGCCAGCTGAACGTGCCCACATGTACCACGTGCCACACGTTTGGATGGACACCATTCTCCACAGTCAACATATGCACTACTCATTGCCTTTATTGTTGCTCTTTCATTTCAGGCCAATCTCTGTGGCTGTACAGGCAGAACACAAAGGGAGAAATACATCCATGGCCAACGCTCAACCCCCCTCACCCTCGGGCACCTCTCAGTCATGCACTGAGCAGGAAATGTTACTGTTCATAGAAGGCATCTCTCATCTCGTCCCTCTAAAGGGCTCTTGCTCTGCAGAGCAATATTCCAGCTAATTCACAGAAAGTGGAATTACCTTTGTTAGTAAACAGATTTTGTTTTCCCAATCTGAATCTTTCATGTGGTAAACAGAAGCCAATTTATTTATGTGGACTATCATTTCATAGTTCATTGTACACATTCAAAACTGGGAAGAGCGGGATATTAAGTTCAGAGGTCTCAATTTTAACCCTGCTGAATCCAAAGGTCACATTATACCTTTCAGTTGGAGGGGATATTAGTATTAGTCTCTCACACAAAAATGGTTTGGAAACTTCCATAATAAGCAGTTGCTTTTTCCCCTCATGGAACAGCCCTTCACAGCACAATTACATGATAACACACCAATATTTAACACAGCTTCATTGTATTTGCAATCCATAATTTGGTGAAAAGCAACAAACACTCCCTAAGAACACATAGAATTTATTATGATCTTTCCTAAATAATTTTCTGCATTTAAAGTTTTTTTTTAATAATTACTACTGAACGCTCTACTAGTACAATTTAACTTAACTAAATACAGCTCTACTGGTACAATTTAACGAAATACAGCTGAAATACCTTGCAAGAAAGAGGATGAACATTTAGAGTAGGACTGTTGTGCAGTGTATTTATCAAGCACAACATAACCTCCCATCAATACTTTTTTATGTAGATTAAAACTAAGACCTTCACTCCATTCATAGGGCAATGAGCTGGAAGTGGGTTAGTCCCCAAACAAGAGTTGGGGAAAGCTTGGTTTAAATTGCATCAACCTGAAGTTTGAAGATTGGCAAATCACTTCCTTTCACTGTCACTCTTTTCCTGTCCCAGCCCTTGCTTGGCCATTGGTTTGTCACTTCTGGAAGGCAGCACAAAGCACAGCTGTGCTCCAAAAGCACACAGACCTTAAGGCACATCCAAAATGCAACATGGAAAAATCCATTGTGCTCCTGACAGCGCCGTGTGCTGCCATCCTGCCTCACGCCTGCTCCACGCCGGGAGAAATCCTCTGCAAAACCACAGGACTGTTTGCAGAACAGGGCACTATTCAGAATGAGTGAACGTGACAGAATTCCTCCAATTATTTACTTTTCATCAACACCTGAGAGGCTACAAGAAACAGAAAGTCCTCTGACAGGCACCCCCTGGATGAATGCACACAGGGAGGTTGCACATGCTCCACCATAAAGAACCAGACCCGTTTTGCCCCTATGGTACCCATAAGGATTCATTCATTCCCTGTTCCCCTTCTATCCCTACACAAAATGGAATGTATTGACATCAGGTAAATTCTCTCCCAACCACAGAATCCCAGTGCTGCACCAGTTCAGTCTGCAGCAAAGCTCTTGGCTTCTACTTGACTTCCATGCTCGATTGTATGGAGCCAGTCCAGCCCCAAGGGGAGGTGGAGGTAGGGGTGAGAGCAGCAGCTCTCAGCTCTATAGGATCTATCCCTCTCTAAGAGGAGTAGTTCATGACTCCCAAATACATTTTTAGCAAAGCTGCCATGAGCAATGGCTACACAGAGCAGCTGCTGCCAGAGGAGGCCGCGAGTCAGACCTAGTTTGTGACCACAGATCTAAATCAGAATGGCCCCAGGAAATAATTCTCAAATTTCTGTCCAAATTACAGAATTGAAGAGTTTCCTCAGCCATAGTTGGATCTATAAATCAGGCTATGTCCTGTGAAGTGTTAAGGGGGAAAAAAAAAGCCAACAAACAGAAATTCTCAATGGTTGGCTCAGTACATTTCCAACCTAGAAGTGTATTACGTGTCAGTGCTCGTAAAGTCAAGTCCAAACGCTCCTTTTGACACGACAGGATCATCACCTTTTCTTTTGTCACAGATGAACAAGATTAAGACCCAATTTTGCAATACAGCAAGGCCTCCAGCTCAAATTGGACACCTTCAAGAGCTACCCCAAAGTAAGGCTTTGGTGACATTGGGGTGACATGAAGCACAACTGCAGGAGCAAGTCCTTTCCCTGAACCGCTCAGAGATGATCCCCACCTCATTTGTGTGACTCGGTGACGTCTTCCAACAGCAATGGGGAATTCAGTCACAGGCATCTAACCTCAATAACCTCAAGAGGAAGATGGATGGGGCATGCCCTTCACACAATACAGAACTGAAATTTGAGCTTTTAAGCAGCTAACAAGGACCCTGAAGATGAGAATTACTCCCGGGAGAGCACGGACACAGTAAGATCAAGAGAATACAAGAAGTTCAAGTGAGGAACTGCACTATAAAGAGTTTCACTTCACTGGGCAGCTGGGAAGAACTGAAACAACACAAAGGGCAGGCTGTGTACCTGACTTCAGTGGCTGTGAGGGCAAAACAACTCCTTTGATACAGTGACGAGATTGAGAGTAATCCTATGGAAGAGGAATGTGTAATATGATAAAGCTGATCACCTTTGTTTTTAAAGATATCCCAGTTTCACACAAGGAGTCTTTGACTGATTTTTGTAACCACTTTCCGATCGTCAAAAGCCATCATGCAACAAAACACAGGATCTGAAAAAATGTAAAGGTAACCCAGAAATCTCCCAAGCTCCGAATCAGATCAGAGGAAAAAGGAGGTATCTGTCTTTAGAACAACAGCACCAAATCACCAAACTTGCACATCATCCCACTTCTCCAACCTGCACACTTGTCCTGCCTGGTTTTGATTAGTTGCTTCTTTCCTTATTTTCACCACTAGCACCTATCTTTTATAGAAAAAACATGACATAGGCAGCCCTCAAGTACACCTTTCAGGGAGCCAAACAAACCCAACATATGTACAAACTGCACGCCAAATGACTTTCATCCAGCATAAAACCAGTGTAAGGCGTGATACAGTATCGGTTCTGCACCGCTTACCTGTACTTGTCAGGGAAAACCCAAGAAGTGATTTATTACTGTGTGACCCCGATCATCTGCTGGTGTAATTCCACTTGAATCAATAGAGCTAAACGAGCATGAAAACAAAGCAGAGCAGGCAGGCACCAGCCCCCATGTGTTTAAAGATCACCAGCCACGCTCATTGCCCGTGATTCCAGCAAACACTCTCGTGCATCTAAGGGGTTTCCTTTGGAAACAGAAGCTGTAAATTCTCTATTTTTAGAGATATTAGAAAATAATTCTTCCCTGTGAGGGTGCTGAGGCCTTGGCACAGGTTGCCCAGAGAAGCTGTGGCTGCCCCATCCCTGGAAGTGCTCAAGGCCAGCTTGGCCAGGGTTTGGTGCAGTCTGGTCAAGTTGTCCCTGCTCATGGCAGGGGGAGAATTGGGATGAGCTCTAAGGTCCCTTCCAACCCCATTCTGATTTGCCTGATCACTTTCTGCTGAACTTGAGTTCATCTCGCACACATTTATAGTTATGACACCTCTGTGTATCATTTCCATCTTCCAGGTGGGAAGGTACAACCAAAAGAGCAAGGGTGTTTATCTACTGCAGCCACGCTGAAATCACTGGAAATTTGTACCATTTTCCAGGTGTTTGGACAACTGAGTGACTTAACTCAAGACTCAGTGGACAAGAATCTGGGTCTCCCACCTCCTACCCATGGCCCCAGCCCCTGGAGCGGCCCATCCAAATGATTCTTTGGACCTGGAGCACAGCAGCTGATGGCAGAACAAGCAGTGAGCACGAGAACTCTGCCAGCAAAATTTCTGGAAATACCAAGTCATTCATTAATTGATATCATAAAAGGTTTTGCCAAAGCTGCAGCCCTCTGTGATATTTACACAATAACCACCCTCCCCTCCTGTAGATCTCAGCAGGATCAATGCTTTTACAGGATGAAGTGAGAGGCTGCGTATGAAAAATGCCTGAGGGCGGGAACAGTTTCCTTTTCAACACCATTTTCTCATAAATGAGAAATCTACAGGAACCAGACAAGGATTCTAACTCATATAAGCTTCTATTTATGTTGCAAGAACAAAATAACCGTGACTGACAACTGTTTTCTGTTAAAGGCCAGTAATTATCAGCGACAGCAGGTAAATACACTGTCAGTTGCTTTTTGCTGTTCCCATGTTCTTATCACTTGGCCAACATTAAACTAATTTTCCTGTCATTCACCCATTACTTCTATGAGCCATACTCAGTAGAAAAGTTTACAAACAAAACAAAAATCCAATAGTTACTGCTCAAATTCTTTACAAGAAATATTGCAAGCCCTCTTCCATCGTACTTAAAATGTCTACTAGATATTCAAATCACCTCATATGTCCATATAATTGAAAAAATAGGTAAAAACATTAGAGCTGACGGAAATATGCCACACTAGAATGCTGCAGGTTTCTTTTTTCTCCTTTTTGCTCATTGTACAGATCCATGCTGAATACAAGGTCACAGAAAGGCTGAGAAAACATTCTCATCACAGCTACATGTAAAACATCCTTCCATGCCATGAGAGATTACACACCATTCTGCAGATTAAAGGTATGTCTATATATTCCTTTCCTCTGTTGACAGAATTATCATTCTAATGCTATACTTAGGAAAAGGTGGTGATTTCCAGGGCTCTGGTCCCACGCAGCACCTCAACACATGCTTAGTGTTTAGTGGGACTATTTATAAATGTGTAAGTTTTGCAGGAGTATTTTTGCACTTTCCAAAATAGCCCAGCAGTTTGGAAATGAAATATCATGCCCTGATGCTCTGTTTGCACTTTGCTTAGTCATTTTATACCTGTTCTATGAGTATTTGTAGTGCTTAGAATCCCTCTTCTATGCTCACACATCCAGGAGATAAAAGGATTCAAGGCAAGGAAGGAAATCACATCTCAACTATCAATTTTTCAGAGTTGGTGATGTGCAAATTAATCAGCTTTGAACATTCACTCTAGCAGGCACACAGGTCCCTAAAGTACCAGCTGAAATAGAGCACTAACATAAAGCTATTAATTCTCCCAATCTTGAAGGACAACAGGTCGAAAACCACATTCCCCACCCTCACCAAACAAGACAAACTCCCTATTTCTTATCAGAATAACTTTTTTACAGAGTCTTGTTGACCAGATCTGGCTGAGAAGCACAAAAATGTGAATCAAAATCCAAATAATTCTCTCAATCAGCCTCAGCACTGCAGTTCCTCTGTTTATTTCAGGCTTTACCCAGTGCTGCTGGACTCTTCTCTAAGCAAGTTTTTGGCTAACAGAGCCTTAAGCACAGATGGGTCTCTGACCTTATTTAGAAGGGATTCTCCTGCAGGCCTCGCTGTCTGATTTTATAACATTTGATTCAAACGGTTCAGTGACTTGGCCAGGGCACATAACCCACTTCTTTAATGCTTGGTTCATTAGCACAGCTCATATTCACTAACTACAAATAAATCTCACTTAACATCGAACTCCACTACCACTAATTAGCTGTCTTAAATAGCAATTCATTGTGAATAATAAATAAAAAAGGATCAATTACCGATTTCCTCTCCTGTTTCAGCTCCTGCACATAGCGTGTTAACTCTCCAGTGATCAGAGAGGTCATGTTCTCTGAAATGACCTCGTGCTGTCCAGCATAGTCATTCATTTCATTTAAAGTGGCTAGGAAGGCTCTAGTTGATGTGTACCTGCAAAGGACAGAAATGCATTTTGCTTTTAGCGCCTTTCTTCTCAGACAGACACACTGCAAAGGGAGGTGGGATCCTCCTCAAGCACTCAGCACTGCCATGTGAGATTGGGCAGGAATTAGCACAGATTCACAGGAAGGAATTTCTCCAAAGGAAGCCTGTCCCACACACTGACAGTTGTCTGATAAACCTATCTCAATTTAGACAGTTTGACACTGGCTCTTAAAATATCACCACTTTAGAGTGCCAGGTTCTTTATCAGCACAGCTCTGGGGCTTCAGTTTTCTAATCTCTATTTACTAAACATTTCTAGCTATACTCTTTCAAGTCCTACAATTCAGTGCACAGAGTCATCAGTATATCCTACCTGGCAAAATCCTGTCTAAGCAAGCAAAATTTTGGCCAGCATAGCCTAGAAAAGAAAGTTTTTAATAGTGTAAATTTGATTTAAATCAGATATAGTTATAAAGTTTTCAAATAAGTAGAGAGTTTACTAACCAGGTGTTCATTGTCAACTCTTATTTTTTAGTACCTTCCATCACAGGGTTTATTTTTTCATATCAAATAATCTTCCATACAGCATTCCATGTATTATTGAAAGGAAGAAACAAATATCTGTGCACACAAATTTTGAAACAGCAGATTATGTCACTGGTATATTCAGCCCAGTGCCAACAGAGCTGCATTTAAATACCCCAGCTGGCTGTGCTGGGCAACTGGAAACCAGCAGGAAGGCACTAATAAGTACTAGAAAAACTATTATTATTATTGTTATTATTATTAAATAGTAGTGGCCTGCACTAATAACATCACCTAAAGGTGAAAAATCAAAGCAAAGACGGAGATATTTAGAGGAAATAGAAGAGAGTGGGGATGAAGCAGGGACGAAAAAGGTATCAGAAGAAAATAAAAACAGGAGAAACTAAAAAAAGGAGACTAAAAGGGACTAAAACCATAATCCATTACAAGCAGAAACATCCACAGTCAAGATGTGAAATGAGAGAAATCCCAGTTGCAAAAAAATCCCAAGATATCAAAGGCACAGAACTAGAGACTGACAATGAGCTTGAAAAAGCTGATTTTCAGCCAGGTTGTCTCAAAGCAGCGTCCCAGGCACCCAAAGGTCGCATGACAAATCCCCAGACATTGTTTTGAGACATGAAGTAACCACAGTGAGGTGAACACTGCATTTATAAAGGGCAAAGGATACACAGGACCTTCTGTGCCACATCACATAGAATCATTTAATTCCAATATCCTTTTTCAGCAATGAAGGATGTGTCAAAATCCATTGTAGCGAACTTAAAATACCCATTTATGGTAGAGCTGTCCAAAGGCAGATTTATTCCTAATCCTGGGTACTGACCAAAACAGCCTCTGTGCTGGTAACATAATCTTCCTTGTGTAAATACCAATATCTCAGGAAACAATGGCATAAATAACTGATTCCCAAACAATGTTACTAAAAATAAATTAAAAAGCAAGCAAAAAGGCTGTTATCTCTGTTATACAAGCCACTGGAGTAGCTGTATACAGCAGCTTGGGAGGCTGACCCAAAAATCTGTATTAATATAATCATCCAGTTGGACCCACATCCAAACTCTTTTGAAACATGTCAGATTTCAAGGGCAAGGGTTTGAGGCTGCTGCTGGGCTCTCCAGAGGCAGAGCAGCCCCCTGAAACACCAGGCTGAGGGTCAGCCCCTGCCAGGCCTTCGTTCAGAGCTGCGTTACAAAACACTGACGTTGAGAAACTCCGGGGTCACGGCGCTCTAAGTGGAAAGGTTCTCACTCTGGTTTAGAGTCTGTTGGGAAGCTCATCTTCTAGAAAGTTCTCCTTAAAGAATATCTTTATTCTCCCCAAGGGCAGGAGTGTTCTTAATGACCTGTGGTGTCTCATCACCTGGATCATGTTGCTCAGAGAAGGAGCTGAGCTCTCTGTTGCTGCCTGCAAGCACATCATCATTTCCCTGCCGTGGGGACACAGGTCTGAGCAGGTGAAACAAAAGCAGACAGATGAGGCTGTGCCACATCCTTCAACAGCAGCAATCCCCAGGATACTGGGAGTACAAACCTCATCCTCCATCCTGCTCCGCAGGAGCCACTGTGGTGTTAGAACATTGCCCATTTTTTAAGTTACTAATCTGTGTTGTCAGCCTGTTGGAGTAATTTAATACTTGCACAGAGTGCTTGAGTTTCATGCTAAAATTAACAACTGTTTCTGCTCCTGCTGAAAGCAGATATGAATTTGGTCCTTCACTTCAAAGAGCCAGGATCAGTCTGGCTTGAATGTTTTAAGGCACATTACAAAAAAAAAATGAAACAAAATCCCCAACCCAGGCATCTAGAAACTGCAACATAAGGGAACTGAGCAGTTACAGACCAAATCCACTCCTCAGTACCTGCCACATAAGCCTGTTTCTGCATCTATCACTTCTATATTCTTACACTTGACTTTAACATCTTTGGTTGACAAGCCAAATCCTAGGTGATGACCCAAACTTTGCCATTCCTCCATCGACGTGTGCTCGCCCAGCAGTGGATCATGAACATACCTGTATTCTTCCTCCTCTTTGGAGTTCTTCTTGGGTTGGTATTTCTTTGAAAGATTCCTAAAATTAAAAATATAGATATATAAAATTAAATTTTAAAAATATCCTTTGAAGCTTAATCATGATCTTTACAAGCATGCACATTCTGTGAGGCTGGAGTTTTTATCTGCAGTGAGAAGACACCTTTCCAGAAGCACAACTATAATCATCAGGCTTTGATTGTGTTGTAGTAACACTCAAAGAATGGGCTGCACTGTGCTCCAGTCTCTGTAACTACAACAAAGTAGCAGATTCTGAACCCAAGAAGTTGCTGAATTAAGGTCATGCAGTCAATACACCTGGGTTGTGGTTCTGCTGATGCACAGATCTCCTTCATCTCATCTGGAGGAGAGGTTCTTTTAGAGTACAAGTCACCCCAGGGAAGGGTGATCTGAAGCAGCAGATGACACTCTTGGCCAGGCAGGTTTGCCTGCCTTTAGCAGGATGATTAGAAGGCAAAAAAAAAACCCTTCATAAAGCTGTGGGAAGCTGCACCGAGATGGCAAAAGGGGGATCATTTCGTGATTATCAACTAATGCTGGGGGAAGTGTGACATTTGATTATCCTAATTAGCACAGATGATTGCATCTCATTATCCCCAAGCCAACTACTGATTTAATTTTAAAACACCAATATGCTCTTGGAGTGACTGTATCTTAAATAAGAAAGCTGAACCTTGCTGTGAGCACATCTGACAGCGATTGTACGGCGTTCACTGTCCCGCACAGCCCTCAGCAGCAGCAAATGCAGGGATTTGTGATGGTGTGCTGCCCACCTGCCCCTCAGTGCACCTTGCTGGTATCAGCATCACGATGCACACTGCACTGCAGCTAACGTGTCCTTTAACCAGTGCACACCACAGAGCTGACCAACCTCACTGAGCAATTTCAAGGGCTTTTCAGTGCTCCTCTGTCCTAAACAGAGCCGTATTACTCTGTTCTCTCTGGCAGCTTCTCACCCTATTGTGAAAGGGAAGCCATTTGGTTTAGTTTTAAAGGGTTGTTTTAGCAATGAAGAGCAGCACACAAGGAGAACTGATGGAATCACTGTCCAAAGGAGCACCGAGTTTTATCCATGCCAAACTCTTTGGAGAAGTCCCAGAATACATCAAGTTGTAAAGAAACTGCTTTTTCAGAGGTGTAACCCATTCCCTGCTGATGCTGGTTTTACTGCTGACTTGGAGACAGCAGGGCCTCTCATCTCACATTTCTTATTCCTTTTGTTCTCCTTGAGGAATTAAGGAGCATCTGCCCCAGCAGAGGAGCAGCCAGAACGCTGGCAGATTTGCACAGACAAACATGTGTTCCTCAAATTTAAGTATCTCGACTGGAAGGGATCCAAACGAGTATCTCCCTCTCAGTCTGTGCCTTCTCTCCAAGAGCGTGCTCTGAAAAAACCAAACTTCTCTAGTTCTGCAGCTTCCACCAAACACCAGCATGGGAAGGGCTCTGCAAACTGTTCTGCAAGATGAAAATAAATCTTACAGCACCCTTTGCATGCCATGGGAATGTCTCCTTCCATGCACCTGCTTGAAGGGGAAAGGAAAAACCACAACAAAACAAGCACAGAAGGCTACAATAATAAGGCATTTTCACACAGACAAAACTCCATCTCCCTGCACTGTCATGCTGCCCAATTAATTCTGACACACACAGCAACTGGCTTCCTGTGAATCTTTAAAGGTGCAGAAATGCTACAGAGCTGAGGCAAAAAAAAAAAATCCAGTCTGCTTTCACAGACAAAAACCACTTACCAAGGATTAGCATCTGGGTTAAACACTTCATTATCTTCCATGCAATTTACACAACACACAAATTGAGTCTATATATTAAAGTTCTTTGATTATTTTTTTCCCTTTTCCAAAATCAGATGCAGGGGTTTAACCAGTTACACACAAAGACCCCCACAAGTGATAGTGAATCCAGAAGCATTCAGGAGTTCAGCATGTCCTGGTGCAGTGTCACCACCAGCACTGCCCAGCTCCTAGCTCAGGAAGCAGTGGCAGTGACACCTCCAGTGCTAACAGTGATTAGAGAGGGAAATAACAGGTAATAAAGACCAGCAGTAATACATCAGCTCTGGAGAGGTTCTGTGCTACCCTGAGCACCTGCCTCCACGAGTGTTTCTATTTGCCTTTCACTCTGCATCATTTTTTCTGCCTTTCCAGCTTGTTTCTCTGCTCTCTTATTTCAACTTGGGTGACAAATGAGAGAGGAGGAGATGTCAGACATCAGGGGTTCTGATTCTCACATTATCCTGACACCTGAAGCATTTTTTCCAACACATTTTCCTCAAGGCTATCTATCCATCATCACATTAGGCAAGGGTTTTGACACCCTTTGTGATGCTGAGTGCATGTGCTGTGCTAGGACACACCACCTCAGCACTGGGAGCACAGCATCCAGCACATCAATGTCCCATGGGGGTTAAAATAAGGAATCAGTATTCTACCATAGTTTCTACATCCCTTCCCTCCCAGCCTAGCTTAATGACTCAACATATATAATGCAAAACAACTAAGAGAATAACCATGTCAGATCTGAAGTGGACTCTCAAACCAGGGCTAATTGTAAATGGTATATTTAATATTTTAGGTTAGATCTACATACATTTGCAGAATTATAAAGAGGCAGAAATGTTTTCAAATAGAAGAAAATTAAAATTCAATAGATGACCAGGCTGAGATGCAGATAGTCAGAGAGGAGAAATAGCTAGTTAGGGAACCCAGGGACAGAACAGAAAATGCAAGCTTCACAAAAGGAAATAAATTTCAGCAGCTTTACTTACACTATAAACAAAATTGAGTTACATCCACAGGAGTACCTTGAGTTCACCTGTCTCTTTCTAATAGTATTTTCTGCATGTTATGACATGCAGTGATGTGATGCAGCCCTTTTACACCAAATGGATGTGGTACAAAAAAGGTTTGCACCAGGCTTAAGGACACTTATTAAATAAAAGCAGATGCATGATTTATTTTTCTTTTTTAATGTCCAGCACTGTTTTATCTCAACACTTGACAAGTCTACATTTTTGTTTTTTTCTTTTATACTTATAAGTTCTTAGATGCCTCCAAGCAGCCCTGTGTTTAAGAGCTCCTTGGGGACAGATGTATTTGTCCTCAAACCGTAACAAAACAGAGGGGCAAGAAACAAACTGACCACATTTTTTTGGGAAGTCTAGGACAGAATAAGAAATAAAGCTCAAGAATTCATCGTTTCTACATGGTCACAGGTAAAACCATCTTTCACTTTCGTTTACATTTTGTGTGTTTATTTTAATAGCTAAGCTCTTTACACCTGGGATTTGTCATCCTGAATACTCCAGTGAGTCTAGTGCCCAGGACTGTTCCTCAGACAGGCCAGCTCACACAGATACTCTGCTGGGCTTTCCCAGTCCAGTCACACTCTCTTTGTTCCAGCTCATTTTGCCTCTGTAATTCAATCTCTGCTCCTCTCCATAGGATGTGAGCAATTTGTTCCTGCACGAGTCATTTTCTGTTTCCTGCTTGTCTGTAGCAGAAACCCTGGGGAACCCTCCTGGCATTCCCCCGGGAGAGCACACAACTATCAAGGCATGGATTTATCTACTACCAGCTCCTCATAAATCACAGGCCATTGTGCATCTCAAATCCACTCAAACACAAGCAAGGTGATTTTTTTTTTTTTTTTTAATAGACACTGTGTTTTAGACACACAGATCAACTGAAATCTCAGATCCCATCTCTTTAAAACCCGAGAAGATGGAAAGAGTCCTCAGATTTATTATCACCATGCAAATAAAAGGTGAGTTTACTGGAGGGGTTAGGAATAATTATTCCTGCTCTCCCCTTCCCAGTTAACTCCAGCACTTCCAGTTTAGCACTGGTCACTAGTGGCTGCCAACAACATTGCCCCACAGGCAGCAGCAGGACCCCTGTGTGCTTTCCTCCCTTCTAACCCCTGACCACTTCTCAATTTTTTCTACCTTACTGGGATAAGCAAGGTAATATCTACTCCTGTGGGAGGGCTCTTAGCACCTCTTCCCCAGGGTCTGACCTCAAGGAAGATGTTTTCTGTGGCTGGTTCACACGTACTCATCTCTGTCTACAATCAAACCAGACATGGACATGTAGAAAATACCCAGCAGGAAGTATTTGAGATTAATTCACAAAGATCTGTGCTCTGATCAGGAGGCAACTCAAATGATTGTAAAACTGTAATTCAAATATCAGGCTGTAACCTTGTTAACTACATAGGAAAAATTACCAAGGGCTGTGGCTGACTTTCTGACCTGCAGCTCCTTCCCATGCACGTTCAGAAAGTGCCTTTGTAAAAGAAAACATAAACTTCGCCTAACAAATGATCATTATTCTGTTGAATTTGCTGCACAGCAGCCCAAATTTCATGGAAAACATTACAATGCTGTCCTCAAAGCCTGAGCCATTAATCATGCATAAACCGTGAGTAAGCCCTAGTGGGCTGCTCTGCCACCTCAATAACCTCTCTTTTTGCACAACATATGATTACTAGCAGATACAACACAACAGGATCTTAAATTAACTTTTACTTTCCAATCTCTAAATGAAAGCTATTTTCTAAAAGCCATTATTATAAACAAAATCACCACTGATATGGCAAACCTAGGGTTGATTACAGGCTCTGAAGAGATGCAACTCCAAGTCCAGAACTTTACATATCAACTTACCTAAGCTGCTTTGCATAGCTGAGTTCAATCTCTGTTCTTTCTTTTACAAACTTGATGTACTTTTCCAGAACATCAATACCCCACTGCGTGTGTTTTTCTAAGTTGTCAAACTGGTCCTGCAATGAATCAAAAAAAAAAAAAAAAAAAGTTTAGTCTCATTGAACACAGAGACAACTAAAATTAACTTACAAAGGGAGTATCGCCATACAGAAAGTGTTGTTAATATTTTCCATTACCAGCTAGATATTTTTGTACTGAGACAGGTTCTTAATCAACAAAAATCTGTATTTTAACATGAGCCCAATTCAGTAACATTCTTCATTACTCATTTCTGAATCAGTTTCATTCCAGAAATACTGGCACTTCTACTAAATACCATCTTCTAATATGAAAACATACTTAGACGTAGGATAAGAAATAGCTATTCTTGACAGTATTTTGTTTTACTCTGAAGGAATTAATAGAAGCTCCATGAACTTGGGATCTACTCCTAATTAATAATTTTGATTTTCATATGAAAATCGTAGATTTAGTCTCCAGCTTTGTCAGCGCTATGAATTTAAAATGTTATTTGGAACAGTTATTCTTTTTACAGAGCAGACTTCGATTCCTCTGTAGCCTGTTTTGTTCTAAAACAGACAACACAATGCCCCCCAAAATGACATAAGCTGTATCTTCTGAAAGTTTTCTTGTCCACCTCCATTTATATACAGATACTACTTTGTTCTTCAAATATTGTTGCCCTCAAAAACAGTCACACATGTTTTCAATAAAACCAAGAACATTCCACAAGTCAGTTTGGGATTTGCAGATGCCAAGAGAAATTAAGCAACTCTAAATCCAAATTAATTATCTGAGCCAGTTTATTACTATCTGCAGATTTCAATTATAATCACCTTATTTTTCAAAATTTGGTTACTTCAACAGCACTCAAATTCCACAATCATCCATTCCACACAGCTTTGCAGAAGTTACTGTTTCTACAGTACTTGAAATATCATTTTTAAACTGTGATACATTGAATACTTATTCTGACAGACATACAGTGTAAAATTTATTTGCCATCAGGTTCCATCATGGTTTACGAGGAAAACAGAGAGTAAGTTTGTACAATCCACAAATTAGACTGACCATGTTTTCCAAAAACCTACAAACAGCACCTGATTTGGGTCGGATGCTGAGCTGCCACTGGCAAAGATTTTGACACAAGTGATGCTTCTCTGCAAAAGATTTGGCCCTGTGACTCAGTCTGCAGAGCTATCACTGAGTTACAAAAGCCAGACAAGCCCACTCCCTTCAGACAGAGAGCAGAAAAATAACTGAAAGCTACAGCAAAGCCTGGCTTGTGAATATGTTGCTTTTATCAAATACCACTTTCTGCTCTGGAGCACACGTGGCTGTGACAGTGAATTACAGTGGTGGCAGGGGAGACTCTGCCAGCACTGAATACAGCCATGTACACAGGAGCTGATAAAGAAAATAAACCTGCTAATAAAACTGCTGAACTATATTTTGAAGGGGAGAAATAGGAACCGTGTTAAGAAGACAAAATTTGCAAAACACCATCAAGAAGCAAGTTAAACCAGCAGGTAAGACGTGTGGAATAGGACACACAGGGTTTGTGCTTCGTGTGTGTGCTCTGGTTTAGCAACAGGTACCATTTCAAATCTAGGTTTCAACTTAAGTTATGTCAGTTTTAGTCAATTAAAGAGGCACTGGGGGCAGAACAGCAAAAAGGTAATAATATAAAGTTAGAAAAATATAAAGAACTTCTAAGTGCTCCAGGATCAAGTGTTCCAGGAACTATGAGAAAATGGGCGACTAAAGTAAAAAAATTAAAACTACACAGAACAAAATTGACTTCCAGCAATATAAATCACCCTTGAATCAGTGCAGCATCAGTCACTCAGAAAGAGGATGTGTGCATTCTGCAGAAAGGGAATACCCAGACCAAGAACGTACATGTTTGCGTATATACAAATCTCGATTTCAGACGATTTCACAGCTGGGGAGAAGACAAAATCAGGGGTAACATAATGGTCCTGCTCCTGCCAGAGGGCTCAGCTCTGCCTGGAGTCTGATGCCAGCACAGAGAAGCACCTTCTGGCTCTGCTTCAGATAAACCACCTCTCCCTCTCTGGGATTATGCTGGAGTCAGGAGAGCAGTGCAAACATGGCCTTTTTAAGGTTTCTGATAAAGAGGTCTTCTAGCTCTCCCACACCCTGCTCTTCCACAATTTACATTATTTAACATAAACACATGCATATAAAATAAATACCCCACAGGGCAGTCCATTAGTCACAAGTTTACATGGATTCACACACTCCTGATTTAGAGAAGGGAAATCTCAGGCAGGGAAATTCACTCCCTAACCCCTGCAAGCAAATTTAACCACCTTTATCAGATAGCTCATATTTGTACCAAGAAACTAGCTTATAATCCTACTGTGACCCCATCCAAAGAGGAAAGGTCAGAGGAAAGAATGCCTTTCAAGGAGATCCTGCCCTTCAAGGTAATCCAGATTTCAAGATAGAGCAGGTTCACCCTGAAAAGGCAACCCTGGTGGTGGCTTCTCCAAACCTCCCACCATCATCCCACCCTGAATCAATTCCCAGAGCATCATGTAGATCAGAGTTTGAATAAAAACCCAGAAATGGCTCCAGGTAGCTGCCTCAGTGTGGGCTCTGATCCCACAGAGGGACCTGCTGGGCTGTTTCTAAGGCCTCACTAGGCCAAGTTTGGTGAACTAAAACTCCCTGAGGAGCAGTGTAAGAGGAGCACACGGTCGTGCAGCTGTCGGACAGATCAACCAGGGGAAGATGCTGAATTTCTATTTATAAAGTGAGATGAGGCACTTGCCCTGTGCCAAGCTCTAGGCAGAACCACCTCAAAAGTACAAGCACTGACCTCCACTATTGAGAAGAGAGGCAAGGGGAAGTTTAACTCTCTGCAGATCTGCAGATTTGCTAAGAGAAGAGTTTCTGTTCTTTTCTGGGCATGAACAGTTTGGCCCAAGTGCCATTTCACTCGGCAGCCAACGCCCCACAGCAGTGTGTTACACTGGGGTCACGCATTCCATTGTCCCTTCCCTTTGCTGAGTGCCTTGAGGATGAAAAAAAGTCAGTAAAATTGGCAACACCATCACTGGCTGAGCATGAGATTCCAAAGAAAGGGCAATGCAGCCAAAGGGACACGACACAGATTGTCCTCCTTGTTCCATGGACCTGGAAAGACACTGAAGGTAGGCAAAGGCTCTGAGTTAATGTTAATGAATCGTAGGGATGACACAGGACACAAAATGTGTTGATTGTACAGCGTAACCTTCAATTCATGGAATCCCAAAACTCAGAGATACATGTAATCAATGCAAAATAGGACTTCTGAAAAAGAGATTTTTGAGAGCAGTTAACAACCATAATCAATATTGAAAACACTTTCTAGAAATTGATTTACTCTTCTCAACGTTCATTACAAAAATGTACTATCAGATGGAATCTAAAGAGTGGAAAAAACTCCTCAATTATTCTGGAGTCTAATGAGAACAGCACATGTTTTCAGCACAAAGTGCACCAGTCCTGGCAGTGATGGTTTAGCAGGTGAACTGTGCCCCTGCAGCTCTGCAGGTTCAGTCATCAGCTGCAAGAGGGCTCAGGTGCCCCTTGAGCTGCTGTTTCAGCTTTCAGTTTCAACACACAGACTCTCCTCTGTGAGTTTTTGCAGCATCCTCACCCTTCCAGCCAGGGAGAACATTAGGAAACAATAAACTCCACAGGGCTTTAGCATTCGAGAAAACAAGGCAAGAAATATGATGCAATGTCCAGTAAGAACGCTCCCACTTGACCACAGTGAGGAAGAAACAAAAGGTCACACTGCACCTGTTTTCTCTGAAAAAGAAACACCAAAACATTTTCTACAAGAATTCACTACTTTCCTCTGGCTCAGAGACTGGTTCACACCTAAGAACATTTTTTGAGCAGAAATACTGCACTGACAGTCAGTTGTCTATCACAGTAGGCTCCCACCACAGCCTTCATGTTACTACGTCCTTCCAACCTGCCAAATCTCATCTTCTCCCAGTTTCAAGTGCCTGTTTATTGTGGCATCAGCTTACTAAAAAGAATAGCCTTCTAATTGACCGTCACAATGTGCATGTAATTAAACCACTTATGTAACCGTAACTTACCCCCTTCACCAGATTCCACCTGCTTCCCAAAGCCAGCAGCATGTGCCACTACAAACACTTCCTCAGGTGATGGAGGAGCTGGAATACAGGAGCTGACCCACCTGGCTCACACAGGTGGGAAAGCAGAGCCTCCGCTGCTTAAAACAAACCGTTTGGAGCTTAACATGTTCTTGAGCACACACGCAAAAATCGAAGCTCAAAAGAGGGAAGTAGAACTTTAGTCATTACCTTGAACAGGAATTTGACATCCAAGTACCCAGAATGCTTTGAATATTTTAACCCTAAGGCAAAGCGTGTTTCTAAATTCATTTTCTAACTTCATTTCTGTTTCCATTAATTCTCTCCCGGTGCTTTTACCACTGCCCAAATAACCTCCCATCCATGCATTCTTTCTGAAATTCGGCTGCATGCTTGTTACCCTGACAATGCTTAAAATGGAAATAGTGCTGCCCATTTGCTTCGCTTCATTTGAATGGTTACTTTAAGCTGTCAAATCCCCTTCACTTCTCAACTGCCCTCCTGAAGTCACATTCCCCAGCTATGCGAAGTATTTTGGGAAGAGGAAAGTTAGCCATTAAGGAAAAAAAAGAAAAACAAAAGAAAAATCTTCTTCCCATTTCTCAGCCAGATAATATGGAGTACAACCAATTATTGAGCAATAAAGTGTTATTCATGAGGTCCTTGAAGATCAGCTCAGTGAGATATTCTTTCCTCTTTCTAGAAGGCTTCCATCTATTGTGAAATAGTTCAACACACGGTGTTCAGATCCAATGATGGGCCTTCGTTTGCCAGCAAGGGACTTCAGCCTTAACACAGACTGAAATAAAGGAAGTGTCCTCACTTTCCTCTTGAGCTTCAGCCTCAGTCTCTCTGCAGCCAAACAGACTCACCCTGCCCAGCTCCACCACACAGCCAGGCCACAGGGACTGGGGTTTCTACTTGGTTCCAACAGTGAACAAAACATTAGATTCTAGGAGAATTTACCAATTAATTCTGCAATTTAAATCTCCCTGTCAAACCTGCCCAGAGCAGACAGAGCTGGCAGCGTGTACTGTACCAGTATCCAGGCTGAACTGTCACTGTCACCCTTTCTGCTGCTGTCACAGGTGACAGTGCAGAAGCGTGAAATTAAGAATGCTAACACAGAGACAAGTAATGAAGAAAGACGATGCTGAAAATTCAGATGCTAATAGCAAATGAAAAGCCTTTATATTTAGCATACTCCTCCTGTAATTCTAATACAGCAACACAACAAAAGACCTAGGATTCTTGAATGTTAAGAATATTTGAAGACTTTCTACTGCCTCATTCCCAAGTGAGTTTGCTTCTGTTTCCTCACAAAATTATTTGTTTACATACTGTCCTTAATAACAAAAATAGGAATAGGGGAATTAAAAGCTAATTTTTACCTCTGATCATACCTTCTCCTCCCACATCCCTTTTTTTTTTAAACACTCTCATTCACTTTCATAGGCAAAGAGGAATTAAAGCGAAGATTAAGAATACACTACAGTGTTCAAATTCTAAATTACTTTTTTTAGATTCCATGGTTTAACAACTTCAAATTATAAAAATAATTAACGAGATGATGAGCCCTTCACGGGCTCGGCTGAGTCCCATATGGCACTACAGTGCTGGCAGAATACACGGGAATTCAGATCACACATCCTCAGAGACCTACAATAAAGCTATATGCAAATGTTAACAGTCTCCAGGCAAATTAATAATGAAAGAAAATGCATAAAATACAGGCTACCACTGCAAGAGCCTTCCAGAAAACAGAGATGAGTAGAAAATACCAAAGCAATTCAGCATCTGTTGACTCAGCCACTACTGATGAGAATCAACTTCCCACACAAAACTTGTCAGCAACAGTCAGTGAAACCCTCAGTTAATGACTCTAAACAAACATCCCTGATTGTATATGGAACACAGGACACCAACCTTTCCCTTCCTGCAGCAGAGACAAGGAGCACTCACGGCACCATGGAGCACGTATGAATGGGGCAGGGAGACCATCTCTGCCTGGTTTACACTCAAAGGATGCTGTGGCTTCACCGGCCGTTTTCTGAGTGCACCCTTCCATTCCCCCACACATCCGGCTCTTGTTAACACAGCTATTTATGATCACATGCATTTGTCATGCAGATCACCTCTTCAGCCACACGTGCTTCATTTCGTTTTACCCTTCAAGTATTAAAGAAATTCTTCCTGACCTGTAAAGTAAAGCCTAGCGCTCAAAAAATCACGTAATGTACAAAAAGCATAAGAACAAAAAAGTAAAGCATAAAATACTGTAAAAAGCAAAAAAATAATGCCCTGTAAAATAAAAATCGTGAACTCACCCCCTAATTAAGCCAACTCACTCACTTCCGCGTTACCAAAAAGTATATAATACTTACTGCTTACACAATAAATACTATTTAATCATCCACCATATTAGTGTCTGTAGTCTCTAAGCCAAAAAAATAACTTAATCTCTGCAAGTCTTAACTAAAGCAACGCAGCAACACTGACCTTTCACCAGGATGCCTAAACGGGCATAATTTCTGCTTGAGCTGAATAATAAATAGCCCACAGAAAAAAAGCCATCTTACTTGCCCATCTCCATCTTCCTTTCATTGCCATCTCCTGAACATGTTTGTTCATAGAGCCCTCGTGGTTAACTATTCTATCTCTTCTATTCACATGGGAACTTGATCTGGTTAGGAGAACACAGAAACAAACATAAGATTCTTTCCTGCATTAGGAAACTGAGCGGATTTCAAACGTGTGAAGGGGAATTGACAGCAAGCAAGAGTGGAAACAGACTGTGTTTTAGGTTGAAATACATTTTATGTTGCTAGATAAACTCACTTCTAATTGTCCTGCTTATTTCAATAGACATTATGAATAAAGCAGTTTCTGGGCCATATTTCAGCCTTGAAATGCTTACTCTCTTCAGCATTTTGCTGAAGCTGGAAAGCAAAATAAGTTCTAATATTTATGCCAGTTTTAATTTAAATAGAAAATAACATTGCCCCAGTATAATAGCAAGGCCCTTTGCACAGCCTTGTAATTGCTTTTGAGACCAACCACACTCATCCCCACCCCAAAAACCACCTCCCACAAACTCAAGAGTGACCCCCTCCTGCTAATTAAGCCAAGGTGCTGTCCCACAGGCAGGTGTTGGCCATACCTTAACCCAACCTGGATGAAAACCTGACTTAATTCCAGCAAGAAGCATGAGAAAAGCTTCTTCTGAGAAAAGCCATGAGCAGCTGGCACAAAAGCCAGCACCTGGAGAGCAAGATGAATATTCCAGCTGCTCTGAGGCAGGGCCAGTCCTGGGAGTACAACCAGATCATCAGGGCTGACAGGGAACCAATTTGATTGCAACATCTCACAGAAAGATCCACCTACATCAGAGCTGCACAGGTACATCCCCCACTAATGAAAGGGGTGAGCTCTGTACTGCTGAGGGTTAAACCTTCCTGTAGAGAAGGTGCCCAACACCGGACTGAAACACGGCGCTGGGTTACAGCAGCAGAGCAAACGCCAAGCTCCCGAAGCAGGGCTGGGAGGGAGAGTGGCTCTCTGGGCAGCAGCACAGAGCAACAGGTCGGCAAGAGGACACCTCTGCTGCTGGAGAGGTCAGCGGGAGCACAGCCACACTCCCGCCGTGGTGACCCACTTTAACACCCATTATGGAAGCCTTGCAAAATCCAGCACGTGGATCACGGGGGGAAGCTTCCCGGTGTGAGTACAACCGATGTCATCGACTGCCAAGGCATTCACACACACACACACACACACACACGCTCTCAGTGTCTCAACGTCTCGTTCTCTCTGCTGACAGCTTAAACTGTGAAGTGAAACTGCTCCTTTTGCAGCAGCCAGAAGGCTCTGAGTCAGAGGCCACAGAAGCAGTGGAGCTCCGGGAGCAGGTGATCCTGCAAGAAACCTCCTGGTCCTGCCAGCAAAGGCTGCTCTCGCCACTACAGCCAAGAGCCTTCCTCGCCAGAGCCCAAACCAGCTGAAGCCCCAAACCCTCCACCTCTGCCATCCTGGTGTCAAACCAAGCCTCCTCCTCCCCCTGTGCCTGCTGTATCCTGCAAAGGATGTGGTAAAGCAGAACTTGTAGTCCCTTCGCAGCAACAGGGCAAGTAACTGTGCTAACACAGCAGCCAGGAAGGAAGGTGAGAGAGGGGATGTTCCATCTGAGAGAGGATGTGGTTGTTGGTACTGCAGCAGCTCAGAAAGATGCTGAAAGAGGTAAGATAACAGAGAGGAGTGATTAATTCTGGGGACTGGGAAGGCAGGAGGATGTGATGAGCTCAACTGCAGCAGGACAGAGCTGGTGAGCAACAGGTGATTAAGAGAAACAGCAACTGAGCCAAATACCAGATAGTGAGCAACAAATAAGGCTGTTCCTTGTTTCCTTGGAACAAGCAAGTTTTGATGGTAAATTGTGTAGGTTACATGTCCTGGGCAGCATGGACAGAAGCACATCCAGCATGGAGCATTATCTAGGTGCTATTTTGGTTTTATTCAAACAGTTACCTGAAAAGGCCATACTGAGGCATCACCCGCTGTTATCAGTGGGAGATCCTTCTAAAGATAGTGTTGCATCTCTCGAAAGAGGAAATGTGCTTCTTAGACGTGTCACAGTTTCATGCTCTTGAAAATGAATTTCATAGTTCTCTTAGAATAAGGAAAAGGCAAGGCTCAAAAATCACCATTTGCAATGTCCAAGGGCACTTTTCATAGATGGCCATGATGCAGCAGCAATTCACTTCCTTCAAATGAATTTATACACTTTGAGGTTTGAGGCACTGCATGACTTTGCCACAATGAGAACCATCTGTCATGAGCAGCCCATTCAGAAAGGAACACTTCTCTTCAAACCTACAATTCTGCTTATAAAACACACTCAAGAAACCCCAGAACAAGACACAGTTTTGTTTCAAAATACATTATAATGTGCAAATTACAACCCAAGATGTAAGAAAGCTCTTAAAGAACAAGATAATAAGAGAGAAACTTCAACTAATGCCAGATGTAAGGTCGGACTATTTTTATTGAAGGACTGAGTGCATTTCAACCTTTTTATGCACTTGTTCAGTTATTTAAATTGAAGACAAACATGCACATGCTGGTTCTTTTGGGGATTCTAGTGCAATTCAACTGATTTAAATGAACTTTTTTGTACTATGTATGAGGACAAACAGCAGAATCTAGACTTTAAAATCCAGATTCACCAGCTAAGCAAAGGTTCATAACTACTAAAATCTACTGAGGCCAGAGAGATGATGCATCTCTAGTATTAGCATTAATTATACCCACAAAACTAATTAAAAAAAGAAAAGAAAGAAAAAAACAAACAAAACAAAGCAATGCTAACCTCCTCCTTGTGCTCATCCTGGGGGAACAGGAATGGGATAAAGATTTGGTTTTTGCTGACAGTATCCAGAGCTGCAGCCTGAAAGCTGCAAGGACCCACAGGGATTCACTGTTCCGTGCATTATAAACAAGAGCTTTGAAAATGAGCAGATCCTCCTGGTTTGTGGGGCTCTGCTGCTGGGAGGGTATAAATCATGAGCTGCAGCAGAGCTCCAGATCCGAGCTGCCTCCCCCAGGAGTTGCAGCATGGTAACAATGCTAAATATACGCTGCTGTTGTTCCAGGAAGGTTTTTCAGTTGACAAATGTTGCAACTTTTCACTGTTCCCCAGCACCATCCCACTTCCCCGATTTAATACACACCCATTCGTTTCTTCTGAAATTATTTGAACAAACGCAATTTTAGAACTAATTCCCAGTAAATCTTTTGCTGTCTGGCCACATCTTGGATTAACCGTTGACTGATTTTCATCCTCTCTTTTTTTTTTCCCCCAGTCTGCGAAGCTCTCCCTTAATAATACCAGCTGTTAAAACAAAGATCAACAAGAGCTCTTGCCCACGGTTTCCCCTTTGGGCAGCTGTGTACTGATTATTAAAAATGAGCCATAGAGCATTCCTTCTTATTGCATGGCATGGATAAATACAATAGAAAGCCAAACGAGCCTGCTGATCCATTTAAAAGAACATACAAAAAAGGCAATTTTGCCCTCTTAACCAAAACCATACTGAATCACAATAGCAGAATTTTATCCACAAGAACGATACTTGAAACTGTAGCAGTCTGTGGGAACGTTTTTTGGGGAAATTAGCTTTTTGCCCAACTTCATCGCAAACCAATGCCATACTGACTTCATCACGTAGAATACCCAAGTTGTTCTATGCAACCCCAAAGTCAAAATTTGTTCATTAGTATCAAAACTTTTTGAATATGATTCAGCTCTGAGCACACAGTTGGGGTTTAGGAAAGGGTTTTGGGGGGATTAATTTGATTTTTTTTTTAATATGACCACTTAAAACAATCAGTGACATTGGTACACTTTGCAAATAAGAGTCCTTGATCTCCCTCTATCAAAATTAGCCCAAAAAGATAACAGTTAAAAAACCACCAAAGGTCTCGCCAGGTATGCCTGGTATTCTCAACAGCAAAACTTCTAATCTCCACTAAATAAATGCCCAGTGGGTGTAGAACTGAGCACGTGTGCAAAGCTCTTTTCTACACACGTTAATGCAAAGATGTATTTATTCACCAAACACAACAGCCTTTACTCCTGATACTCCTCCTCACCTCCTCCCCTGGCTGTGAAGCCAGAACCGACCAAACCCCAATGCAGGCACCGTGTCCTTCCAGGATGTTCATGCAGACACTTGGAAAAGAAAAATGTTGTAAAAATCACTAATTCTGCATAGCTTGAGGCTGCCTCCTGGAGTCACTGGAGCAATGGCAATAACTAGGGTTAAAAAAATAAGCCCCCTCCACTTCAGAGTGTTCCAAACCCTTCCCTAAAGTTCAAAAGAAAAGTGAAGGTCTGAACTGACTGTTGCCTCCTCTCACTTCCAAATTAAAAGGAACAAACTGCTGAAAAACTTCTTTGTAGATGGGGTTCAAAAAGCATTTAATACCTTAAATACCATGACATGACAAATACAATCCTAGATTTTTCAAGAGCCACTTCACACTCAAGACCAAATAAGATCACTGCTATGCCTGAAGTATTTCTATCTGCCATTGCATTCCATTTTTAACCCAGAAATTAGATTAGGTGCTTCCACTCTGATCCAAGAAATAGTGAAGTTTCCAGAACAGAAGATTATCAGAGAGATATGCAACTCAGAAATCTAATGCAATGGATAGAATGACAATGTCAGAGTGCATAACATTTAAAATGTCTGTAAACAACAAAGTTGGTCACTTCAAAATATGTTAATGAACTCTGCTCAAAGTGCATTTCATAATTCAGAATTATCTACTCATACACTCCACTCTGTGGAGCGGAATCAAGCTACACTGGCAAAAAATGGATAAATTCTGGAACTAGGCCAGAAATATAAGCAAAGAGCCTAAAGAAAGCTGTCGAGACTCTCTGCCTTAAATCCATCTATTAGGGTTTCTCACGCAGTTTTTTTATTACAATAAGACCCGGCCCTTCCTATAGCTGTAAAAGTGGCGACCAAGACAGTCCTCTAACATCCTGCCACGTACTTTCCTTTCACCCAATACCTCGCTCCTCTCAGTTTTTCACTGATAAACACTTCAGAGGAGAGCTTCACCCCAGCTGCATCTGCACTCCGCAATGTCCTAGAGTCGGGCCATTTCTCTCGATTTTGACAAAAACATTGTTTCAGTCTGATCCCACTTGCATAAAATATTCAGACTCTAAGCTGATCCTTGCCATGCTTCTCCTCCTCTACAAAAGACAACATCATCTGTATGGCCATAGAATTACCAAGCTAAAATATGGTCAGACCAAAGCTAATGTGGCAACTCTACCACTGACACATCTTGCCAAGGATCAGAAACATCCACCTGTGCATCAAAGCATGAATTCCTATTGATAATAATTCTCCAATTACTTCAGCCTCTTATCCTTTGGAGGAAGACAGCATATCCTCCTATTCTCACATGCTCACTTCTGTGACATTTCTGTGAAATTTATCCTCAGGTAACAACTCCCATTAATTACAGTGTGAACTTGTGTTACATCAAAGTTTAAATCTGAGGAAAAGTAATCGCATTTCCCTTAAGCGAATAATCACTGTACAAAGCCTCTCAAACTCCACTGGGTCTCCCCCTTCTCCCAACAGAAGCCTCTCTCAGCTCTCAGTACTAAGACTGCAGCAAAACGAAATGAATGCATCAAAGTAGGTGGAATAAGAAAGGGGAAATATTGTGCAAAGTGCTGACCCACCAGAAGTATACAAAGCATTTGTTCAGCGGTGACAATGCATTAATTTAATCTGAGGCAAATTACCAAACAAACATCAATTAAATTACATGCTAGACGACAAGAGAAAGTTCTCCCACACACATTTCAGGTTTGCAGAGTCAATAGAGCAGCACAATGCGCCCAGGATTGCGATGGAGTCATCCTGGCTGCTCATGACATTCACCACGGGACATATGACAATCGCAAGGATCTAAAGAGAAAGAAGTAAATTTAACTCCATCACACTAAACAAACATTCACACGAGAAGAATAAAGAGACCACGTGTCACCCAGCCTCATAAAGTGCAAGAAATCAGAGCTCCCTAGCCGACAAATGACACTAAGGAAACGTGCAGAACTAGAGTTTATAGCACAATTGTCTCTACCATCCATCAATTTGAAGTGCCCAAGCACTTGATCAGAGAGCATTTAAGCAAGTTGTAGCAGCAGCAAAGACTGGCCTGGTCTAACAGCAGCCTCGTTGTGCTAAGTGCTGCCTTTATCCCAGCAGATCCAGAAGTGGGACAGGGCACAGAAATCAGAGACGCGTGGGGAACCACGGCGCGGCGAGCGAGGCTCGGTGGTTTGCTGCCCGTGCCACAAGGACGCTGCAGGACGGCCACGCTGCCAGCCCCAGCACACAGAGCTCAAGTTCACTCTGCTGACCATGCTGTGCCAGCCAAGACAACCTAAAATTACAGTTTCTAGAAAGTAGGGCAGCTACAGACTGTCCAAACCTTTTGGTCTGGCTCTCTACACAGCCTCCGGCCTCTCAAAGAAAAACAGTCAGAATGTTTTATGGAAATAAATCAACAATTACAGTCTCTTTTGACCAATATGGCTTGGAAACCTGAGCATTAGGAATAAATGACATTTTGCCATCCTGAGCTAGAAGAGCAACATCCTTTGATCCTTTAAGTAAGGACTGCTTTCCTCAGCAAGGATATTCTGCTCCTAAGCTGGACAGGCAAGTCTAGCTGAGCAAAGGGGTAATCCAGTTTTCTTGTGACAACAATCTCATTTCCTTAGGTTCCAAAAACACACGTGAATATTTTATAACTCATGCTATAACAATGATGATACCATGATACAGATTTCAAGCTTTCACTGCACTTGAAGAAATACCTTTACAATCCTAAGGGGAACTACATCAGTAAGCAGATTCCTATTAATATAGTTTTCAGACACAGTCATGAAGAAAATCACTACCCAATTTAAAGCAGTGCTTATTGGAGCCAAGATTAAAAACCACATTTGGGTCACACCACTCTGACCACTTGCCTCTGCTCACCCCATCTTCTAGAACCACATATTTGCCTAAATCCAGGAACAGTGAAACAAGGGACAGCATGGAACACTGGATCTTTTAGATTTCACTAAAATATTTGGGTTCATCCTCTAAATAAAATCATCTACTTCAAGACCTTGAAAATTGACTTCTAAAGTTTTAAACTTTTTGTTATTTTCGACAATAATTCATATCTCTCTCCAGCTGTCAGGCAGAATATTGGTTTTGAGGGAGGAGAGTGTTGGTTCACTAGACAAAGGCCGAAAAAGAAAAATGGTTTAATGTCATATCAGTTCTACTCCGGCATTTAAATATTAACTTAAAATGAAGCTGAAAATACACATAAAATCAGGTTGGCTTCATCCAGCCTCATTAAAACCACATTATGTTAGTTTACCTAACTGCAAAGGCAAATATTTTTTCAAAATAAATCCTGTGCATAAAACCATGCAATAAATGTATCCATTGGCATCTAGATAAAGGCACTAATAGGAGGCTCATATAATCAGCTATACACTAAAACCTAGAGCACAATCAAGCTCCAAGACAATTAATACTACCAGGAAAAGCTCTTACTAACTTTCCTAAGCCCAGGACCAACAATCTTTCTGAAATACAGATCTCCAAATTCTTTATAAAGCTGGTAAGGCTACGGCAAGCAGACAAGAATTTAAAACCCTCTTTTAAGGAGTTTAGAGCCAACAAAGCTCCTGGTATTTTTGTGCCATTGCAGGCTCCTGTAACACTGCAGGCATTTAGAAGCACCAGCAAATTAATATGCTGCACCAACTCATTTGGTGAACAATCTCATTCAGATCTTAAGCTGCTTGTCCGGGGTTCTGAATGTGTGAGCAGGCTGAAAAAATCTGAGGCGCCGCAGATATTTCCTGAAAGGGTGCTACAGTTTTTCAAGTGTAAAGCTGCTTGCTGTACTTTGGACTGGTTACTGGGACAGCAATAAAAAGCATTCTTGTGTCTTGAGGGCAAACAAAACCAAGACCACCACACCACATACATCATGATGTGCTTAGCCAAAGGACTAACACGAACCATGGTTAAATGTTATTAAAATCTTCGTCACGGAGAGCTGCCGGTTAAGTCTGGGTCAGTGTGACAGCACAGTGTGTTTTACAGGAATATTTCTTAATTAATTGGTTTATTATGACTCTGTAATAGCAAAGTGGGCTGCTCACAGAGCACATGGGGTGGAACTTTGTGCCTAAAACTACAGATATGTCATCCTGATTTCCACTCTTCTCACGTTCCTGGAAGACCACCACAACACCACCAACAAATAAACACAGGGAATGCTTACATTACAACCTGCTCCTTGTGTTTTCCTATCACAGCAATAACAAACTATGAAGCATCAAAGAGGACGGCAAGCACAGTGCTGCTCTTTTCTGTCACTGTTGTGGGAGGCAGTCTAAAAAATGCTTGTCATTTCCAGAAAGTAATGGATTCCCTAACTCTGGCATGAACAGTGCCCACAAATTGCACGCAAATCCGTCACAAATTCACTTCTTCACGAGAAGAATGATTCTCCATTTAACATCAGCAGCTGATAACAGAGCACTAACATCAAACACAGCCAGTTCACAGATGAAAGTACTGCAAACAGCTTAAGAGCAGACTGACATCTCGCAAGAGAACCACGAATTTAGGTCAGCTCATTGCTGTGCTGTTCAACAGAGGAACAGGAAACAAAGTGATGTGCAGAGTAAGATGTTGATCACTTGGGCTCAGTGTTTCCTGCAGCAAGAGAAGAACTGCAGCCCACTTTCAGTGTAACTTCTGCAAACTTGCTGCGACCGGACCAGCCTGCAAGGTGGAGACTGGGTCATTCCACTCAGGAAACAGAATCTCCCTGTCTGGTAGCATCCACAGGATTCACAACGCAACAGCCTCTAAAGAGAGGTGAAGCTGTTTCCTACATTATTTTTGCACAGAGCCATGTAGGGCACCTCACAATCACATCTTTAAGGAGTAATTCATTCCTGAAATGAAAAGAAAACACACACATTCCATCCTCCCTTTATCAGGGATGTGTAAATATTACCCCCACACAACTTCAGAAGTCTAGATTGGGAGGGTTGTAAGCAGATGCCATTAAATATTGATGTTGTATTTCATTTTTTGCATGACTATTCATCTGAAGAGAATTAATTAGTACATTGAGAAAACAACCCTTTGAAATGTGGCTGACAGACATACACACATTTTATAACATGCAGGGAACACTGCAATACCTAAAATAAACTGTACTATCAGCCTGCTGTACTGATTTTCAATATCAGAAGATACAATAAAACAGATACCCTCTATTTTACTTTTAGGTTTGTCCCAGACTACAGTAACTATTCAGTAGTTACAATTTCTCAACACAGAAGAACTTTCATAACAAACCTGGGCACAAGAGAAATTGCCATGTTTTACCCCAGACCAGAAGAGCCATGTGATGGGAGAGGTTGAGGATTTCCACATCCTTGAGTGTCTTGGGCTCTCTCCTTCCAATCTTTCTTGTCCTTAATTCATGTCACACAATTTGCAAGACAGGGACCATCAGTGCCTGGATTGCACAGTGCCTATCCAGCACAAGGGGGGTGGGATCTCCAGAAAAAAATGCTGACAACGAGCCCAAGTTCATTAAACAAATATTTAAATTAAAAAACAAAACAAAACAAGGGACTTCCAGAACAGTACAATACTTTAAGCGCTGCACTTATTAAATAAAAGCAGAAACCCAAGTGTTACAAGGATTGGCATCCTATAAATGACATGGAGGCATTCCTCAAAAGTCCTGCTAGATGGACTTCCAATTAATTTATTACTGAAATGAGATGGTACTAGCCATTTTCTTCCAAAGTGGAAGATATCAAACAGCAAGTTCTTATTTTTGCGGAAGAGACGTCTAGCTTTGGATATTACAATTCATCCGAGCACATGAAAACTCATCACCTCAAAACACTTTTTAAATTTTCAAATACCTTGCTGTTTTATTATAAGTCACTATCAGCAAGTCTCTCTCCAGTGCTCTGGGTCTCCCAGAATAAGTTATTTGCCCTTCCTAGGACACTTGGTGTATTCAGCTGACCTGCAGGACCCTTGCTAAATGTGACACTTCCTGACGCCAGGCTTGAGTCTGTGAGAGGTCATCACACTGCACTTTAGGCAACATCTTTGGAAACAAATATTGCAAATTCTAAAGGACGTGGTGATAAGATAAATCTTATTAGTAGCGCAAGAAAGGCAAAACAAACTGGTTTTGAGAATAAATAATCTACTCATAGGAAGGAAGATGCATGGGGGAAGACAGGAGAAACTAATGGGATATTGAAAGAAAGAACCTGCCCTGCTGCAGAACATTAGAAAAGTAAATTTCCTCTTCAGCAGAGGTCAAGACTAAGACGTAAGGCATCTGCACAACAATATGTCAGCCTTCCTCTTCTGCCCCTTTCCCTCTTCCTCATATCCAGGCTTTGCTTGCTTCAGCTTCCATCCATTATAAGGCTGCAGCTCTGTTGGATTAAAGAGCGCTCAAACCCAAGAAATGCTTTTGTTTGAAGAACAAACAGGAACCTCCTGTCCAACCTTTGACTTGAATGGGTCTGAGCTCCTGATCTTCACACAGCAACTGCAGCTTCTGGGCTCAGTTCCCTGAACGTCCCATGACTCCCCAACTATTTTATAACACAGGGACAGACCAGTTGCTCGATGAGCAGTTGAATCATCTAAAAAATATGAAAGAGGATATTGACTTGAATCTACAAGATGCTTTATCTGCCAAGCAGGGGAAGCAAGTTTGGCCTCTGAACCAGACTGATTCAGAGAGGAAGAAGAAAACAAACGTGTGTTTACCTACCTACACAGAGGGCAGGGAAAAAAAGAAAGAATTTCTCACAAATTGACAAGAGCATCCCCTCCCACAGTAAGGACAATGAGGTCACTCATTGCTCTACAGTTGTTCCAATGACAATACCTTCCACTTAAAATAGCTTTTGGAAGTTACAGCTCTGGTCTAAAGGTTGAGTCAAAACAGCTCCCAGCCAAGGAAGCAAAAATAAAGGGCTTGTTTTTCACAAACCCTTGAAGTTTGAAATTCAAATCCATCTTTCCAAATTTTTGGCTGCTAATTCATGGCCCAAACTGCTGGGCCATGAACCACTAGGACCAGCGAAGTTTACATTATGGGAGAAGACTTGGGCAGAGCATCTCTGAAACTGAGCAGTTTCCATCAGGGACATTGAGAATTCACAGACATTAGTAACAAAGAGCCACCCTAAAACATCCCAGCTTTCATGAAGTCCTCGGGCCTTACGAATACACTTGTAAAGGATTCCAACATTCTGGAAAAAGAAAATTACTGCTTGCCTGGCTTGGTCTGCAGAGTGAGATGGACCAAGACAAAGTGACTGAGAACTAAGACTGAACAGCTGCCATGTGGGCTCCCTCACTTTTATTTTTTGAGTACTTTTGTACATGAATGACATCCATAATGACCAGGAAGCACATCTAACAGGGCTACTGACATTTTATAGTTAGTTCTTGCTTGTGAGCACTTACTATACAGACTAAAGCTCAGTGATCATGTTTCATTCCTCCTTCAAGTTGAAGAAAAGTAAAATTCCAAATAAAGCTGAATGCAGCCATGACATTTTTATCTTTATGTAATTCATGCAGATTGTGGACTCAGCAAATGCACACAAGTAAACATAATCTTAACATTTTGTAAAATAAAGACAATAATACAATATGCATAAGATCCCGCATTTCCTCAGTAGCGATTGTTGTTTTTAAAATAGAGTATTTCCTGGCTTTAAGATGCCTAATTCTACTAATTTGGTATTTGTGACCATATCTATTTTCAGAACAGCTATGGAACACATACACAAAGGAGAGAAAAGAAGTTCTAAATGCAGTGCCATGAATAGAGCTGTATAGTTCATGCATTTTTTCTTCCCTAAGAGAATCTGGGCATTAAGCACTGCACCACACAAAGAAAATGTATTATGGTCCCCTTGTTATGGATGATTTGTGCCTGTGGCTTTTTTCTGTTACTTTTGGTTTCATCTTCTGATTATTTTCAAAGTTCTCCTATCCACAAAAGCCTCTTGAAGTGCATTAGGGCTTACACACTAGTTCCAGACTGTTTAATTCAGCCCTAATACCTTGAGGAAGCTTCAGGATGGATTGTTGCTGTTCCAATTAAGGAATCAATCCCACCCCCCGCCAAGAAGGTTGGATGGATGCCTTGCCCCCTGAGGGAAATCAATAGTGCTCCACTGACCAGCAACTCCCCAACACCATGTGTGTCTATCTATCATGAATAAAAACCCCAAGTACTTCATTCTTACATTCTAGCGATAAAAAGGGGGTCTGAATTTCCATTATTTTGACATTTGTCACTTGTTCAACTCTCCTAGTGTGGATTCGGGCTTTTGGTTCCTCTGTCACTATTCCATTTTTTTTTGTTCCCAGAGATTAACCCACAAGCAAACCACAGAAGACCACACCAAGCCAACAGGAGATTCAAGACAATACAAATGTCTACAATTGTGTGCATGAAACCCATAAATATCATGTAAAATGTCTTCTGACCTCTGTGTGAATGGAGCACACCATTCTGTCATGCTGTTCCCAACCATCGAGTACTTCAACTCAACTGCTAATAGCCAAGTGAAATATTTATATTTGTATTGTTTAGCTCAGCAAAGGTTTTTGTCCATGGGACAATTCAACACACTCCCTCAACCATTAAATGCTGGCACTCTGATACCTTTCTGTTCAAGACTAAGTATTTTCCAAGAGTGACAACTACGCAGACCCAGTCTCCAACGATGCCTAAATTAGGTGCATGTGTTTCACAACAGCACATTTTCTCGCAAAAATTGTCGTTTTCCAACAATTACAGCTCTCCTATTTCAAGATTGTTTCGTGTCAATCATACTGAACCACTGGAAAAGCTTTCAGCAATTTTATACATAATACAGGTATAAGGATGATGCAGATAAGAATCAGAATAGGAACCACAATGCAAAAATAAAACCAGCCCACAGTTATCTGGAGGAGGAGGTGGTGGGGAGATGCTCGCACACACCAGGAATGGATGCAAGCTGCTACCCCCTTCCAGGGTGGTCTCCTGGGCTACTCCAGTGCATCCCAGAAGGACACACGCAGCCACACAGAGACACTTGATTTTATCTTTAAATAGAGCTGGAACCTAGCTAGCCCCTCCTTCCAAAAATAAGGCTGTAAATCCCCAGGGCACTGATTTAAATAGGCACCCAGTCACACGTGTCATGTGAGATGCATTCTCACTACCTAAAGGGTCAGCTGATGCAATTTTGGGTTTCAGGTCCAGCATACAACCAGAATCTCTGAGCGCTGGGTGCCGTGATCCTGGTGGTCAGGCTGGCAGTGCTTCGGGAGGATGGAGCCTCTTGGGTCAGTTGATGATGGTGTCCTTGAGCAAAGCAGCAAAGGAACCCCTAACCAATATATCCACCGCTGAAACATTTGCTTAGGAGTTGTTTTGCACACCAAAAACTGAAGCAGAGCTGTGCAGTTTTTCAGCTTTTGCATGTTAACTTACAAACCCATGCCAAAAGCATCCTGTGCGAAACTCAGATGTTTCACAGCTCCAAAGACTTGTAAGGAAATAAAGGCTCTTGACCAGCACATAGAACCCTTTCCCCTCACCCTTTATTTTTAGGCTTTTCCAGTGAGTACACATGAGCAGAAAGATCTCAGACTGTTATACGAGGGAGAGAGAGCCAGGATGGGTGAAAAAATATTTATGTAGTGCTCTATTGCAGCTCTCCCGATTCATCCACCGCCGGTTTTTGTTTTACTACATCAAAACTTGAGTTACACACTCTTAATGAATGCCACTCCTGTAAGACCCACGTTTGACAGATCAACAGCCTTCAAGACAGCAAGAAATATTTCTCTTCCCCATTTAACTTTTGTTTGAGAAAACACACTTCCATTCACTCCTTGCTCCATGCCAATCATCTTTTTCTTTCTGTAAATACAAGATAAAAGTGCTAAGGAGTTTCTCTCTGCCTAAGAGAGTATAATGCAAAGTGAAAAAATATTATCTAAACACATTTTGAACTTATTTGCTAAAAAATTCCTTCAGGCTTTCTGCACAGAATGAGTGAATGAAAAACAGCAGTGCACACAATTCTGGATAAAGCTTTTATTTGGGGATGTTGTCAAATATTCTTCCACAGTGAGTAAAGATGCAAAGTGCAACCACAGAAATCAATGTATACACATTCAAACAAGTATGTCAACTCCACTTAAACATGACATGGAAAAAGCCACATAAAATAGCAATACTACAAAGCCAAAAGAGAACTGCTAGTTCTGTGCACTACTTTTCTGCTTTACTTCTTATCTAATCTTCATCCTTTGCTCCATGCTTATTCCTTCCCTTGTGCACCCACTATACTTTCTCCTGATCCCATCAAACTCTTGACTTGCCGTTCCTAATGCACTAATCCCATTGCACATCCAGTCTGACAGCAAGTCACAATCCCACCCGTCCTGCCCAGAGCCCAGCCCCGCTCTCTCTACGTGCCTTTATCCAAGCTGTTTCCTTGTTACTGACTGGTTCCTTGTTTTCTTTGTTTAAATTAATTTTCTCCTCCTGAGCTCACTGAGCGCATTTCTGCTGTTTCCTTTGCCCTGCTTCACTCGCTGTCAGAACTGCCAATTTGAATTATCTCTCCTCAAATGACCCTCTCCATCATCCCTGGCACCTCCATCACAGGAACACTTCCTAGACAAGCAGACCCAACTGTCTGTAACTAGATCCTGGTAGGATCTCTAGTCTTCCTTCTCCACATTCAGTCTCTTGAATCGGGTGGTTTCCTCTCTGACCACAGCTCCTCACTCACCCTCAGGTGAGTGTAACAAGAACCAGTCCACAACAACAGAAGAACCGGTTTGCTGCCACTAAAAAAGAATAAAAGTGCTCAGAGGGACCTTTACTTTGACTTGCTGCAGCCATGCTTTCCATGCCCCCTGTCCCCCTGCTCACTGACCCGCGCTCCTCTTCCATAGCACAGCCCAGATCCCACTCACCCAGAACCGTGCTCCAGCCAGCTTCTCCCTCCGTGCCACTGGGTGCCAAAAAGGAGCCTGAGAGCAGAAGAGGCTGCCCAGCTCCACCCTGGCCTTGAGCAGCCATGGCACGGGAAGCCTGGCTGCTCTCCTGAAGGACCAGACTGAGCCACCTTCAGTTATTCTGTGGGTGACCTCATCTTGCCCCACAAAAATCCCTCCGAGGCCAAAACGCAGCCAGCACCCAGGAAGATTTGCTCAATAACATCTTCACTGAGTACAGGCAAAGTGGTATTTTTCCAAAGACTCACAGGTTTGCCTAATTGAGGAATATTTTCTCAACAACAGCAGCAAGCATATCCCTGTTCAACAGCTTCTGTCTGCCAAATTTCAAAACCTTGCTCCAATGAATGGGAGCGCTACAGCTTTCCAAAACCAAAGAGGCATGGAGTTCAGCATGTGCAATACACTGGCCCTGGTAACAACTGAATGATCCTGACTGCTCTTAAACACAGAAAGCAAGAGGCAGGCACAGAAAGAGGAAAACTATAGCTGAGCACCTTAACACGGAAAAAAAATTTAAGCAGCAGAAAATAGATGATTTGAACAAAAAAAAGTTAAATACATTCTCAATAGGAAGACCTCTCAGCTCAGTCTAGAATAGTCTGAGACAGAGAAAACTGTCCAAGGCACCAAATCAGCAATTTCTTGGTGTTAATTGGAGCAGAATCTCCAGGAGTGCAGTTAGGAGTAAAGAATATGCTTAGAATCCTTGCAAAATGATCCTTCTCCTGTCATATAGGTAGCACTCCTTTATCTGCACATCCACAGACTCAGTGCAAGGAAATTAAATTTTTGAGCTATAAAATGAATAATTTATGAAAGAAATTGTACCTGCTATTCCCAGAGGAGTAAATCTAAACACTACAAACTACCCTTCCCCTTCAGGGAATGAATGGTACCAGCAGCCTCACACCAGCCCCACTGCAAGGGCAGAACTGAAGGCTTTGCTTTATAAAAACACTTTAGGTACCAAATAGATGCACATGAAAAACACTGAACAAGAGATGGCCAAGTGACACATTTAATGGAAGAAATCTATATTACTTCAACTCCAACAAGAAGAATAATCCACTCTGGGATTTCTTCAGGATTAAGGACATTCTGGGTGACTTGGTAGCTCATTGGGGACCATCCTTCTAAACCAGACATTAATTCCCAAGTGACTCCTTTTCAAGTTTTATTGCTTGACAGGATTTCAGATGGCATCTGGGGGATTGCTGTTGTTCTTTTGATTGTTTTGCCAATTAGGCTGACTCTTCTTCTAATAAATTAAGGACAACATTGCAACAGAACTGCTACTTTATGTGCTTTACAACATGATCTGCTTCAGTGATCAGCAATGAACACCAGGCAAACAGTATTTCATTCCTGCACTTTACTTACAGAAGAGTTAATCTAGAAGCCCTTCTACAGTTTTTCCCATTTCCGCATGCAAAAAAGAAACATTTTATTTAATTATGCCAAGAAACCATTCTTAATAAACTGAGCAAAAAGAAATTATTGACCAGGTTAATAAGGTTGTCTCCAGACAGCACAGAAACAGAGTAATCGTGTCAAATTCCAAAGGGATCCAAACCACCCCAATCACACCTTCTTGAGGAGAAAGACTAAAAGCATCATATCCTGTACATACATACAATGTATATACACTACTTTTCCACTGTTTTGTATTTTAGAGTTAAAGCCATTGATTGAAAAGAATGGCAAAGACTGCGACACGCCATGAGACAACAGTGCTTTACCAATTCAACCAGCTTACTGTTCTGGGAAAAAAAACAAATAGAACAGCAGAGTTTCTAGGGGTGAAAGGAAGAAGAGAAGTTTCATCTGAAGCGTACAATTATACTGAAGGGGGAAGTTATTTTAAAATATTTACATGAACACTAAGGAAACTCAACAAAGCATTGGATTTTGACAGCTGGACTGGATTCAATGCATAACCAATCTCAGCAGCAATTTTCAAACAGGATGAAAGTGAATTTCCAAAAATTCATTAGCAGGTTACCTGTCCAGCAATCAAAGGCAATAATGTAAAGCAGGTTATTAAGTTACAGTGTCACAGTGCAACAGTGGCTCCTACTCTTTATGTGGAATTCAGCTTTTGAAATTCTGCTTTAAAAGAGTGTTTTACAGCTTTTGAAATTCTGCCGTAAAAGAATGTTTCACAACATGAGAAACACTAATGAGCTGCAAAGAGTCCAGAAAAACATCGGCTCGTATTTGACTGCCTTCCCCATATGGTTCAAGGAAGCGGGGGATCTCGAGCAGCCACAATACGGCTGGAAGGGAAAACACTGAATTCTGCAAGTCTTGACTCATGCTGAAAGACCGTAAATCCCCCATTCTTTAATGAATAGGTAGGAAACACGAGAATAGGTCCTTTAACGATATTGTAGACATTCTTTTTCTTAAAGCAAATCAGAATTGTAAACGAAATTACTCAGACATTCAAACATTAAAGTCCCAGCAGCTCTTCGGGTACCAAAAGGGAATCTTTCTACTCCTGGTGCCTGCAGGTAGCAAGGGGTGCAGGCAGGGACTTCTCACATAACCCCACTCTCCTCCCAGCCTCCTCCTGCGAGCAACCCCCACACAACACATCCTCCTAAAGTTTCAAAAATCCTCTTTTTAAGCTGACGAAAAGGACTCTGATGGCTGCAGCAGTCCCGAATCCCACCCTGAGCTGGGCACGCACGCAAAGGTGTGAGCTGCAGGATGCAGATGCTCTGTAATGACTCAGCTTCTAGAAACTATTTCTCACTCACTAATCTGCATATACAGGCTGACCACTTAAAACAGCGAGTGAGCCACTGTGAAATAAGGAGATGTTAATGTCAGACAATTTTGCTACCTCAAAACTGTCCAAATAACTATGCAGAAGACTAAACTAATACTACTTAACTAATAAAGTGTGTTTTGCTTTGAAGTGTCCATCTCCAGCACTCTGTGTACAACTTTTACTAAGAGCTTTAGAATAACCAAGCAAAATGTATAAATATGATGCATTCATTACTGACCTCAGCCTTTTCTCTACCAGCCTTTCACTGTATTTGCTCTTAGGGTGCTTTTATAGTATATTTTTGTGGGTGAAATTCCAGACGCTTTGAAATATACAAAAGTTTTAACATGTTACTAAACAGGAACCAAGCTCCTAAGGAACAGACACACAAAAAAAAGGGTCAGGGTTACCCAGCTCTGCCTCTGGGAGTTGTCTGAAAGACATCAAGTAAGTTTCACAGCAAATTTAGAATAAAACACACATTTCAGAAGAGCATTTGCCATCACCACAGGAGAAGATTGTCTCAGCTGCCAACAATGCACCCACCCACCTGTGAAGGTTAGGCCCATAATGGAAACTCTCAGCTCATCAGAGTTATCATGCAAGACTAATTACTTGTGCCCTTTTCCCATCAGACACCATCTCCTTTTCCTTTAAGTCTTGGAAAACAACAGTTAACACCCAAGCCCAAAGAACTTGGGGGGTGAGGGCTGTAGGAGGTGTGAGAACAGGATGGGTGAGATGACACGCAATTTCTATTGTATGCAATCAACTGCAGTGCTGCATACAATAAAACTGGTTTTTGGCTCAAGAATCAATACATGAAACCTAGATCCAGCTCTGCTGATGCTCTTACAAGCAGAGGAAAACAGGGTTTTCCTATGAGATCACATTTGACTACTGTGCCCGTTACGCACCACTGTGTAAAATCACCCAGGTACTCCAGATGGTTTCCAAATGCGAGTCACTGCTACATGCAACACCCATACATTGCAAATACTATTGAAGAACAATGCTGCATTCAAGCAAACTGCAGAAATGCAAGATTACAGCTGTTTAAACACAAATCCTGCTGATGAAATAGAGGCGGGAGTACCGAAAGAGGAAACGATTTAGCAGTTACAAATAGCAAGGGGGCCTTCAAGTTCTCAGAGTTGCACCCATGTGGAATGAACTTTAAAAGGCAAGAAATAACCATATCCACAAACCATGTGTTTTCACAGTAAAGTATACTGGAACACCCTACAAACAAAAGGTGTGGTCCCCAAAGTATTGCTTCCGTCAGGAGCTGGCCAACAGAGCCCCTTGCATCCGGGCAGCAAATTAAGAGCCGTGCAAATACTGAATATCCACCTTCTCAAAGGCTGAAAGGACAGTGACAGCTGTTAGCAGCCACCCAGCTTTCAAAGAGGTCAAAGGAAAACTTGATTAAAGCACCTCCCTCCCCAGGCTTTTTTAAAAATTTTGCACTGAATGTGGAAAAAACCCCAGCAGCAACAAACCCACGGTGTCTGCGCCTCTGAAACATCCATAACAAAAAGATAAAACTTTCCACATTCAATCACTTGGCCACCTGCGCCTGACACGCTGTGACAGTGTTCTGAAAAGGCAGGTTTTTCCTGGACCCCTTAACCACAAATTTACACGTAACTCCCCCAAACTACGTCCTGTACCAAATGTCATAATCAAGAACGTTCAATCCATTCAATACACCAGCCATGCAGCCACAGCCCTTTCAACCCTGAAGACAAGCACCAAAAAGCTGAGGTTGGTTTCAGCCCAGTTTGCAATGTAATCCCACTTGTTTCAAGGTCTTCATACCACACAAAAGGACACTGGTGGGAAGTGTGGCACACACTTGTGATTTTACCTGCTAAAGGACCCTTCAGAAGAGCTGTGGGTGCCATGCTCCATGTTCTTTCCCATTAGCCAAGAGAGGAAAAAAGTGCAGGAGATCCAAGTGTGCTCTTACAGCTCGATGTCCCCAAAGCGTAGCACTGACAGTACAAGTTGGGTCTGTGCACCCCTACGTAACCTTTACTTATCACTTCCACTTGTTCACTGTTTAGAAAACACTGCCATTTCAAGAATCAGACGTGAAATAAATACGTACTACACCCTCCTACCTGTCAGCCCTTAACGTGCTCTTGAACCTGGGTGAAAACCGAAATGTTTTGGTGCTACGCCTGCACTTCGTCCTTAACCCTCTGCTTCCTCCTCAGCTCCGGAATGTTTGGAGTATAACAGGCAGAAAGAATTCTGCAGGGTTTGGGTGGCCAGAAACTGCATGCAGGGTTACATGAGACCTCCAGGTTTTGGTTCTGCAACACTGGATTGCTGGGAGGCCCCAGACGACCTCGTTATTCCCAGAATTCTGCCTCATACAGGATAGAAATGCTGCATGAAGACATCTAATAATTCTGCTGGTTATGGGTCCATTTACACTCACAGGGACAATCTTGAGATGTTACCCAGAATCCAGAATCAAGTGAAGTATCAGGAGGAACTTCGCAATAGGATTTCCAATCCGGAGGCACAGGATACACTCACATCACAGCACAAGGCTAAAAGCCTAGTTTGGGAATAATGTTGCCAAAGGGATTTTATTGCTTCTGAAGTATGAGGCCTTCTGCAACCAGCTTTTTTCTCCCCCAAGGAATGAACAGAAATTCTACATAACTCCAAGCACATTAACATTCTACGAGCTCTAAAAAGCAAGCTCGATTTTACTTCTTTGCTATATTTAAAGGGGTGAATCATGAACACGCATCCAGCCTGGCAGATCACAGATATAGAGGGTGCAAGTCAAGCCTGATCAAACATTGCTCATTTTTCTAGCAAATTTCTGAACTATAGTTAAAAACAGTTGCTTCTGCCTCAACTTTCAGCCCTTCAAACCACATATGAGTCACATGTAGAACAGGCATTTGCTGCTTACCACACCTGCTCCTGAAAACCCATTAAAAGGGAAAAAAAAAAAAAAAGAGACAACTAAGTTCTAAGGTAAATGGAAATTTAATTTTGTTTAAAAAAGACATACCATGATCAACAAAAGAAGGTGGCATATATTAAATACAGGTTGTTTATGTGGTTTCCTTTCCAATGAAAGGGAGAACACAGAGCAAGAAATCACTGTTTTGGCCTAAATACCCAGAGCACTGGAAACCGATGCGTTTTCAGAGCTCTGCCCGAATTAAAATGGAACAGCTCCTGCCAAATTTGTATCTAGAATCATTTATTCTCTTGATCCAGACCTTTTCCTCAGTAACCCGCTACATTTCTCAGAGTGCTACATTGAGGACACACCAAAAAAAAGATACTTTGATGTTGCTGAAGACAGTTTCAGAAACAAAATTTTCAGATAAAAAAATGTTACAAAAGCAATTTGTAACTGTTGCAGAAGACGTATATGGCGGCACACACCACTACAAATATTACATAAAACAAGAACTATTTATAGGCACTACTCTCTACTACCATTCTGGTTCAGGAACACCTCACTATTGCTTGCAGCTTTAAGGAAGGAAAAAAAGGAAAAAAACCAAAAACAAACAAACAAACAAAAAACCAAAAACAGAAACAAAGAACCCACAACCCAGCTCCTTTCAAGAATTTATAATTTATTTTCCAGTGTCAAAATTGTCAAATTATATTGCCTCTTACTTTAATTCCACTCAAACTATTCAGTCTCCTCCCAAAGCATCCAAGATGCAGAAAAAGGAGGAAACTGCAGGTTTTCCCAGAAACATTCCCATGCAGCAGAGCTGTTTATATACTGATGAATCAATATAGCATCACTACACTGTTTCACCAGCATTTATCACCGTTCTTTCTATGGCATATAAAAACACACCAAAATAACCTCTCCCAGTCAGCAGTTGCTCCCTAATTTACTGCATAGTTCTAAGCAGCTCTGGCTATAACATGACTCCAATGTCACAGCAAAACGGGATGCTGAGCTGCCTGCCAGAGCGGGCCAGGAATGCACCCAGAAAGGACAGCAATTAGCACATCTGAAATGACCATTTCTACAAGAGGCAGCTCAAAAGCTTGGATATATTTTCATCTCAGCTCGCACCGGTTCCCAGCCACAAGCACATGACTACGGGAGAGAATCCTGCAGTGCTTTACAATCCAGATGACCCTCTGCCACTTATTCTTGACTTCTCCATTCAAAACAGCGTTTCCGTTTCGCTCTACCCCCTCCTCCCGAGCACAGATCTGTCCCGAGATGTTTCACGTCCCACCACTCGGGGAACAGCCGCTGCACAGCCCCGTGTCCGCGGGTCCCAGCCCTCCCAGACCCAGCAGGTTTGCTCCATGCTCCACCATCAAACATGGCTGCACCATGTCCTCTTTGTGATTCAATATGTGGAACAGCTCTTCTGCCTTCCCAGAAGCTCTTCTTTTATCTCCCTTCCCTTCTTTCTTCTCAATAGCGAGGGACCATTTCACATCGCTATTACCCACTTCTCATTCCTTTTAACAGTCCGATATTTTCCATTAACGTTCCACCGTAAACCAAATGCATTTATACTTTCCAGGTTCTCCTCAAAAGCATCAAGGAGCTCTATATACTTAAACCCTCTGCACCATTAAAACCTGCTTTATTTACACACAACACAAAACTCTTCTCGTAAAAATCTCCGTCCTTCAGATCCAGCGTGGAGAGAAGTCCCTTAACAGCAGCGACAGGAAATTTTATCATCTGGCTTTTCTTCCCTGCAGCTCCCTCTCCTGAAACCGGACCCCCTGTCCATAGATCCACCTCGGAGCCTCCCGCAGCAGCCACACACAAAACCCACCCCAGACTCCGCTGCGAGCCTCCCTCCGCTCCGCAGCCGCCGCTGCTTTTTTCGTGCTATGGAGCTTTTCTTTTTTATTTAATTCCTTCAGCAAAATTAAATCAAACTCCTGAACCTCCGCTGGGATTTCCCTGCAGAGGCTGCACATGAAACTTTCCGGAGCGGGGGGGACCCCCGGGCTGAGCTGCGCCGAGCTGCCGGCACGGAGGGGACCCGGCACGGAGGGACCCGGCTCCCCGCACCGGCGCCGGCCCCGGACCGTTATGCCCCGGTGCGGCTCCCGCAGCCCCGCTCCCCCCGCGCTCACACTCACCCACAGCTCCGTGCCCCAGCTCATGGCTCCGCCGGCGCCGAGGGGGCGGGCGGGGGGCGCTGGAGGTGTCGCTGTCCCCTGGCTGTGTCTGCTCGCCCTCGGGAGGGCCGTGCCCGGCGGTGCGAGCGGAGCGGAGCGGGGCGGGACGGGCGCTGCTCACCGCCGCTCCCGCCTCATCGCGCCGCAAAATGGCCCGGGCGGCGCGGGGCGGGG